>UESW01004355.1:455054-589237 GCA_900491605.1 Calamus simplicifolius | reverse complement strand
GACAAAGATGAAGAAGGTAAGAAGATTGATCAGAAATATTATCGAGGTATAATCGGATCCCTACTTTACTTAACAGCAAGTAGACCAGACATAATGTTTGCTGTTTGCTTATGTGCTAGATTTCAGTCTGAACCTAAAGAATCACATTTAATTGCTGTTAAAAGAATACTAAGATATGTAAGTGGAACAAAAAATGTAGGTTTATGGTATTCTAGAGACTCCACATTAAATTTGATTGCTTACACTGATTCTGATTATGCTGGATGTAAGTTAGATAGAAAAAGCACAAGTGGTGCATGCCAATTCTTAGGAAGTAACTTAATCTCTGGTTTAGCAAAAAGCAAAATTCAGTTGCATTATCAACTACTGAAGCTGAATATGTAGCAGCTGGAAGTTGCTGTGCTCAAATCCTATGGATTAAGCGACAACTTGAAGACTATGGTATCACACTTGATAAAACACCTATAAGATGTGATAACACAAGTGCAATTAATCTAACAAAGAATCCAATTCAACATTCAAGAACCAAACACATAGAAATAAGATATCATTTTATAAGAGAACATGTTGCAAATAATGAAATCTGTCTTGACTATGTTAACACTGAAGAACAATTAGCAGACATATTTACAAAACCTTTAAGTGAAGAAAGATTCTGTTATCTTAGAGGAGAGTTAGGGATTTGTGATCCATTAGAATGAATTTGAAACCCCTAAGGAAATTTTATCTAAGATTCTTTCAAATCCTTGATCTTTAAGGAAATCTTATCTAGAATTCACATCTAATTGATCAATACAAATCCAATGATTATTTTATCAATTTTCATGATCATATTCCGGACGCATTTCAGAAATTTCATATTTTTGCTCTGAAATGGTCTCGGAGCCGACTCGGTGTGTATCGGAGTCGACTCCTGGTTTCTGCTGAAACTCTCGGGTCGACCCCTTCTCGGCGCGAGTCGACTCCACTTCGGGATGGTTTTTTGTGACTGTCCGGAGTCGACCCCTTGCTTTGCGCGAGCCGACTCGAAGTGGTCCCAGGTTGATTTATCTAGGGCAGAGTCGACTCGCCGGTCATTTCAAACTTTCCAATCTCTCAAAATACTCTCTCCAAAATATCTCCAGACCTTCCAAATTCCCAAAATCACTGATTAATCCTTCCAATCGACCAATGGCAACCAAAACTCGAGGTTCCAATCTTGCTGCGGCCGGTGTGAAGAGGAAGAGGGCCGTGAGGAAGACGGTGAGGCGTCCGGTCCGTGAACCTTCTCCAAGCATGGATTCCACTTCATCTTCAACCCCCAATGCTTCTCCAGCCACTACTACTTCTCAGGTAGATAGATTAGCAGATAGAATCATCACCACGGGTAGGAAAGTGGATTTTGAACTTTTTGAAGCAGAGGGATTTTTATTAGGGAGACAATTGATAGAGATGGGATGGGAGAAGATCTGTTCACTGGATTGCCCGACTTATCCCGCTCTTGTGAAGGAGTTTTATAAGAACTTGTCTAGAGGAGATCATGGTCTCATAAGCACTGTAAGAGGAAACCGTATCTCTGTGACTGTAGAGCTTCTGTCTAGACTATTGGATCTACCCTTATCAGGGACTGCCACATTTTCTTCTGAAGACCGAAGCCCTGCTCTTGCTAGATTATTAAACCGAGATGTTGTAGGTTTTGAAGAAGTTTTTGCCAACCAATTATCATTAGAACTGAGATTGCTTCATAACATTTGCAGTAGGATACTTTTTCCCAAAATAGGAAGATTTGATTATGTATCTGAAAGGGATATCTTTGTGATGGATGCTATTGTTACAGGCAAACCAATAAACCTTCCCAGTATGATTCTTTGGTATATTGCTGACTGTGGAGGAAAAAGAAATCAAGCTTGCCCTATGGTATGATCCTCACCAAGATTTTTCTAAGTCAAGGAATTGTTATATCTGACAGTGAGCCAATGAGGAACCTGAGGCATACAGACTTTTATAGCTTGGTCACCATTCATCGGATGGGTTTTATTAAGAAAAATGGAAAATGGGAGAGGAAAGGATTAGTAGAAGAGAGAGCTACGGATGTTGATGCACCAGGTCCATCAGTTAGACACTATTCACCTGCACCTCCGAGCCCTCCTACTTCGGCACCTGCTCCTACACCCGCTCAGTCATTTGATCAAGCTTCATCCTCTTCTACTGGCTTCTCAGATCTACAATTAATGCAACTCAAAGGATTACTTGATGATCAATCAGAAAAACTTAAATCAGAGTTTGAGAATAAGTTCATGAATCTAAAGGAGACTCTATACTCACTTGATGATCGGATCACTAAAATTGAGTCTACTCTCTGCACTTCTTCGGAATCTTTAAGTGGAGATCTCAAGAACATTTTTGAAGAGCTTAAAGATATTTGCGGAGATAGCGAAACCTACTCTAAAAGCAACGCAGAGCTACAAGACAAAATCTTAACTGCTTGCACCTTTGTAGATGAAAGGCTAAAAGACTATGTAAAAATCCAATCAGATGGAATAAAGAATATAATAGATCATTTGACTAGGATTGTTAGAACTCATTTCTAATGTATTAGATTTTCAATCCTTACTATGTATTGAAGTTATTGTTATGTTTTACATTTTGATATCAATGTATTAGACACTTTAATGTATTAGACTCTTTGATGAAATGAAATGTCAATTTTGATTACTCAATGTAATTCTTTCTATCAACGAATGAATGAATGTTTATGCTTCTCTACCTTTTTGTTGATAACAAAAAAGGGGGAGAGTTTTATAGTTTTATAGTTTTATGATTGAATATGCATATGAGAAAATCAAATTAATCAATGAGATAATTAATTGAATGATTAAGTTTCATAGGGGGAGCTACCTCATTCAGGGGGAGCCTAAGCCTATCTATGAAAACAAAATAAATTCACAAATCAATCATGCATAAACTCAATGTTTTTGTCATCATCAAAAAGGGGGAGATTGTTGGAAGATTATTGAAAAATTATATACCCCAATCCTTTTGATTTTGATGATTACTAAAAGCCATGAGTATGATAAAAGATGCAATGAGTTTATTTACATGTGCAATGAATTTATTTTGAACAATCAATGAGAATGTTAAAGTTTGACATTAATCATTTTGAAAGTAACTTTAAGCTCAATGTTTAAACTTTCAAAAAGAAATTTTATAATTCATAGATTAATCAATGAGTTTTTGGAATGCTTCTTGAATTAATTCTTAATGTCAATTTTATTGAATTCAAGTCAAAACAATGATTTAAAATGAATCTGGAACGATTTTAAAGTGAATCAGAAAACTTTCTGATTTTTGATACGTTCCGGAGCCGACTCATGAGTTTCAGAGTCGACTCCCCTCAGAGAACAGAAATGTCTATCTGTCTCGAGTCGACCCACGTAATTTCACGAGTCGACCCCCGATTTTGTCGAGCCGACTCCATGACTGTGCGAGTCGACTCCGCTCAGACACCAGAGGTGTGTTTTTCTGAGCACTTCGCGAGTCGACCCCAACTTTTCATGAGTCGACCCCGACTTTCAGGAGTCGACACTTTACTTTTGATGAGTCGACCCCCAAACTTTCTGAGCATTTCTATTTTTAGTATAACGAGCTCGAGCCGACTCGGGAAAAGCATGAGTCGACTCCAGCAAATCTGGACGGGATTTTTACGGATGCCAACTCAGCTCCAACGGTAAGTTTTTTGATTAACGACTATTTTTCTTTGTCTCTAACAGCTATATTCTTGCAGAATCTATAAATAGAGAAGCCGTTTTCAAATCCAAGAGAGACATATAGAGAGATTTCTATTTCAAAGAAAAAGAAGAGAAAAATCGGAAAAACAGAGCTTTAGTTGAAAAAATCCGTGATTCAAAATAGAGTGAAAGAAAGAGTGTGAAATCAAAGGAAGTTCCTTCTATGTTCAAGCTCAAATCCAAGGAAGCTTCTGAAGAAAATCCAAGTACTATTCAAGAGTATCTCAAGAGATTTCCACCGCTCAAAGAAAAGAGGAAAAGCCCAAATCAACTCCAACTCATCTTCCATGAAGAATCCAAGCTGAGGCCGGGTTCTACACTTCAAAGGTGTTGAAGAAAAGAAGAAAAGCTCAAAGCCAACCAACTGCAAATCAGGCTTATCTAAACTCTATTCTTACAATTGTTTATCTGCTCATTAAGGAGCCTTGTAACTAAATAAACAATATTTCTATTCTTTGTGTCTAGCTCAATCTGGGGGATTGAACTAGAGGAGGTAGTCTTACCTCAGTTCAAGCTTGGTTAAGCTTGGGTTAAGGGTTTTTGTGCTGGTGAGCCCTTGAAAACCAGCTGGGTTTGTTGTGTGCCCGGGAAAATAATAAGTTTGAGTTGTGAGCTTGTAAAACAACTCTGCTGTAATCTAGGGTGATTATAGTGTGGACCCAAGTGAATCTTGGGAGTGGACGTAGGTGTTGGATACACCGAACCACTATAAAATCCTTAGTGTTTGCCGTGATCTATTGTCTCTATCTCTATCTCTGTTTTATTCACTGCAATTTATCTTTGCTTTGCATTTGTCTTCATTCATCTTAAGCTAAATAATTTAATAGGCTAATTTTTTAAAAGAACCCAATTCACCCCCCCCCTCTTGGGTTGTCATCTGGGCCAACACTAACCAACTGCCCTTGGAATTAAGATTACTTCACAATATTTGCAGTAGAATATTATTTCCAAAAACCGGTCGATTTGAGTATGTCTCCGAGCGAGACATTGTTATGATGGATAGTGTGTTGACCAGTCAACCCATAAATTTAGCTGCAATGATGATATTTTATAGAGGCTGGAGGAAAAAGAAGATCATCCTTACCCTACGTCATGGTGCTAACTATGGTTTTCAGGAGCCAAGGTATTGTGATATTATACAATGAACCTTCTAAGAATCTCAGGCATACTGATTACTACAGTTTGGCCACCTTGCATTAGATGGGATTTGTTAATATCAACGGGCAATGGGAAAGGAAAGGCAGCTTGGATGAGAGAGCCCCTGAACCTAGATCTTCTGCATCTTTTGAGGCTGGACCATCTATGAGGGTTCCCTCTCCGTAGCCTAGCAGTCCTGTTCCTGCCCCTGCACCTGCTCAAATTCATGTTCAGTCATCCACTTCATCAGTTGGTTTTTCAGACCTTCAATTGGAGCAACTCAAAGGATTGCTTGCTGCTCAAAAGGATGAATTGAAGACTGAGTTTGATAATAAGTTTATGAATCTTAAAGAAACTCTTTATTCCCTGGATGATCGCATTGGCAAAATAGAATCAACTCTTAGTTCATCTGCTGATTCCTTAAGTAATGATCTAAAAAATATATTTGAAGAACTTAAAGATATCTGTGGAGATTCTGAGACCTACTCCAAATGCAATGCTGAGCTTCAAGATAAAATCATGACTGCTTGCTCTTTTGTTGATAGAAGGTTGAAAGAATTTGTAGCTACTCAAAGTGATGGAATGGGAAAGATTTTGGATCATTTAACAAGAATTATTAGAACCAATTTGTAATTTTCATGTAATGAAGTCAAGTTTTTTTTTGATATGATGTTTGATGTTTGTAATGAAAGTTTAGTTTCTGTTGTAATGAAAGTTTAGTTTCTTATTGTAATACTTGACCTTTGATGAAATGAATTTTTTTTATCTATCAATTTTATCTTTTGACTTAACTCTTCTTTATCTTTTTGTTGATTACAAAAAAGGGAGAAAGTTATGTCGTATATGCATAAATAAGCTTATGTGAACACTGATAGTTTGAATATGCATAAATAAACTTATGTGAACACTGATATAATAGTGAAATCTGATATAAATGAATTCTAAGTATCAAACATGTAAAGCAAAAGGAGAGAACAATTATTCATTTGAACTTCATAGGGGGAGCTACCTTATTCAGGGGGAGCTTACTTGTGAGGATCACTTCCTTAAAAATTTTGATTTAAGAATCCTATGCATATACTCAATGTTTTTATAATCATCAAAAAGGGAGAGATTGTTGACCCAATTATTAATTTTGATGATTAATAAAGGAATTGAGTATATTTATTTAATTACTAATAGATTTGATAAGTGTTTCAGGGCTTAAAAATATTTGATTGATTTAAAGGCATTAAGAAACGTGTTTTGAATCAATTGCAAAATATAAGTTTCAAAGTTTCAGAGCCTGGAGTCGACACCTAGGAATGCTGGAGCCGACCCCATGGCCAGTCAAATATTCTTCTGATTTTTGATATGGTCCAGAGCCGACACCTAGAGTTTCAGAGCTGACACCCAGAGTTTCGGAGTCGACACTTACAGTGTCTAGAGCCGACTCCGATGCGGGGACAGAATGCTTAATTTTTGACTACATCGGAGCCGACACTTACAGTCTTTTGGAGCCGACACCTTAGTATGGCGAGCCTACACCTAACTTTTCAAGCCGACTCCTCGACGAACTCAGAACTTTCTATTTTTGGATAAATGACTTGGAGCCGACACCTGAAAAGTTAGAGCCGACTCCAACCTATCTGGAACGAAATTTTAAAATGCCAGATCAGCTCTAACGGTAATATTTTCTTTTCACCTAACTTCTAACAGATATATTTTATTTGGAAAAACTTTTCAGGTACATTCCAACGGCTAGTTTTCTTACCAAAAATGGATTAAAGGAAATCTATAAAAAGGGGGAGAAAGCTCGTTTGAAAATATAACGAAAAAATCAGAGTGAATACAAATAAAAAATTTGAGTAGTCTTGAGCCTGAAATCAAAGAGAAAAGCATCCAAACTCAAATCCTTCCACTCAAAAGCTCAAAGAGAAATCCAAGGTGCTCATATTGGAAAAATCGAAGGATTCCCAAAATAGAAGAAAAAGCTCTGTTTTCTCAACTTCTCATCTGCAACATTTGCAACAAATCAAAGCTGAGGCCTGATTCAACATCTCCAGAGAGAAGAGAAAAAGAAGAAAAGCTCAAATCCAATAATCTTCAAAACAGGCTTTTCTAACCTTGCTTATTCATTTTGAATATTCGCTCATTTGAGGAGCTTTATATTATTGAAAAACATTATTCTTTCTTGTTTGTGCTAGTTCTATCAAGGGGATTAAACTAGTGGAGGTAGTATACCTCGGGTCAAGCTAGATTAGCTTGAGTTTAGGGTTTTGTGCTGGTGAGCCTGAAAAATCGGCTGGGTTCGTTGTGATCCCTGGGAAACAACAAGTTTGAGTTGTAATCTTGTAAAACAACTCGACTGTAATCAAGAGGATTATAGTGTGGACCCAAGTGGATCTTGGGAGTGGACGTAGGTGTTGGATACACCGAACCACTATAAAACCTTTGTGTTTGTTGTGCTTTGATTATCTCTTTCTCTATCTCCTTGGTTGTACTTAACATTCGCATTGCATTTCATCTATCTCCAAGCACATAGTTGTTAAAGGTTAAAATTTTTAAAGAACCCAATTCATCCCCCCCTCTTGGGTTGCCATCTGGGCCAACACAGGGAATTCACTACCTGCACGAAAGTCGCTGTTAGGGAGAGGCTAAAAAAAGGTTCTTAAACAAGGAGACTTTGAAGGGGAAGTACTTACCCAAAGATGAGCTACAAAAGCCTCCTGAAAGAAGGAGGAGGTCCTCTTCTCTTGGAGAGACCTTTGGAGCTCGGGCGAGCACACTTGTGCCATTGTTCACTCCGCCCAGTGCCCCTTGCGCTCGAGGATGGATCTGAAGGAGGTGGCGACGACTTCATCCTCGGTGGTTTCGGCGGGCGCCGAAGTCGATGGCATCGCATCAGGGGCCGATGGCACCCCTTCATCGGCACTGTTACCCTGGGAGACTCTTCAGTCGCTGCCTCTTCTGCTAGTGGGGCAGCCTTCGGAACCGAGTCTGGGGCCGGCTCGGTCACCCCTGCTTCTAGAATGACCGATGGCGGTGATGGTAGTACTCTAGCCCCCAGCACCTTCGGGGGCGTGTCGGCAGTGAGGTCGATGTCTGCCTCTCGGACCGCTCGGGGATTGCGGATGAGCGGGGTTGGGGATCGGGATCGAGTCGGCGATGGTGACTGAGGCCTCTTTCTTTACTCTTCAGCCTCTTCAGCTTTCCCTTTGGCCCTTTCGGCCTCGGTCTTCTATCTGGCCGCCTTGGCTACGACCCTTTTTTTGGTGGAGGCTCCATCTGCCTTGGCCCTTCTTTCTTTGGATGCAGCCCTTCTCACCGCTTCAATGGGTGGCAACATATCTGCACATGTCAAAAGGACTTGGCAAAAAAAAAAAGAAGGGGGTGAGTGAATCATGGCTGCTCACCACCAGATGGAATGAGGCTGGCGAGCTGAAGATTCTCCTCGGCCAGAAGCCGGTTGCATCGAGGGATGTTGGTAGTCAGTAGCTGCCCGAATGCCACTTGGTCCCTCGGAAGTATGGAGGAATCTTTATTTGGGTCAATGTTTGGCATTCCCCAGACACCTCTCACCTCCTCAACATCGGCAAAGAAGAACCTATCTTTCCACCCCTTAATAGATATAGGTAGGTATAATTTAAGGGCCCTGGTGGGTCTGGGGGCAAAGGACCACCACTCTGCTTGCTTGCGGAGGGTGTAGAAGCTACGGAAGAGGAAAATCCTAGCTTCTATCCCATGGAAGTGATAGAGCACCAAGAAGCCAATGATAGTCCGAATGGAATTCGGGACTAATTGCGCTAGTGATAGGGAGTATCTATCTAAGAGGTTAAGGATGAAGGGGTAGCGAAGCCCAGCCTTGAAGAAGGCTCTGTATAAGGCGACTTTTCCGAGACGAGAGGAAGTCACCCTATCTTCGGGAGCAGGGCAGAATAGGCGCATGTTGGTGGGGAGTTTGTATTTGGCCCTAAGGTTAACTATGTCTTGGGCAATCATGGTGGAGGCAGTTCACTCAGGGGACTCCTTCATGGCAGAAGATGGGCCAGTGATGATTGGACGACGCTGGATTGGGGCCCGATCAGTGGCCGGACGAATCTTGGTCGGGGATCGTCCGGTAGCTCACCGCTGTTCCAATGGAATTCTGTCAGGGGAGGAAGACGACCAGCTGGGTGCTGGAGAAGAGGAAGATTGTGAAGGATTGGGAGAATAACCGGCAGAATCAGAGATTGAGCAGGAAAGAGGAGAAGAAACCATGGGAACTAAGATGAACTGACCTGAAGGAAGGATCTAGGAACTGAGAATCGGGGACGAAGAGCTCGGGAAGCAGAAGAAGATGAACGGGCGCTCGAACGAGGGTCAGATTGAGAGGCAAGGACAAACGCAGTAGAAGCGAAAGACCAAGGTCAGGGACGATGCCCCTTTTCATAGCTTCGTCGTTTCAAATCATCCCGCCTATTTTGATTTGGCCACGTGCTCGCCCACCATTGGAGATTGTTTCGGCAACCACTCGATGAATAGAATGTGAGGGGCACCACCAATGATGGGACAGCGGTAACCTCACCGCAATGATGATACTCACCTTTTCGCAGCTTCGTACCCGCAGAGAATCCCCCTTGATCTCGATCTCAACAGTTAGAACGGACAAAGCGGCACTGCTACAGCACCCGATGCTTCATCAAAGGAGCACGGCCTTCGGGGACACGTGCCCTCTCAACAGCCATTAGTGCGCGAAGATCAGCCACCATATGATATAACACCCCTTTTCGCTGGTGATTATACGCCCACCCATCTCAGAGGCGGGGGGGCATCTGATGTGGCTGATCAAGCCCCCAGGCGGTGCATTAACAGTCTGCACGGTTCCCGAAGAGAGTAATGATTCGGCGGCTGGCTTCGACCTTGGCTTCGAGCCTCGCCTCGGCCTTGGCCTCGGCCTCGACCTCGGCTTCGAGCCTCGCCTCGGCCTTGAGCCTTGCCTCGGCCTCGGCCTCGGCTTCGGCCTCGGCATGCTCTTGGCTCTAATTTTGGCTGAGGAACCAACCTCAAATATCATTCCCATCGACCTAATAAGTGCCAAGGACTGCCACGTGGCCCACTATCCCACTCTTCGCTAAGACTATGGGTGATTACCATTATTTACGATGCACATCTAACGGCTATGCACCCACCTACCACTTACAACGCCGATCCTAGCAGACAACGTGATTCAACGGTCATCCCCGAAAGGTAAGAGGGACCTTTGAACAGGTATAAGAACCTTCACTTATAACGAGGAAGGGGATTCATTCTGAACTACTTATCTTTAGTGCTGTTCTCCAGACCACTAATTAGAGCGTCCGAGGGTTCTCGTCGAAACCATACTTTTATTGCAGGTCTCTGACCAAAGGAAGCAGTCCTGCCATCTTCTCAAAGCCCACAATTCTTCTCCTGTCCGGTGCTTTCTGAAAGTGATTTAGCAGCAACAGTATCCAACTCACATCCATGGGTCATGACGAATGTTCTGCCTCATTATACCAAATTCCAGAGAGAGAGAGAGAGAGAGAGAGAAGGCACTGATGGGGATCTCGAATGAGATACGAATCAGATTCTAATTGGGTCTTAAATGGATGTGCGCGTCTAGGTTGTTGCCCTGAGTCCAAAAGTTTCAGCTTGCTGTAATTTATATAAAAATGTTATCCTTATTTTGGTTAGACTTCACTTTGTAATTGCACTGAGAATTCGTAGAATGGAAGGAACAGTAGAATATTCTTGTAGAAGAACAACAGAAGTACTGACCAGTAGCAAGAACCTCTTTGTCACCGCATCTATTCCTCTGATAAAATTGGGTAGGCTTTGGCCCTCCCATCCCGACGACGACGACGACGAAAGCAGCACCGCGTGAAGAATAGTACAGCTGAATCATAAACCTTTACCCAATGATCCTATCATGGGGTGCGTATCACATAAGGCATACGGGTTCATTACATCACCTGCAAAAATTATTGTGACAGTCAGCATGAGTCGATGAAATTGGGATCTCTGCTAAATTTAATGCTGGTTGAAAATCTATGTCTAGAATCAGCGTTTACAAATATGGTAATTCACTAGAATAATTTTATTTGGTCATCATGCCTCGCAGAAACCAGCCAATTGAAAGAAGCCACATTTTGTATTCTAAAAAAAAAAAGAAGAAAAACTCACTCTTCATTTATGTTGTTTGCTTTCATTAATTTTTTGATATGAAAATTCTCGTCTGACTAGCACTTTACAAGGTCTTAAAATTTCAAAATCTCTATTATTTTCAGAACCCCTTTCCTGCTGATTCTTGCAATCAGAGGTAGGCTTGGGAAGCAAAAGAGGAGCATATTCCTGTGACATATATATACACCGAGGAACTTGAGCCACATGAATTCAGCTGATGGTACCTCCCTCTTGTTCATTTCATGGGAATAGCCCTATTATTATTATTATTATTATTATTATTAGGAAAGAACCTGACAATAACTGCCGGTACCATTCTCTGTCTGATCGTTAGCGTCGTTGTGGACCGGAAAAGACGTGTAGAACACTAGAGCAGTACAGTAGTTCTGGCGGGATGCCTGCCTTTGTCTCACTCTCTCGCGTATATGATTGGCGCGTCGGTGGTCGTTAGATGGGTGCCGAAGCAGAGTCAAATAGTTCACGGCATGTGCCCCAACAATGGCAACGCATCTCAACCGCCATCGTGATGGTGGGGAACCCTCCGCTGTCTTCTCCCTCACCCTCCCTCGTTGCTGGCGGAGAAGCCTTTTCCCCATCCATGTGAAGCCGCCCCACCTACTCCTCATAATGTTACCAATCTCTCTCTCTCTCTCTCTTGTTATTATAACAGTAATGACACCCTTTTCTCTCTCTCTCTCTCTCTCTCTCTCTCTCTCTCTCTTTTCTTTTTTTTCGGCCCTTTCCGCCAAACATGAGACGGCTTTCTTGCACGTTGCGTGGTCCGTGCGCATCAATCAACATCAATATCAACTGCACCATTTTAGGAGCCATTGGCTATCTAAATAATTTAAATCTTTCTTCTTCTTGACATGCCTCTTTTGATATCTCCTTCATCACAAAACATATATATATATAAATACATAACATATAAATAGAAAGCAAAGTATTGAACCAAACTAAAAAAATGAATTCACCCCATCTTCAAAGAAATTATCAGGTTACCAGTGGATCGAGAAGGAGCTCGCCACTTGAGCGCTGGTCTGAAGGACTCGGGCCATTGCGTCGTTAAAGAAGAGAAAGATGCATATATATATATATATATATATATATATATATATATATATATATATATCCCATGGGAAATAAAAGGTTAAAAAAAAAAAGGAGGGCATTTGCTTCGTCAAAGAAGAGGGATGCACATATCCTATGAAATATATAGAGAAGGTTCAAAAAAAAAAAGAAAAAAGAAAAAAAAAGAAAGAAAAGAAGATTGAGGTGGGTAAAATCTAAAGAAGTTGGGTGTTGTTTAAATTTGACCATGCGAGATGTAGTCAATTTACTTATGACCCTTTTTTTTGTTTTTTAACATGTCCTTCCCCACGCACATCATAGAGTAGAGGAGATAGAATCAACGAGCAAATCTCAGTAAACGGGGGAGAAAGCGGGTGTCATTGAACAATCCATCCTGAACAGAGGAGATAGAATCAACAAGCAAATCTCAGTAAACGGGGGAGAAAGCGGGTATCATTGAACAATCCATCCTGAACAGATATGCCCGATTTATCTAGAGATTCCGATGGAGTCATTGGCTACTCTGTTGCAGCAACGTGCTGTGTGTTATATCTAGGAAGCAGGTGGCTGTGAAATAAGAAAATTGCCCATCCAATTGACCAGATGCAAGTACTCTTAACAAGAATTTTCTATTTTTTTTTTTTTAATTCGGCGGATCTCTCATGCCATATGGGGGCTGTACCGTTTAATTATTCATGTGCCGTGCATGCACCATGTGATGTTCCCTGCAAGTGGCGGGGAAGAATTGTGCTCCGAGATTTGAAGGACGGGACTCCCATGGGAATATGCATGGACATCTTCATCATAGCTAGTATACTGTTTGATCTGCCCCAGATTAACCATCGATTGACTGCTCCCGATTAGATGATCGCGACGATGGGGTGCGCCCCGCGAGCTGACTTCAGCTGGTTCTGCGCGAAAGAACAATAAGATTCAGAGAGGGAAAAAAAAAGAAGCTCTCTCCCTCTTCTTCTCGTAGGAAAAATATTGAATACCGAAGCGGTTGAGGTGAAGAGAATGATTTAGCAGTAGTTCGAACCAGTGCCTCTTTCTCTCTCTTCTCGCCCTCTTCTCCTCGTCTTAATCTTTCTATTCCTCATGAGGGGTTCAAGTGGGTGTGTCTACATCAGTCATACCAGTTACTGCTGATTATATTGAGATGCAAGCCAACCGACCGGAACTATGGAATTGGAGGCAGCCATATCTATAATCGTCAAGAAACTCCAACCCATCCCTCGCATACCCTAGGAGCGCTTGGACGGCTCGATGGGTCTGATTTGGGTTCGATATATTGGGACCTAGTTTTAATATAAATTCCTGGTAAAGACCTCCAAAAGATGCACAAATAGAATTTGTAGTTTTTACAGCATAGATATATTCCCTCCCGCATCTTGCCGTAATTATTTTGCAGTGTTTAAGATATGGATGTAACTCTCCACCACTTCTTGTCGTCATTATTTGTGGTATGTAAGATATGGATGCCTTCCCCCACCATGTCATACCCTAGATTTGGACGTTTGTAACTAACTAGCTAGATATATGGGGTGCCCTGCGGATTTGGTATGAGATTTGTCCTTATGATATTGCTCAAGTTGAAGTTTAGAAACCAAGAGTTCCTCGTGGCTGACAAGAAGCACAGAACATCTGGTTTTTAATTAGTCATTGCAGCTGCATTGCACGCAGGATGACATCTCATCATTAGGACCAGATTTGATCAAGGTCAGGATCAATAATTTTGGCCTCATGCAAACGATCTTTACTCCAATAAACATTAATATTGTTGTATTAGATCTAGATCCACACTTCTAGATATGGAGATCGAAGCTTTTTATTTGTCTTAGGTAAGGCATAGTTAATTTAATATTATTATTGAAGTTGAATAGGTAGAGTTTCAAAAATAGTTAGAGTTTCAAAATAGTTACCACCATGCGGCGACCAGCCGCCGCAGCCTTAATGGCTATCTACGGCAATGACAAACCCAACATCCCGAATGAGCAAAGAATTAGGAAAGAAAAAAAAAATACGATTTAGAAATTGATTGCCTCAAGAGGTCTCCAAAAGTGATTAGCCTCCAGAAATAATAAAAAATATTAAAGAATTTTATTTTTCGTTCTTTTAGTAATAAAACAACTACAACTATTTATGACTCAAGCATATCAAAATTTACAAGCCTAATTTTAAACAAAAATTCAATTGATGTCCATTGACCTAATTCAAATAGGAAAAGCAAACTAAAATAGGACCTCACTCTAATAGGAAAAGTAATTTAATGAAATGTATAGGAAATTATTTGGGATCGCATTATTGCACCCTCTTTAAAAATAAATCTCGTTACCAAAGTTGAAAATTTAGAAATGTAATAACTCATAAATAGTCTCATATTAAATAAAAAAAATAGTTTGAAGAGTTATAACTTAAGTTCACCTGCTATCAATAACCTGTATTCAAAATTTTAGGCCAAGTAGATTTGGATTACTAGCAGATCAATTGAGTTAATAGATAGGTTTGGAATGTTGCAATGATATTAAAGCCAACTCAAATATATGGGATGAGGCATTATATATTGGTGGACTAAAGGAAAAGGCTCATGAGACAATGTTAAAGAGAGTTATGTGTAGCACCAATAATTTCACTCAAAATAGATTTTAGCAACTTGTAACATATGATATTTGATGATGCCCGATCATCGGTCTTGAACGTCGGGAGAAGAGAGCTGCTTAATCCACGAATTCATGCCTGATCGGATGGCCTGCAAAAAAGTTCCAAAACCAGAGGTGTGCTTCGGTGGGGACCCTTCGACGCTCAAGTCAACAACCGAGGTCACAGCTGAGGGAGAGCTCAGACGAGCTCTTCTTGAAGAAAATGAGTCCTCAGAAAGGGGAAATCCCTATATGGGTATCAGGATAGCGAGCGTATGAGTTTGCGTCCCTTGTTTCTGAGTGGACTTACCCTTTTATAGGGGGTTGATACCTGCACAACCACGTGGAGTTCCGTGAGAAGGGAATGTCCGCGGGGTTCATGGGGGTTGCATGAATCTAGGCCGGTTGATGGGTCCTGTCCCGTCGAAGAGGGGGAAAAATGGTAGTTGGTAAGCCATATCCCATCAGTCAGTGGAGCTGGCGGGTAGTTAGGTCTGGTCCCATCAATGGAGCGGCCAGTGGGTGGTTGGACCTGGTTATGTCAGACGACGCGGGTCAGAAGGACGGCGGCTTGAATAGCCAGGATCGTCCTAGGGCCAACTTGGGAAAGTCGGGACTGCCTTGACTCTCCTGAGGGTGCCGAGGCCGAGCAGGGCCGACTCGACCGACCTAGAGATTCCAGGGTGGGGCCGACCAGAGATGGTCGGGGTCGACTTGGCTGAGTGGGAGATGCTGGGGCCGAGCAGGGCTGACTTGGGGAAGTCAGGGCCGGCTCAGCTGGCTTGGAGATGCCAGGGCCGAGCAGGGCCAACTTGGGGAAGTCGGGGCCAGCTCAGCCGACTGGGAGGTGCTTGGAGATGCCGGGGCCAAGCAGGGCCGACTTGGGGAAGTCGGGGCCGGCTCAGCCGATTGGGAGGTGCCGGGGCCGAGCGTGGCCAACTTGGGAAAGTCGGGGCCGACTCGGCCGACTTGGAGATGCCGGGGTCAAGCGTGGCCAACTTGGGGAAGTCGGGGCTGGCTTGGCCGACTGGGAGGTGCCGGGGCCGTGCGGAGCCGACTTGGGGAAATCGGGGCCGACTCAGCCGGCTTGGAGATGCCGGGGCGAGCGGGCCGACTTGGTGAAGTCGGAGCCGGCTCGGCCGACTTGGAGATGTCGGGGCCGAGCGGGGCCAACTTGGGGAAGTCGGGCCGGCTCGGCCGACTAGGAGGTGCCGAAGCCGTGCGGGGCTAACTTGGAAAAGTCAGGACCGACTCGACCGACTTGGAGGTGCCGGGGCCGAGCGGGGCCGACTTGAAGAAGTCGGGGCCAGCTCGGCCGACTTGGAGATGCCGGGGCGGGGCCGCCTTAAACTTTTAATTTTGCCATAATTTTTCTCGTGGCTACGTCAGCCACATCAGATGCCCCTCCATCCCTGAGCGCGAAGGGCCACGTGCCCGCTGTCCTTTGGGCGAGAGAGGCATGAAAATTCAAAAAATGATTGCCCTTTAATGGCTTTTAATAGCTTGGTGAGCTGGTGCATCGTCCCGAGGCAGTGTCGCTTCGCAGATCTTCCATAATCATGCGGTAGGTGGGGGCTGACATCGATGCCAAACACCCTAAGGAAAGCGCCCATCGGGGATGGAAAAAGGTGGAGGTCATTATTGTTTCCCCGTTTTCTATGCCCTACGATTGGTCGGGATCATACTCCTCGGGGTGAACCGAGGCGGCACATCTCGGGTGCTGGCAATATTTCCGATGGACAGCTCGTGGCTAGATTGCAGCCCCAGATTTGCCAACGTTTGGATGCGTCTTTGAGGGATATGCCAGCCGCGTGGGAGATTGCTTAAGATGCATTAAGCTATCGTGGGCTGTTTGAAGGGAGATTCATCTGCGCCCAAATCTTCTAAGGACTTGGAACGATCCAAGGGCAACTTAGCGCCGAGATCAACTTGAGGGCGTTGGGGGCCGAGCGGGGCTTGACCGAGGAAGGTCTGCACCGGCTTGGAGACCGGGAGGGCCAAGCAGGGCCCTTTAGAACCATCTCGGCAATCTGTGTGCCACCCGAGAGGTGACTCGGTGGGTACGGAGCTTTTAGGATCTTAACCAACTCGGGAGTACCTCTGTGCCAGGGCCGAGTGGTGTCCCGTAGGCCACGATGCCGACAAGCTCCTTTAGAACCACCTCGGGAGTTTGTGTGCCGTCCGAGGGACGACTCGGCGGGTATGGAGCCTTTAGGGTCTTAACCGACTCGGGGGCACCTCCGTGCCGGGGCCGAGTGGTGTCCCGTAGGCCATGATGCCGGCGAGCTCCTTTAGAACCACCTCGGGGGTTTGTGTGCCGCCCGAGGGATGATTCGACCGGGTACGGAGCTGTTAGGACTTGAACCGACTTGGGGGCATCTCCTAGCCGGACCGAGTGGTGTCCTGTTAGCCGCGATGCCAGTGAGCTCCTTTAGAACTGCCTCAAGGGTTTGTATGCCGCCCGAGGGACGACTCGACCGGATACAGAGCTGTTAGGGACTTGAACCGACTCGGGGGCATCTCCTAGCCAGATCGAGTGGTGTTCCATTAGCTGTGATGTCGGTGAGCTCCTTTAGAACCACCTCGGCGGTTTGTGTGCCACCCGAGGGGCGACTCGATTGGGTACGGAGCTGTTAGGAACTTGAACCGACTCGGGGCGTCTCCTAGCCGGACCGAGTGGTGTCCCGTTAGCCGCGATGCCGATGAGCTCCTTTAGAACTACCTCGGGGGTTTGTGTGCTGCTCAAAGGGCGACTCGACCGGGTATGAAGCTGTTAGGGACTTGAACCGACTCGGGGGTGTCTCCTAGCCGGACCGAGTGGTGTCCCATTAGCCGCGATACCAGTGAGCTCCTTTAGAACCGTCTCGGTGGTTTGTGTGTCACCTGAGGGGCAACTCGACCGGGTACGGAGATGTTAGGGACTTGAACCGACTCGGGGGCACCTCTAGTCGGACCGAGTGGTGTCCCATTAGCCATGATGCCGGTGAGCTCCTTTAGAACCACCTCGGGGGTTTGTGTGCAACCCGAGGGTGACTCGACCGGGTACGGAGCTGTTAGGGACTTGAACCGACTCGGAGGCATCTCCTAGCCGGACCGAGTGGTGTCCCATTAGCCATGATGACGGTGAGCTCCTTTAGAATCGCCTCGGGGGTTTGTGTGCCGCCCGAGGGGTGACTCGACGGGAACGAAGCTGTTAGGAACTTGAACCGACTCGGGGGCATCTCCTAGTCAGACCGAGTGGTGTCCCGTTAGCCGCGATGCTGGTGAGATCCTTTAGAACCATCTCGGGGGTTTGTGTGCCGCCCTAGGGATGACTCGACCGGGTACGGAGCTGTTAGGGACTTGAACTGACTCTGGGGCATCTCCTAGCCGGACCGAGTGGTGTCCCGTTTACCGCGATGCCGGTGAGCTCCTTTTGCGAGATCTGGTCCTTGAATGCACGGGAGAGCAGGCTGTGGCATTGGAAGGGACCCTTTTATTACTCATACTCTGGGGGAAACATCATTGATAATATTGGCAGAAATTATCCGTGTTCCATGTACGCAGAATAGGTTGTCCGTCGAGCTCTTCTAATCTGTATGCCCCCCAGTGGAGCGTCTCGGCGACACGATAAGGACCCTCCCAGTTGGGGGACAGTTTGCTCCCCTCCGTAGGCTTAGATACCTCAGCCTTTCTCAAAACCAGATCTCCGTGGTGAAAGACCTTGGGACGAATTCGGGCGTTGTAGTACTTGGCTACCCGCTAACGGAAGGTCGCCATACGTAGCCTCACCCGGTCATGTGCTTCATCGATGAAGTCCAGATTAGCCCGTATCAATGTGGAATTGTCTTCCTCGTTGAAGGACTCCACGCGTGGACTGGGCAGTCTGATCTCAACAGGGATGATGGTTTCAGATCCGAAGACGAGACTGAAGGGAGTCTCGCCCGTCGGGGCTTTGGGGGTCGTATGGTAAGCCCATATCATGCTGGGGAGCTCTTCCACCCATCGACCCTTGGATCCATCTAGCCAGGTCCTGAGCCCTTTGAGAATGGTGCGGTTCATAACCTTGGCCTCCCCATTGGTCTGGGGGTGGCCGACAGAGGTGAATCAATGGCAAATACTCAGCTCACCGCAGAAAGCCTTGAATGCATCATTGTTGAACTGGCGGCTGTTGTCCGTAATGAGAGTGTAAGGTAGGCCAAAGTGGCATATGATCGACTTCCAGAAGAAGGATTTGACTTTACTCTCGGTGATCTTAGCCAGCGCCTCGACCTCAACCCACTTGATGAAGTAGTCGATGGCCACTAGCAAGAATCTCCGATGTCCCGAAGTGGGGGAATCGCCCGAGGATGTCCATTCCCCACTGAGCGAAGGGCCAAGGAGCCAAAAGCGGCTTTGTGGGGTAGATGGCTGATGCTGGATGTGTGCATGGCGCTGACAACCATCACACTTCTGAACCAGTCTGGCAGCGTCCTCCCTTATGGTAAGCCAGAAATATCCCTGACGGAGGGCCTTCTGGGCTAGGGACCTGTCCCACAGGTGATTTCCTCTGATGCCTTCATGGATTTCTCTAAGGATGTAGTCAGCGTCGGCAGGTCCTATACATCTGAGCAGGGGGTAAGAGAATGACCTCCTGTATAGACGTTCGTCTAGGAGGACGAATTTGGAAGCTCTCCACTTGAGCAGCTTGGCTTCATTGCGATCATCAGGGAGGGTGCCGTTAGTGAGATAGCAAACGTAGGCATCCATCCATGTAGGCTCTTGGGTGAGTGGTAGGACTTCCTCACTGTCTCTATGCTGGCCTTTCTAGGTATTCGATGTAGGCGTCCCTTGCGATGCCGTCGGCGGAGGTAGCTAAACGGGAGAGGATGTCGGCCTTGGCGTTCTCACTTCGAGGAATATAGCTGATGTTGAAAAATGCCAACGGAGAAACCAAGAGCCAAACCTTGCCCAAGTACTGAGTCATAGCAAGGTCACGTGCCTCGTACTCTCCGTTGATTTGTCCGGAGATGAGTTGCGAGTCAGTGAAAGCTCTGAGACGTCTTATTCCGAATTCTTGGGCTAGCCTTAACCCTGCTAGCAGGGCCTCGTACTCGGCTTGGTTATTGGTGGTTTTGAATAGAAACCAGAGCACATTCTACTCTCTCCACCCGGTCCAGTGAGAATGAGGCTGGCACCACTTTCCTGAGAGTTTGATGCACCATCTACATGGAGATTCAGGTTTTTCCATCATTGCTTGGCTCAGGCTCGTACTGCTCCACGGAAACCTCCCTGGTCTCCTCATCTTCCCAAGTGCACTCGACCAGGAAGTCGGCCAGGACTTAGGACTTCAGAGCCGGTCGTGCCTGAAAGGAGAGGTCGAATTCTTCCAGCTTGATGGCCCACTTGGCGAGTCGGCCCGAGGTATTCGGACGGGCCAGGATGGCCCGGAGGGGCTGGTCTGTGAGCACCACAATGGGATGGCTTGAAAATATGGGCAGAGACATCGAGCAGAGACGATCAGGGTGAAGATGATTTTTTCTGTCTTGGAGTATCTGACCTCCGCATCATGGAGCACCTTGCTAACGTAATAAACAGGCTTTGGGTCCCATCAGCATCGAGACGCACCAAGACTGAGCTAACGGCCTCTGGAGAAGTGGTGAGGTAAAGGAAAAGACTTTCCCTATCTCTCGGCTTAGACAGGAGCGGCGGAGAAGACAGAAACACCTTTAGCCGTCGAAAGCTTTCTGGCAATCATTCGTCCACTCGAAGCTGTTCACTTTCCGTAGGGCCTTGAAGAAAGGAAAGCACTTCTCGGCCGATTTGGAGAGGAAACGACTTAAACCCGTTACCCTCCCCATTAGTCGCTAATCTTCTTCGGGTTTGCCTCGATCCCTCGCCGAGTCACCATAAAACCCAGGAACTTGCCTGCCGTGACCCCAAAGACACATTTCTTGGAATTCAACTTGACCTGGAAGCGGCGAGGTTGTTGAAGGTTTTCTCTAGGTCAAAGATATGATCAGAAGCGGATGCTCTTGGTTAGCATGTCATCCACGTAGACTTCCATGTTCTGGCCTAGCTGATCCTGAAACACCCTGTTCATAAATCTTTGATAGGTCGCCCCCGCGTTCTTGAGACCGCAGGGCATAACTTTGTAGCAATAAATCTCATTTTTATTACAAAGGATGTGTACTCTTCGTCACTAGGGTCCATCCTTATTTGGTTATATCCAGAGAAGGCATCCATGAAGCTGAGAAGCTCGTGGCCGGAGGTGGAATCTACCAGCTGGTCTATCCTTGGCAGGGGGAAACTATCTTTCGGGCATGCCTTGTTGAGGTCGGTGAAGTCAATGCAAATTCTTCAGCTCCCGTTTGCCTTTCGCACCATGACCACATTAGCCAGCCAGTTAGGGTAATGCGCCTCTCAGATGTGGCCGGCGCTGAGCAGCTTGTTAACTTCCTCATCAATGGCTTTTTGCGTTCAGGAGCAAAGCTTCTCTTCCTTTGGTGGATTGGACGGTGCTTCGGATTGATATTGAGCTTGTGGGTGATTACTTCTGGAGGGATACCGGGCATATCAGACGCTGACCAAGCGAAAACGTCTGAGTTGGCCCGTAGGAAGGTTAGGAGGCGATCACGATCCTCCGGGAGGAGGAGTCCCCAATGTGCACGGTCTTCGCTGGATCGTCCCCGAGGGGAAAGGTTAGGAGGTGCTCAATTGGCTCTCCCCTCCTGCCGGACTCCCCGGGGTTAGGTGCTTCTGGAATCGACTTGGCTTCCAAGGGGCTTAACGCTGTGTGATAGCAGGGCAGGACTGAGCCGACCTCGCCCCTCATCTCCTCGACACCTTCGCTAGTAGGGAACTGCACCAGCAGGCACGGAGTGGAGATAATCGCATCCAATAGATTTAAACCTGGGCGCCCAAGGATGGCATTGTATGCCAAGGGGACCCGCACGACCAGGAACTTCATGATCACTGTGCTTTGGCATGGCGGTGTTCCGGCTGTCACAGGCAAAGATATCTCGCCCTCAACCCTTACTGAATCCCCCGTGAATCCAATTAGAGGGGCTACCACAGGCTGGAGAGAGTTAAGGGACAATCCCATCCGAACAAAAGCGTCATAGATAAGGATGTCAGCTGAGCTGCCACTATCAACCAATATCCTCTTTACAAGGTGCTTGGCAATCGTCATAGAGACGGCGATGCCTTCATTATTTACATTCTCAAAATTTACCGGTCCCCCCCAAGAACTATATTACCCGGCGCTTTCTCCCTCTTGGCCGCTTGGATGAGGAAGCCGCTCCCCAAGACACCATCCGACCGTTCGCTCCGTGAGGGTGTTATCGACAACAGTCTGAGTAGGCGGGGGTCCCATGAGTGCCGGCACGGTTGCGGTGCCTTCTGAACATATTTGCCGAGGTAGCCCCACTGGATGAGCTCCTTAATGGAACGCTTCAAGCTGAATTAGCTATCAGTGTCGTGGCCGTAATCCCGATGGAATCGGCAATAACGACTCTTGTTGCGGGGAAGACCTTTTTTCATAGGAAGAGGGCGCTGGAGATAAGGCTCACTCTCGATTTCCATCAGGATGTGAGATCGAGGGGCGAGGAGAGGCATGAGCTTGCTCTCGTCGGGGATGGGGCTTCGATGCCTGTTGTTGGATCGGCGAGGCGGATCAGGCCGCCGGTGGCGAGGGGGTCCACTCGGCTCGGGGCAAGTGGGCTTGCGGCTAGACCTCCTTAAGGACTCGCGGCGGGTGAGGTCGGCCTCTCCACGTAGATACTTCTGAGCTCAGAGGAGGAGGTCGGAGTAGGAACTCGGGGGCTTTTTATCCAAAGAGAAGGTGAAACAGGATGGGAGGAGCCCCCGCTTCAGCGCTAGCGTTGCCACCGCGTCGTCGAGATGGTAGACTTCGAGGGTGGCAGTCTTGAACCAGGACACAAAGTCCCGCAGCGACTCTCCCTCCTTTGGCGCATGGAGAAGAGGCTATCCGTGATCCTCGGGATCCGTCGGCAGGCATCAAAATGCGTTAGAAAGGCCCTTTCCAGCTCTCAAAAAGAGTCGATGTTGTGGGGGGACAACCGCGAGTGCCAAGCGCGAGCAGCCTTCCGTAAAGTAGCAGGGAAAGCCTTGCAGAGAAGGGCATCCGAGGCATCCTGGACTTGCATCATAGCCTTATAACTCTCGATGTGGTCGAGAGGATCCGTCGTACCATCATACGGATCTATCTGGGGGAATCAGAATCTAGAGGGGACGGGCTCCTCCAGTATCCGGCGAGTATAAGGAGAACGGGTGTCATATTCCTCCTCTGGCTGGTTGTTGATCTTCCTGGTGAGCTCATCTAATCACCAGTTGTACTCATCCAGGTGCTCCTCTGCCTGGCGGCTGATTGTCGGGGCCCTCCGAGATGGCTCAGAGGATGAAGAAGAGGAAGAAGAAGGAGAAGGAGAAGGACACAGAAGGTGGGATTTCCGCTTTGGTTCCTCCTGGTGGTGCGGCTCTGGAGGAAACTTGCTTGGGCCACAATCAGGGGATCGCGGCCGCTTGGGGGCTCACGGCGAGGCTTCCTTGGGGAAGCCCGGCGACAACCGGCCTCTCACTGAGGAGAGCCTCCCTTGCAGACTGTTGACTAGCAGGGGGAGCGGTCAGATGCTGGGTGGCCACAGACTGCTGCTGTTGAAGTCCATGAACCATGGCAGTGAGAGTCTGAACTTGTCGAGTGAGAGTTGCCAGCTGCTCCGCAGCCAGAGCAGCCGCCTCTGGTTGTAGGGAGGTAACGGGAGGATCAGCGGCAGGGAGGTTGGTCTCCTGCTGCCTAGCTGGGGGAAGATGCCCCCCAGGGTGACTAACTGAGGCATCCTGAGCTTGTGTCATCACCATTATTGGAAGAGGGAAAGGAAAAAAAAGGGATACTGTAGTGTTCGGATCTTCTTTGCTTTTGCAGCTTTCCCCTTCCTGGCGTGCCAATCTAATGACGCCCGATCACCGGTGTTGAACGTCGGGAGAAGAGAGATGCTTAATCCACGAATCCACGCCTGATCGGATGGCCTGCAAAAAAGTCCCAAGATCGGAGGGTGCTCCGGTGGGGACCCTCCGATGCTCAAGTCAGAAACCGAGGTCATAGCTGAGGGAGAGCTTAGACGAGCTCTTTTTGGAGAAAAATGAGTCCTCAGAAAGGGGGAATCCCTATCTGGGTATCAGGATAGCGAGTATGAGTTTGCGTCCCTTGTTTCTGAGTGGACTTACCCTTTTATAGGGGGTTGACACCTGAACAACCACGTGGAGTTCCGTGAGAAGGGAATGTCCGCGGGGTTCATGGGGGTTGCGTGAATCTAGGCCGATTGGTGGGTCCTGTCTCATTGGAGAGGGAATAATGGCAGTTGGTGAGCCACGTCCCATCAGTCAGTGGAGCTGGCGGGTAGTTAGGTATGGTCCCATCAATGGAGCGGCCAGTGGGTGGTTGGACCTGGTTATGTCAGATGGCGCGAGTCAGAAGGATGGCGGCTTGAACAGCCAGGACCATCCTGGGGCCAACTTGGGAAAGTCGGGACTGCCTTGACTCTCCTAAGGGCACTGAAGCCAAGCAGGGCCGACTCGACCGACCTGGAGATGCGGGGCGGGGCTGACCAGGGATGGTCAGGGTCGACTCGGCTGACTGGGAGATGCTAGGACCGAGCAGGGATGACTTGGGGAAGTCGGGGCCGACTCGGCCAGCTTGGAGATGCCGGAGCCGAGCAGAGCCGACTTGGGGAAGATGGGGCCAGCTTGGCCAACTGAGAGGTGCTGGGGCCGAGCAGGGCCGACTTGGGGAAGTCGGGGCCAGCTCGGCCGGCTTGGAGATGCCGTGGCCGAGTAGGGCCGACTTGGGGAAGTCGGGGCCGGCTCGGCCGATTGGTAGGTGCCGGGGCCGAGCGGGGCTGACTTGGGGAAGTCGGGGCCGACTCGGCCGACTTGGAGATGCCGGGCCGAGTGGGGCCGACTTGGGGAAGTCGGGGCCGGCTCGGCTGACTGGAGGTGCCGAGGCCGTGCGGGGCCGACTTGGGGAAGTCGGGGCCGACTCGGCCAGCTTGGAGATGCCAGGGCCGAGCGGGGCCGACTTGGGGAAGTTGGGGCCGGCTCGGCCGACTGGGAGGTGCCGGGGCCGATTTGGGGCCGACTCGGCCGACTTGGAGATGCTGGGGCCAACTTGGAGAAGTCAGGCCGGCTCGGCCAACTTGAAGATGCCGGGGCGGGGCCGTCTTAAGCTTTTGATTTTGCCATAGTTGCCCTCATGGCTACGTCAGCCACATCAATATTAATGAGGACATTAGCTAATAAAAGGAGAAGGGGGATTGTAATAACCCATTAATAGTCTTACATGTTACTAATTAACTTGTACTTAAAATTTTCAAACCATATGAATTCGCCCACTAACAATTTAATTGGGCTAGTAAATGGGCATAAGGCACTATAAGAAATTTTTTTTTAACCTTGTGACCTTGTAAAAATAAATTTACGTAAGTTATAAGAATTTCTCTTATATCTTGTGAAAATAGACTCACGTAGTTTCCTCAGAAGTGGGGCTTGACTATTACATCAGAATCATAGTCATGGCTTTATTGCTTTTTCTAACCATTTTCAAAGCCAAATTACCAATTGGTTGAATTTGTAGTTTACCATTCTCCAAAAAAAAAAAAAAAGATAATTCTATAGATACCATTTTGTCAATACTCACCCTCGGGGCGAATCAAGTCTATAATCATCTAAATTAATTTTCTGTAAAGTTTTAAAGGACTATAAAGACAAGGAGAAAGCTTATGTTGTATGACTAAAGTTTGTCAATATGGTTACAACTCTAGAGAAACCATATCATTGATTTCAAAGGATTGCTCTATTTTGTGCTTATTTGCTTGAGACGTCATACCAACTTATGCAACTTCTAAGTTCTCTTTTAATAAATGAAGAACTTAGTCTTGATCTCTTAACTCTATATCCACCTAATAGACATTAATAAATCCTAAAATATAAGATTGTATTATCGATGATGGTTATGTATAAATAACTTCGTAGTGAGTCAATCTAATCAAAATATGAAAGTAGTTTTGTACCACTGTTCTGCCCTTAGAAGTCATTTATCCTCTATTTGGATGGAGAGAAAACTAGGGAGGAAAGAAAACTAGAAGAGAAAATAGGAGAGAAAATGAAATTTATCTTGTTTGGATGGAGAGAAAAGTCGGAAGGAAAGAAAATTAGAGGAAAAATAGAGGAAAAAAGTGGTGGGCCCCACATAAAAGTTTTTACTCCGGAACTGAAGAGATTTCGGATAGAAAACTCAAAAGTGCTTTTCATTTTTTTTCCATTCCAATATTGACCCTTCCAAAAAACAACCGATACATTTTTTAATCATCTATAATAAGGATATTATTGTCATTGTAAATTATTAACTTTTCTCTCCTCCTATTTTTCTTCCACTCATCCAAACAGAAGGAGAGAAAATATTTTCTCTTCAATTTTCTTTTTCCCACTTTTCTTTCCTTCCAGTTTTCTTTCCTCTCACTTTTCTCTCTATCCAAACAGAGCATTAGTTCACCCTTTAAGTTGCTATCCTATGAAATATTTAAGATATATCTCAAAGGCAGTGATTAATCACTTTAAGTTGCCCTTTTGACTATGATAAGAGGAGCTGATACATAGCTTTATTCCTTGCGGGCAAAATATCTCTTAACAAAAGCTACTAATGAACATTTTATCTTTATCATTAACAATGGAGTTAGGGATATCATGCAACTTGAAGACTTGTTCCATAAATAATTGAGCAATGTGAAATGCTATAAAAGAATAGCACAATGAGAATCAAGTATGCATATTTAGAATGCCAATCTACCACTTCCAAAATAGTGTTTTTGCCATTAGAAGGTGGATACCCTCCAATAAAATCCATAAATATGTTGGTTCATACCCCTCTTGAAAAATGTTAGAGAAGGTCAAAGGGAGCAACAAACTTACTTTTATTCCTTTGAAAGATATCGTAGGCTACCATATGTTACTTAATGTCCGCTTTCATCCGTTCGAACAAAAATTTCTGAATAACCTCTTATATGGCTTAAGAAATCTTGAGTGGCTTCCTTCAGGAGATTGATGCAATGATGTTAAAATAGTAGTTCATCATTTTGAATCTACATCCTAATGCTGCTCTATTTTTAAAGTGCAAGATACTATTAGCATAAGAGATGAGGCATTTTACTTGCTCTTAAAATCATCGAATAATAGTTTGTAGGGCTTTATAACTCACAATTTTGGTTGAGATGTGATCCACCCAAGCAGGAAATGGATAAGAAATAGCCAATGTTAGGAGCTAAATCTTTTAGGTTAAGGGATTTGATATAGCTAAAGATCCCCATATCCGTTAATTACCTAGAGTAGAGATACTAATATTTAGAAAGAGAATTCATTAAGCAAATTCATGTGATGAATGACCACCAAAGATCAAAAGAAAAGTCTTGCTATTTTAAAAGCTATATTTGAATAAGCTTAATTATAAATCATGCTAAACTAAGATAGTGGGATGAAACACACTCTATAAGACCATGAGATTGAAGCATTTACTTAATTTATAATTTTTTAAAGAGCTTAAATTTTAAAGTTTATCTTTAATTATGATAGAAAAGGTAAGCTAATGTGTATTAATCCAAAATGAAAGCTTCATTAAAACCAATATAATTAAATTGTTTAAGTAAATTTACTTCCATGATATTTAAAATTGAGTTGATTTTTTAACTCATCTTGAATCATTCAAAATATAGCTTACATAGAAACTTATGAGCCAATTATGAAAATATAGAAGTGCTAATATTTCTTTTTTTATTAAATTTCTATGTATGTTTCTTTTGTTAGTTGAGTTAGAAGTTAGTTGGGAGTAAGGAAACGATCTTAAATATTTATCTCTTGAACATTTTTTTTAAATAAAATTTTGCATCTGGTAAGAATTAGAAAAGTTTATTGGCTTTAAAAGATATCACTCTATAGATAAGCATGTAATATTTTGACATGAAATATTCATCAATAAATTAATAACAAAGTTTGAAGCTTTTATCTTATTATTTGAAAAAACTCTTTTTTTGCCATGATGAAAGACCATGATACTATGATCAGTATAAAGCTGTGAACTTCAAGTATTCTCCATAGAAGTTGGAGGTATATAATCAAAGACACCCAAATAGTTGGTTTGAAGCCAATAATTATTTTCTTTATACAGGCTTGCTAGCATCATTACTCTAACATAAAGGATAACTTTTATTGATTTATAAGAACACTCTCTTGAGATATAATATGCCTTAGATATTCAATTAAACCCATTCAAAAGAATACTTTGACCATTTGAGAAAAAGTGTAAGTTTGTGAAGAGTTTTATTATTAACTCCAAACGACTAAGATGATTTTCCTATGGTGAGATATCTATTAGAACATCTTTCAAGAAAATCAAAATAAATTGCCATAAGTGTGGATAAATGATGCAGCTCATGAGGCCGTGAAAAGAGAAAGGGGCATTGATTATGTTGAAGGGTATGACTAAAAATTTAGTCCTTCATGAGTATGGAAGGCGGTCATTGAAATATCTTTTTCGTGGACACAAACTTAATGATATCCTGATTTAAGGCCCAATTTTGAGAAATAGCAGCCCCATGTAGCTCATCTATTAGCTTATCGAGAATAGCTAGGTGTTGGTCCTAGATTGATTTTAATGATTACAAAATAATTAAGTAAGGACTAATTTTATCTATTGTGGAAACTAAGATTAATGCAGGGAAGTACAAGTGCCTAACAATGAGCTTCATCAAGCAAAATTTTATGAATGAAAGCTTCCAGCCGGTTAGCCTTGAATTTAGTTAACTTGGGATGTTTTCCAGCTAGCTATGTTGCCTCTTAAGTTAGCTATTTTAGTTTGGTTATGTGCCTAGCCGAACCATACATAAAAATAGTTAACTATGGAGCTAGCTTGTTCCCTCTCTTAGCTAGCTTGATTGCTTTTTTAGTTAACTATTTTTCTCATGCTTTATGCCTGGCCGAATTCATGATGAAAATGATTAACTTGGGAGCTAGCTTGTTCCCTCTCTTAGCTAGCTTGATTGCTTTTTAGTTAACTATTTTTCTCATGCTTTATGCCTAGCCGAACCATGCTTGAAATAAGTTAACTTGGGAGCTAGCTTATTTGCCCTCTTAGCTAGCTTGTTTCCCTTGTTAGCTAGCTACTTTTTCTCATGCTGTAAGCTTGGCCGTTCATGCTTGAAAATAGCTAACTATGGAGCTAGCTTATTTCCTCTCTTAGCTAGCTTGTTTGCTTTGATAGTTAGCTACCTTTCTCTTACTTTATGCCTAGCCGAACCATGCATGAAAATAGTTAACTATGGAGCTAGCTTGTTCCCTCTTTTAGCTAGCTTGATTGCTTTTTTAGTCAACTATTTTTCTCATGCTGTAAGCCTGGCCAAACCATGCTTGAAAATAGTTAGCTATGGAGCTAGCTTCTTTCCTCTCTAAGCTAGCTTGTTTGCCTTGTTAGCTAGCTACTTTTTCCTTGCTATAAGCTTGATCGAACCATGTTTAAATCTGGTTAACTAAGGAGCTAGCTTGTTGCCTTTTGAGCTAACTAATTTGCTTTGTAAGCTAACTACTTTTTGGGTAGATTTTTCTTGGCCGTGTGAATTCAAGAATGAGTTAGCTGAGAAGCTAACTACTTTATGGCTGGTCATCCCTCAAGCCGTGTGGTATTTGTATCTAGCTAACTAAAACTTATTTTCAGCTAGCTTGTGGACTCAAGCCTCTCCTTTATGACCGTGAGCTGTTTGGATCTAGTTAACTGAAGCTAAACTTCAGCTAACTAATGGGCTGCAAAACTCTCTCTTTGACCGTGTGGATGTCAAATGAGCTAACTGAAATTAGCTTTCAGCTGGCTATTCATCTCCTGGCCGGTCACTCTTTTGAAGTAGTTAACTGGGAATTACTTCCAACCAACTACTGATATTCATTGCAAGCCTTGGATGTGCTCTCTCTCTCTCTCTCTCTCTTAATTCTATTTTCAGCTATACTAACTTTTGATCTCTTGGATTATGGTAGAAATCTTTGTTCCTCAAATGGATTCAGTGCATTCAATGCTCAAGGAAAATATTTTACAACGGTTATATTTTCTTCTTTTTATTTCCATTTGTTCCTAATGTATCTAACGGACACTTTTTGTTGTTGATGATTTAAATAGCTGGATTGAAGAAAAAGAAAAAAAAAGAGAAAGAAATCCAAGAAAAGAGTTCTTTATTGCATATTTTTTGAGTTATTGAAAGCAAGTTGCTGTTGAAGTTTCTTAAAGATCATTCACTGCTCAAACCGTCCAGATCTTTAAAGCCTCCAAGCATCAAAGCTTCAGCTACCTCGAGATCTTCATTTATTGCTGAAGATTTGCTTCAAAAATTATAAAGTATATTTTGAATATTTGCTCATTGTAGGAGTTTTTCTCTTATATTCCATATTTTTGTAAAAGGGTTAGTTAACCCTTGATTATTTTGGCTTCCTTGTGCCTTAAACAAGAGGACTAGCCTAGGTTTGGCTAGGGGTTTGGCTTCCTTGTGCCGTGAAACAAGAGGACTAGCCTGGAAGGCTAGGGGTTGTAATCGTTGTGATACGATTAGTGAAATTCCAAAAGTTTTGGGGAGTGGATGTAGGTGCTGAGTTTGGCACCGAACCACTATAAAAATCTTGTGTTTGTTTTTTGATTGTCTACTGTTATCATTCTGTGCACTCCACTACACCGCTGCAAATTAAAATTAGGGTTTAAGCACATATCTGCATAGTAATTAATTTTTAAATACCCAATTCACCCCCTCTTGGGTTGCTACATCTGGGCAACAAGTGGTATCAGAGCAGAGTGCTCTTGATTTCTAGCTTTGATTAGCTTGGAGCCAAAGATCAGTAGTAATCCAATGAGTTCTATGTTGACTGAAGGACAATCAACTAATAGACCACCTTTGTTCAATGGAACAAATTACACATATTGGAAAGAATGAAAATCTTCATTCAAGCACTAGATTATGATTTATGGGGAATCATAATTAATGGACCACACACACCCACTATTATGATTGAAAATATTAATATTGCAAAGCCTGAATCTGAATGGGATGAGCAAGATAAGAAATTAGCTCAATTAAATGCTAAGGCTATGAATGTTCTTTATTGTTCTCTTGATGCAAATGAGTTTAATCGCATATCTACTTGCATGTCTGCTAAAGAAATCTGGGATAGACTTGAAGTCACCCATGAGGGTACAAATCAAGTCAAGGAATCCAAAATAAATATGCTTGTTCATAAGTATGAATTATTTAAGATGGATTCTGCTGAAAATATACTGATATGTTTACAAGATTTACTGATATTATTAATGGATTGAAAAGTCTTGGAAAATCTTATGCTAACAGTGATCTTGTTAGAAAAATCTTAAGATCTTTACCTAGGACATGGGAAGCAAAAGTCACTGCAATTCAAGAAGCAAAAGATCTCAACAATTTATCACTTGAAGAGTTGGTCGGTTCTTTGATGACTCATGAGCTTCAGCAACGACAACATATTGATGAAGATGAATCAAAGAAGAAAGGACTATGGCTTTGAAGAGTGTAACTCAAGAAGATGAAAGTGAAGAAACCACTAGTGACAGTGAGAAAGATGATGAAATGGCACTTATTTCAAGAAATTTAAAAGGTTCATGAAGAGAAAGAAATTTGAAAAAGAAAATAATTTGTCAAAGGAGACCATAGCAAAGAAAAGAAAAGAGTGAACCTCCTACATGCTATGAGTGCAAAAGCCTGGATATCAGACCAGATTGTCCACTATTAAAGAAAGGATCTAAAAGAATAAAGAAGAAGGCAATGATGGCTACTTGGAGCGACAGTGAAGCAACAAGTTCAGAAGATGAAGAGAAAACTGAAGTTGCAAATGTTTGCTTCATGGCTGATAATGATGAGGTAAGTCCTAACTTTTAGATGACTTTACCTTTGATGAATTACATGTGCATTTTATGAACTTATTGATGATTTTGCAAATTTAAGTTCAAAGAACAAAGATTTGAAAAATGAAATCAAAAATCTTACTCTTGAAAAAGAAAGAATTTCAAAGGATAATGAATCATTGTTAAAGGAAAACCAAGATTTGAAAAATGAAGTGGATAAATTAAAACCAATTGTTGATAGATTTAGTCTAAGTTCAGAAAAATTAGAAATGATTTAAATAGTCAAAGAGCTGTTTACAATAGAGCTGGTCTTGGATACAATCCTTTTGAAAGACAAAATTTTTGAAAAATATTTATGAGCATGCTGATGATTCTACTAAAATTACATGTTTTAAATGTGAAAAATTGGACACAAAGCTTATATTTGTCAACACAAAGATAAGAAAAATATGGGTTCCAAAAGGAACATCTTGACTAACCCAAAGGACCCAAGAAAGCTTGGGTACCTAAGAGCAAAATTAAAATTGTGTATGCAGGTGTGTCTTGCAACCCGAGCAATTAAAAGACAATGGTACTTGGATAGCGGGTGCTCAAGACACATGACCGGTGATGAATCGCAATTCATCACTTTGGAAGCAAAAGATGGAGGTGTTGTTACTTTCGGTGATAATGGCCAAGGAAAAATAATTGGCATTGGAAAAATAGGTATCACACCTCATGCTTATATTGATAATGTTTTGCTTGTGAAAGGACTGAAACACAATTTACTTAGCATTAGTCAATTATGTGACAAAGGATTTAATGTTACATTTGAATCATCCTTATGCATTGTTAAAAAAATATGAAATTTGTTGGTCATAGGCATGGTAATGTATACATTGTTAATTTAAATGATTTGCATGATCAAAATATTGATTGCCTAGTTGCTACAAATAATAAAACTGATAATAGTTGGTTATGGCATCGTAGGCTAGCTCATGCAAGCATGGATTTACTATCTAAATTAATTAAGAAGGATTTAGTACATGGTTTGCCAAAACTTGTTTTTGAAAAAGATAAGATTTGTAATGCTTGTCAATTTGGAAAACAAACCCGAGATGGAGCTCTTGCATATGGATTTATTCGGTCCTACAAGAACAACTAGTCTAGGAGGAAAAAGATACGGTTTTGTTGTTATTGATGATTTCTCTCGCTTTACATGGGTTTTATTCTTATCTAGTAAAGACGAAGCATTTTCAGCATTTCAAAAATTATTTAAAAGAATTACAAATGAAAAGAATTCTTCTGTTTTATCGATACGAAGTGATCATGGAAAAGAATTTGAAAACAATCTTTTGAAGAATTTTGTAATGAAAATGGAATTGAACATAATTTTTCTGCACCAAGAACACCACAACAAAATGGAGTAGTTAGAAAGAAAGAATAGAACATTAGAGGAAATGGCGTACCATGTGTGTGAAAGCAATCTTCCAAAATATTTTTGGGCAGAAGCTATTAACACTGCATGTTATGTTTTAAATCGTGCATTAATCAGACCTGTTTTGAAAAAGACTCCATATGAACTTTGGAAAGGAAGAAAACCTAATATAAGTTACTTTCATGTTTTTGGATGCCGATGTTTTGTATTAAATAATAAAAATCAAACCTTGATAAATTTGATGCTAAGTCTGATGAAGGAATTTTTCTCGGATATTCTTTACATAGTAGAGCTTTTAGAATATTCAACAAAAAGACTTTAGTAGTTGAAGAATCAATTCATGTTATCTTTGATGAATCTAATGATCTTCCATCAAGGAAGGAAAAGGTATAAATGATGCAGATGACATTGAAGATCAATTCAAGGACATCACCTGAAGGATAAAAAGGACACAGATACACAAGAGGTAAATGAGAAGGGAACGCTGACCTACCTGAAGCCTCACAAGGTAATGATGAATTAGAAAGAGGTTGGAGGTATGTTCTTAGTCACCCTAAAGATCAAATTATTGGTGATCCTTCTCAAGGAGTTAGAACTAGATCGTCATTTAGAGATGCTTATAATAACTTAGCATTTGTATCTAAAATTGAACCTAAATGTTATGATGATGCTAAAAATGATGTTGATTGGATTAATGCCATGCATGAGGAACTTAACCAATTTGAAAGAAATAATGTTTGGACTCTTATTGAAAGACCTCATGATCATCAAATTATTGGAACTAAATGGGTTTTAGAAACAAATTAGATGAACATGGTAATATAATTAGAAATAAAGCAAGATTAGTAGCTAAGGGTTATAATCAAGAAGAAGAATTGATTTTGATGAAACTTATGCCCCTGTTGCTAGATTAGAAGCTATTAGATTACTTCTTGCTTATGCTTGTTTATGAATTTTAAATTGTATCAAATGGATGTTAAAAGCGCTTTCTTAAATGGATATATTGCTGAACAAGTTTTTGTGGAACAACCACCCGGCTTTGAAAATCACTTGTTTCCAAACCACGTATTTAATTAAACAAAGCTTTATATGGTTTGAAGCAAGCGCCCGGGCTTGGTATGAAAGAGCAAATTCTTGATTAGTAATGATTTTCATTCGAGGAACATGGATACAACTTTATTTATTAAAAGATAAAATAAAGATATATTAATTATTCAAATCTATGTTGATGATATCATATTTGGTGCCACTAATGATTCTTTATGCAAAGACTTTGCTAAGCTTATGCAGGGAGAGTTCGAGATGAGTATGATGGGAAAACTGAATTACTTCCTCGGACTACAAATCAAACAAAGCAAAACGGGATCTTCATAAGCCAATCCAATACATCAAAGGAAATGATCAAAAAGTTTGGCATGGAGACATCAAAAGTATCGGTACCCCTATGAGCTCATCTTGTAGACTTGAATCTTATAATTCTGAAAAATCTGTTGATTAAAACTTTATAGAGGCATGATAGGATCATTATTATATTTAACTGCTAGTAGACCAGATATTTATTTAGTGTTTGCATGTGTGCCAAGATATCAAGCCAATCCTAAAGAATCACACTTGCTTGCTGTTAAAAGAATATTTAAATATTTAAATGGAACAATAAATTTAGGACTTTGGTATGACAAACAATCTAGCATTGACTTAATAGGATACACAGATTCAGACTTTGCTGGATGTAAATTAGATAGAAAATCAACTAGTGGAACTTGCCAATTTCTAGGTGTTAACTTAATTCTCATGGTTTAGCAAAAAGCAAACTTCAGTAGCATTGTCTACGGCCGAGGCCGAATACATTGCAGCTGGAAGTTGCTGTGCTCAAATTTTATGGATTAAGCAGCAACTAGAAGATTATGGTATCAAACAAAAGGGCATACCAATAAAATGTGATAACACTAGTGCAATTAATTTAACTAAAAATCTCATTCAACATTCAGAACTAAACATATAGAAATTAGACATCATTTCATTAGAGATCATGTAAACAATGGAACATTATATTGAATTTTTAATACTGAAAATAACTTGCTGATATTTTTACTAAACCTCTTGATGAACAAAATTTTATGAAATTAGAAGAGAACTTGAATGATTGATCCTTCTATTAATAAACTATTTTGAATAATTATAATTATAACTATTGAGTGTTGCATGACTTTTCTTAAAACTTTTAAATCAAATCCATTCGGAACATCTTTCAAAATTTATTGCTTGTCTTTTGTGAATCAGTTGGCTAAGTTAAGCTTTAATTGATTCCTTGCCACCAGCAACCTTTTCATATTCACTCCTCACACCAACCGGCCACTTCCTTTTTCACCTAATCTTTAAGTCAGTTAACTGACCAGGCAACCGGCCAGCCACCTGATCAGTCAACTACTTTTGTATTTTCTATATAAGTCAACTTCCAACCGGTTCATCTCACTTCACCTCTTCAACGTCTTCTCTTTCTTTTAAACCAACATCTTTTCATTCAAACCGGCTCCTTCCCTTCCTCTTATTCAATCTTTCACTCCTTCCATTCCTCTTCAAGAAGAAAAAGAAGATGGCTCCTAGAAGAAATCGCTTCATTCAGAAGAAGATTCCTCCGATCTTCGTAGGAAGACCACTTTTTCTTCTTCGCAAAGCTCTTTTCCACCTAATACTCAAATCGCCGCTAGATCCTTGCCAATGGAAGGTTAGTGACTTTAATTTTCTAGAAAAGAAGGATTTAAGTTAGGAAAGTTTTTGCCACTCAAGGTTGGACTAATTTATTATCTACCAAAAAGCCTATTTATCCTGAATTATTCGGAATTTTATGAAATATTATCTTTGGTATGGAACCATAACCTCTTTGTCAAAAAGATTAAAATCGAACTTGATGGTAAAATGCTAGGTTCTGCCTTAGGTATTCCATCTGATGGTTTCTTAGAAATTTTTCCTAGTGAAAGAGGCTATAAGCTTGCCATGATTTTGACTTAGAGGATGGTGAAGCCATCATAGTAAACCTTGATGCTAACATGCTTTCTGTTGAGAATAGATTACTTCATAGTATCATTGCAAAATCTTTGCCCTCGTGCAGGTTCTTTTAATGCTGTAACTGATAGGGACATTTGTATAATGTATGATATCTTGTAGAAACACCTCTAGACTTTCCTGAGCTTATGTTATCTATCATGAAAGAAACCTTAAGTAGATCCAAAGCTGCATTGTCATACGGTATGTTTCTCACTTATGTTTTTGAATTCTATAATATGAAACTTAAGGGAGAAACTATTGTAGCATTGCGTCATTCTGATATTTTAATGCTTACTCTCTTCATCGTATGGATTATGCCAACGTGATGGTGTCTGGACCAAAATTAGGACTAGGACAGGAGAAAGATCTGCCCTTCAACCAAGTAGCTTACTATCATCTAACCTACATCAACCTGCTTGTCCTTCACCTAACTTTTAATTTTAATTTTCAGCAACCTAATCCTTTTCTAGCTGCCATGACTGAACCCAATCCTTTTTTGATTGAGCTGCCTGATGAATACACTGGACCATCTCATCATAATGATAATTCTGCTCTTATTCATCCCACCATTCAAATCTGTGAAAAATCAAATTCAATGGATCATTCATGAATTATCTATTGCCCAATCCAGTAGGAGTTCCGGGGATAGTGGATCATCTGTCAATGATTATACCTTGGTACCCACATTTTCACAGTTTTTGAGACCTCTCTCAAGTTGTGATGAGCCAAAATCAACTTGTTCATGACATGCAAATTCTCAATGGACGAGTCTTCCACCACAACGAGACTGTCATTGGCCGCATTCTAAATGAAGTTAATTTGTTAAAATCCAAGCTTGAGAATTTTGAGACAAAAGTGGAATGGGTCACCTTTCAAATGCACGCCAATGAAAACCAGACCAGGGATGCCTCAAATGTTGTTGATCACTGGACCACATCTATTGCGAGGCTTACAAACTTCATGAAAGCACATCTTGCTTCTTCTGTTCCTTCAGTGTTTCCTGATGTATCTTACTCACATCCTCACCTCTGGTCATCTCCGCCTCAACCAAAAAGAGACAAGCCTGGACCCTCTCGCCAACTAGACAGATCCTCAACTCAACCTTCTATAATCTCTTCTGATGATGAAAAATGAATGTCTATGTGATGAATGTTTTGTAATATTTGACTTGACTATGTAGTGCTTTCTACTTGAGCCATAGACTTAAAGTTTTGCATGAATGATATTGTTATGAATGATGTACTCATTTTATCTTAATGCCTTATGCTTCGATAAACAAATTGATTTCTTGCACATCCTTAATCATCTTTTTAATCAATGACAAAAAGGGGGAGAAGGTTAATGTATACATTGAGATAATGGAAAAAATAAAACACTCCATATATTCAAATTGACAGGGAAAGAAAATATTTATTTGAATGAATTAGTGAAAAGAATTTCCTAATACATTCTATGCATTCCACATTCCTGTTTGTTTAATGTCTTTCCTATATTTTTTATGCATACTTAAGGGTTTTGTCATCATCAAAAAGGGAGAGATTGTTGGCCCTAGATTGATTTTGATGATTACAAAATAATTAAGTAAGGACTAATTTTATCTATTGTGGAAACTAAGATTAATGTAGGGAAGTACATGTGCCTTACAATGAGCTTCATCACGCAAAATTTTATGAATGAAAGCTTCCAGCCAGTTAGCCTTGAATTTAGTTAACTTGGGATGTTTCCTAGCTAGCTATATTGCCTCTTAAGTTAGCTATTTTAGTTTGGTTCTGTGCCTAGCCGAACCATGCATGAAAATAGTTAACTATGGAGCTGGCTTGTTCCCTCTCTTAGCTAGCTTGATTGCTTTTTTAGTTAACTATTTTTCTCATGCTTTATGCCTGGCCGAATTCATGATGAAAATGGTTAACTTGGGAGCTAGCTTGTTCCTCTCTTAGCTATCTTGATTGCTTTTTTAGTTAACTATTTTTCTTATGCTTTATGCCTAGCCGAACCATGGTTGAAATAAGTTAACTTGGGAGCTAGCTTATTTCCTCTCTTAGCTAGCTTGTTTCCCTTGTTAGCTAGCTACTTTTTCTCATGCTGTAAGCTTGGCCGGTTCATGCTTAAAAATAGCTAACTATGGAGCTAGCTTGTTACCTCTCTTAGCTAGCTTGTTTTCTTTGATAGTTAGCTACCTTTCTCTTGCTTTCTGCCTAGCCGAACCATGCATGAAAATAGTTAACTATGGAGCTAGCTTGTTCCCTCTCTTAGCTAGCTTGATTGCTTTTTTAGTTAACTATTTTTCTCATGCTGTAAGCCTGGCCGAACCATGCTTAAAATAGTTAGCTATGGAGCTAGCTTCTTTCCTCTCTAAGCTAGTTTGTTTGCCTTGTTAGCTAGCTACTTTTTCCTTGCTATAAGCTTAATCGAACCATGTTTAAATCTGATTAACTGAGGAGCTAGCTTGTTGCCTTTTTAAGCTAACTACTTTTTGGGCAGATTTTTCTTGGCCTTGTGAATTCAAGAATGAGTTAGCTGAGAAGATAACTACTTTATGGCTGGTCATCCCTCAAGCCATGTGGTATTTGTATCTAGCTAACTAAAACTTATTTTCAGCTAGCTTGTGGACTCAAGCCTCTCCTTCATGACCGTGAGCTGTTTGGATCTAGTAAACTGAAGCTAAGCTTTAGCTAACTAATGGGCTGCAGAACTCTCTCTTTGACCGTGTGGATGTGAAATGAGCTAACTGAAATTAGCTTTCAGCTGGCTATTCATCTCCTGGCCGGTCACTCTTTTGAAGTAGTTAACTGGGAATTACTTCCAGCCAACTACTGATATTCATTGCAAACCTTGGACGTGCTCTCTCTCTCTCTTCCTTAATTCTATTTTCAGCTATACTGACATTTGATCTCTTGGATTATGGCAGAGATCTTCCTTCCTCAAATGGATTCAGTGCATTCAATGCTCAAGGAAAATATTTTACAACGGTTATATTTTCTTCTCGTTTTACTTTCCATTTATTTCATTAAGTCTAATGGATACTTTTGTTGTTGTAATGCTTTAAATAGCTGAGATTAGAAGAAGAAAAGAGGACAAAAAAGAGGAAGAAATCCAAGGAAGAAAGAGTTCTTTATTGCATATTTTTCTGAGTTATTGAAAGCAAGTTTCTCCGTGTTGAAGTTGAGAAATCTTAAAGATCATTCACTGCTCAACCGTCTAGATCTATTAAAGCCTCCAAGCATTCAAAGCTTTAGCTACATCGGAGATCTTCATTTATTGCTAAAGATTTGCGACAAAAATTGTAAAGTATTATTTTGAATACTTGCTCAACTTAGCAGCTGTTTGTTCTTAAATATTCTGAATATATTTTTTGTAAAAGGGTTAGATTTAATCCTTGGTTATTGTTTGGCTTCTTGTGTCGTAAACAAGAGGACTAGCTGGGTAAGGCTAGGGGTTTGGCTTCCTTGTGTCGTGAAACAAGAGGACTAGCTGGGAAAGGCTAGGGGTTGTAATCATTGTGATACGATTGGAGTAAAAATTTTCAAAAGGTTTTTGGGGAGTGGACGTAGGTGCTGGGTTAGCACTGAACCACTATAAAAATCCTTGTATTTAATTGTTTGCCTTGTCTCTGAGATATTATTGTGTGCACTTCACTATACCGCTGCCAATTAAATTTTGATTAGTGATAAGCACATATCTACGCAATTAATTTTTAAATACCCAATTCATCCCTTCTTGGGTTGCTACATTTGGGCAACACTAGGAATTTATCTTTCATAATAATATTATTGGGCACTTTGTAATCACTAAATATCTACTAAGGTCCATCTTACTTTTGTATCGATAACAACAGAGAGGAATAAGAGCTATTACTAGGTTCAATAGTACAACTCTCTAACATCTCTTTGGACTAGTGCTCTATCTCTACTTTTTGAATACGGGGTATTGGTGTGGTTTGACATATGAAGGGCGACTTTAGGAAGAGTAAAACATAATGATCATAAGTACATCTTGGATAGTATCTTCCTTTGCTATCGTTTTTGCTATCAATAACATTATTAAATATCAATTAGATGGTAGAGAAAAACAGCTGGTTTGGTTGGATTTGTATCCTTTGGTTAGCATATAGGGTTGCAAAGGGTTAAATTGGTCAAATCATGCTTAATTCTAATCTGATTTGATTTTGTATTTGAGTCTTGATTTTGGATCTAAATTCAATCCATTTACTAATTGAATCGGATCAGAATTGGATACATGGAAGAAATTTTAGACTCAATGATTCATTTAGCTGTATTTGAATCTAACCTAAAATATTACATTTTATTTATCTATTTAAATATATTATAAATAAGAGCCCATCAAGATAAATATTTAGATATAATAGAAGAAAAAATATAGGAGAATATATAGTTGGTAGATGAAAAAAAGAATTAATTTAAATTAGAATCGATTCAATAAACTCCGCCAAGGCTGGTCCCAAGCTAGGATAAAGGAGAAGGATTACGTTAGGTAGCTAACAACCAGTATAAAATCCTATTAGAATCCTTAAAACATAAATTTTATAAATTAAAATATGAGAAGGGCTAGGACTTCTCCGTTAAGAGATGTGTTGCATCTGCCTTCGGATATTTTAAAAAATGGGCAAGAGGCACCGCACCAGCATTCGGGTACGGTGATAAGTGATCAAAGGTTCCTACACTATGGATGAGTGTGGGTAAAGAAATTAGTCTATGATAGTCAGCTTAGAGTAGCAACATAGAACATAGAAATACTAACAGGTAAAACTATGGAGATAGTGGACACTATGATTATAACATCCTAAAAATCTTATAATTTTAGTAATATTAATGGTATTTTTATTTGAAATGAAAGTCGGATAATTTTAATGATGTGTGGGTATGTTGGCCATCTGATAAATGTAAGAAGGAAAGATCCTTGATATAAATGAGTATATTTTTGGATGCTAATGACTTTGATTTAAAAATTTGAGAGATTTAAGTTTTAATAGGCTTAAATCAAAAGAAAATCAAGTTTGGTTTGAGTTTTGTCCTTATATGATATTTTTAGTAATTAGAGTTGATCCTAATTGGTGTGGAGTCTACTTTGGCACGGTATAGAACTTCTGGCATGCTTTAGAGTTGACTCCTGCAGAAGGTAAAGTCGACTCTAATTGAAAAATAGAGATTTAGTATTTCTGCCTTGTGTTAGAGCCGACTCTAAATTTTGTTAGAGCTGACTTTAAGTTTTGCGGGAGCCAACTCTAAATTTGCTAGAGAGGACTCTAAGACTGCAGATTTTCTAGGTTAAATCTTTAAAATTTCATATTTATTCTGTTTTAAGTCCAATTTGAGTGTTGTTTGAACTGTTGGATTCCTAAAATTAAGCTCTTCGAGTTGGTAAGGTCATTTCCTAAAAATATTACATAAAAAGTATTAAATTTAAAAGAATAAAAATAAATAACTATCGAAGGTAAAATAAGAATTTAGCCAAGCTACTATTCATGCCTTAGCCCCTAAGTAACTTACTGTCCGTGACTTGGTCCCCAAGTCACCAGGAGAAAAAGGGGAAATAATGTGGGTTTAGCCAGAAAAAGAGATAAAGAAAAAAAGAAAAGAGAGGGAGGAGAAAAGAAGAAGAAGAAGAAGAAAAGAGAAAGAGGAAGGAAGGAAAGGGGAAGTTTGGGGTTCGCGCTTATCTTCTGGTAAGCTATAGCTTCCCTAAACTTTGCATGGCTTTGGATTTTTCTTAGATTCTTGTATCTTGAAATAATAGAGAGGTAATAGTGAATAGAAAAAAAGATGAAAAAAATAATGAGATATCAGAGGTTAGATCATGTATGCATGCATGGTTTCGAAGAAAATAGCTATTTTGTCTGTATGTTAACATAGGTAGGAGGGTTGTTCCAGAGAGCAGGAACACCAGATTTGAGTACCAGCTAAAAGGATATTTTGCTGAAGTGAGTGGGTTTCTCATCTAGCAAAAGAAAAATATATCTTTGAGCTAATATGGTGATGTTTAATACCTAGCTGTGGTATGATAGTAGAGTATTATATATGTTTTAACTTAGAAAAATGAGAACTTAGTATATGATATTTTGATACATGGGTTTTGATGCATGAGTTTTTGAGCATAGGTTCTATTACATAAGTTAAAGCATGAGTTTTGAGCAAAAGAATAAAGCATGAGTTTTGATGCATGTATCATATTGAGCATCAGGCAGCTATGTGACTGATCATCCTGTAGACAGTGCTGTAACATGAGCATTGCATACTACTATTGAGCCAGCACCTCCTTGCGATTCGATCATATGATATACCCTAAGACTAGAGGTCAGTGCACTCTAGACCAAGCCCAATTGAGCAAGTTGTAAGCAGCCCATAGGGGCGAGAATCATAGCTCAGTGAAGCTGATTATTATATAGCCCATGGGGGTAAAGATGAAACCCGAGGTTCCAGGGTTAAGGAACAAGGTACTTTATTGGGTGAATCGCATAGGTAAGGGATGCTATTTGTGTAAGGATCCTGTTGCCAGTTAGACACCCGATGAGAGTACACCTGCAGAAGGGAGACTATAGGATGGTACCTCAGAGGTTTTACACACAGCCTAGCATTATAAAGTTTTAAAAAAACTTACATTTGGTTTTATAAAAAGGATCAGTGGGCCAAATACATATCCCAGTGGGGATGAGTTGAAAAGAGAAGCTAGTGGGCAAAAATTAGATCCCAATGAGGATCAGAGAGATGAGCAAAGAAAGTCTGGGTTATATTATGAAGATATATATATATATATATGCTTCATGAAGTATTGCATCATGCTTGGATTTTTATAAATGAGTTATTCAAAGAGTATTTAAGTACTGGTATGATACTTCAGTTTAAGATGTATATTATTTGAAGAATAAGCTACGTTTTATATTTTCTGATATCATGTCCAAAGGTAAATTTCATGTTTACTCGTACTATGCATTATTATTGTAGTTGATATGATGATGTGGTTCTATATTTTCTCAATGGTTAGATGGCTATCCAGTCACTGAAACTTAGGTCTCACCCCTCTATGGTTGACACTTTTACTTTCAAACCAATAAGTCTCTCTGCTAGGATTAAAGAATAAGTGAAACCGGACCCTTAGCTGATGAAGCTTGTTTGGATGCAAGAGTGCATAGATGATAGTGTTGTATATTGAGATAGAGTGGGATGATATTTGTGTATATACATATGTGTATGTATACAGTAAGATTTGGTGATGTATCTTAGACTCTTTTGTCATAAAAGAAAGACTTGTGTTTTGGAGAGAATTATGAGTATAATGTTAGTATTAGTGATTAAGCTATCGATTGTGAATGTGATCTTATAATCTGTTTGAGGATGTCATAAAAAATATTATCTAAGCATGATGATGCTTAGTGTTGATGTGATTTTTATAGTGATTTACATTTATTTATATGAGTAGATGATAAAAAATTGTTATCAGGATGCATTTTTTGAGTGCATGTCATTTGTGATAATTTGTTGAACCCTAGGTCTTTATGGAGTGATACATAAAGGCTAGGAGAATCTCATCCGATTATTGCAAGTGTGCAGGGTTGCTGGTGGTAGCCCCAAGAGTAAGGGGAGTCGGCAATGATTAGGAGAAAAGTAAATACAATATGTTTACAAGAAACTAAATGGGTAGGTGACATATTTAGAGAAATAGAGAATATAAGATATAAATTATATTACACTGAAAAATATAAAAATAGAAATAGAATAGGAATAATTGTAGACAAAAATTTTAAGGAATATGTTGTTAAGGTAACTAGGAAAGAATATCAGATTATATCACTAAAATTTATAATTGAGAATAATATAATTAACATAATTAGTGCATATGCACCACAAGTAGGATTAGACCAAGAAACTAAAATATAATTTTGGAAAGACAGATGAAGTAATGCAAGATATACCACAAGAAGAAAAGATATATTTGAAAAAAGATATTAATGGACATATAGGTAGATAGAGGGATGGATATGAAATGATACATGGAGATAGGAATGAAGCCGGCGTGAGCTTATTAGATTTTGTAGCAGTGTATGATCTAACAATAGCAAACACTTATTTCAAAAGAGAGATGAACATTTAATAACATTTAAAAGTGGATCTAATAAAAGTCAAATAGACTTTTTTCTAACTAGAAAGATAGATAAAATAATATGTAAAAAATATAAAGTTATTCCAGAAGAAAGTTTAACTTCAACATAGGATAATGGTAGCAGACATATGGATAAAAAAAATCTAAAGTAAAATATAAAACTATTAATCTAAAAATTAAATGGTAAATTTTTTTTAAAAAATAGAATTATTTTAAAAAAAGTTAGTAAGAGTAATGGCTGTAAATATAGATAGTGATCTCAACTTAATATAAAAAAAAAACTAAATGCATAAAAAATATAGCAAAAGAAGTTCTAGGAGAATCAAAAGAAGTAGGACTAGTAGGAAAGAAAACTTGATGGTGGAACAAGAAAGTTCAAGCTGTCATTAAACTTAAAAGGACAAACTGTAAAATTTGGCAAAAGGGTAGGGATGAAGAAAGTCTTAAAAAGTATAGAATGCAAAGAAAGAAGCTAAAATAGCGGTAAGTAATGCCAGACTTAAAGCCTATGATGATTTATATAATAGAAAGAAGTGAAATACTATATATAAATGAGCATAATTTTTTTTATAAATTTAGTATGCTTGAGGTTAAAAAAGCTTTGAGTAAAATAAAATATGCAAAGCATTAGAACCAGATGCGATCCCTATTGAGGTTTGAAAAGACTTAGGAGAAATTAGAGTTATGTGGTTAACAAATTTATTTAACAAGATTGTAGCAACTAAAAGATTGTCGGATGATTGAAGAAAAAGCATATTAATACCCATATATAAAAATAAAGGAGATATTCAAAATTATGCAAATTATAAAGGGATTAAGCTAATGAGTTATACAATAAAATTATGGGAGAGAGTAATAGAAAATCGAATAAGAGCTAAAACTTTGGTATCAAATAATTAATTTAAATTTATGCTTGAAAGATCTACTATGGAAGTTATGTATTTATTAAGAAGATTGATGGAGAGATATAGAGAAAAGAAAAAAGACCTTCATGTGGTCTTTATTGATTTAGAGAAAGCATATGATAAAGTATCTAGAGAAATAATATGATGGATTTAAAAAAAAGGAGTTACTAAAAGGTACATAGAATTGATAAAAGATATGTATTATAGAGCAATAACTATTGTTAAAACAACAATAGGAGAAACTAGTGAGTTTTCAATAACTGTAGGTTTACATCAAGGATCTGCCTTAAGTCCGTATCTTTTTTATTAGTTATGGATGAATTAACCAAACATATTCAAAATGATATCCCATAGTGTATGTTATTTGCAGATGATATAGTTTTGATTGATGAAACTAAATCTGGAGTAAATGCTAAGCTAGAGATTTGGAGATAGGCTTTAGAATCTAAAGGTTTTAAGATTAGTGAACTAAAACTGAATACATGAAATGTAATTTTTGTGAGGGTAGAAATATAAATGAAGAAACAGTGAAGATTGCAAGCCTAGAGATATCAAGGAGTAAAAAATTTAAGTATTTGGGATCAATTATCCAGCAAGAAGGTGAAATAGATGAAGATATGAATCATAGAGTTAAAGCAGGATGGATTAAGTAAAGGAGTGCTTCGGGAGTATTGTATGATCGACACATTCCATTAAAATTGAAAGAAAAATTTTATAAAACTACTATTAGGCCAGCTATACTATATGGAATAGAGTGTCGGGCAATATTGAAATAACATATGAATAAATTAAGTGTAACAAAAATGCGTATGTTAAGATGGATATGTGTAAAACTTTAAAATATAGAATTAGAAATAAACATATAAGAGAAATGATAGGAGTAGCTTGAATTGTAGATAAAATTAGAAAATAGATTATGATGGTTTGGATATACAACGTAGACATTTGATGTTCCAGTTAGAAAGAGTAATCTTTTAACAATTCATGATAAAGATAGAAGTAGAGGTAGATCTAAACTAACATGAACAAAAATAATTAAAAAAGATATAACTATTTATAATTTGAATATCGACTTGGTCATGAATAGAGTAGAGTTGAGGAAGCAGATTCATGTAGCCAACCCCATGTAGTTGGAAATAGGCTTAGATGAGTTGAGTTATAGAATCGATTCAATAAATTTATAAGGATAAATAGAGTAAAAAAATAAAATTTATATAATTAAAGTTTATGGATAAAAATTAATTAGATTTAGGTTAGAATGGGTTCTAAAAAAAATAAAATTCTTTTATTTAGGCTGAATATAATTTTTAAGTATAATCTAATTATAGATCTTTAAATACGGATTGATGAGGGGCAAAATCGTCATTGCATTATTGATCGCTTACATTGGCGATTGGGTCATGCCCAATTCAAACACCCTGCTACCAGCTGGCATAACATCTAAGCAACGAAGCCAAGTCACCCCTGACAAAGTGGGGTCACCCCGACAGTCCGAACCATCCTCATACTTCGGCCATCCGAGCTGAGCCATTCCTCAGAAACCCAAGCTATCCTCATACTTCGACCATCTGAGCCGAGCTATTCCTCGGTAACCCGAGCTATCCTCATACTTCGGCCATCCGAGCTAAGCCATTCCTCGGTCATTCAAGCCGATCTATTCTATACTTCAAAAAACCAGGTTATTCCTTATTCAAGCCAAACCACGGTATTCAAAATACCTCTGCGAATCCAGCGCGGGAGAGTTCTAATCCGCTATAGCTGAATAAGATTCCAGGCGATGAATCATGCCCAGAAGTGGCTTAGGATTTGCGAGAGTGGCCTAGGTCTGTGTGATCATTGAACCTCAAAGCATCAACTAGCTCTCCCAGCCGTCGATCCTCTAACTGACAGGATACGGACCCTATCGGCCTCATAACAAACTTGATTCGAATCCTAACAGTTTTTAGACCCATCTAGGGCACGTCCAAGGAATCAGGTGATCACATATAAATACCATAGCATTCCAACCTCTCAGGTATGCGCATAATTCTGAGACAACCCTTTACGCATTCATTTCACTCATTGAATCTCATACTCCATTAGATCTCTCTCAAGAGCCTGAAGGAGCATTTTCTCCATGAGAGTCTTCTCTCACATCTACTTGCTGTGAATCTCCACTGACTTGGGCGTCAGAGGGTCCTCTGCAGAGGGCAACCCTCACAGCACCCTCTGTGTGCGACTGTCTTGCAGGTTCCACCCCGAGGTGATGAGATCGGCATCCGGATCAGGAGCCAGAAGCGCACCCGAGTTGGAGAACGGATTTCTGTGGCAACAAATTGGCGCTAGAGGAAGGGCCTCAAGTCCCATAAACTTATGATCCAGGAGACAAGACTCAAAAATCGAAGCAAAGCATCCTTTAATGGCCAATCGAAAGAGAGCTACATTTGAGGCTCAGGACCAGGCCGCCTCTCAAAGGCCTGATCCGATTAGCGGTGTGGCACCTCCGCTGCCACTGCTAGCCGAAACTCCTTCGCCGCCGGCAATGGCGGTAACCTTGGACCAGTTTGCCACTCTGGTTCAGCAGGTCTAAGCATTGACCCAGTTGGTCCAGGGATTCCAGGCGATCCCTGGAGCCGCTATCCCTACTTCTTAACCTCGTGAGGAAGCCGCTTCCCCTGCCTCGCTAACGATCTCTTCTTCCGATCCACCTGGGATGATGGATCGTGATCACTAGCCCGCAAAGGAAAAGCCGACTCTGTAGCGAGTTGGAGGGAAGAGCCCCCCAGATCCAGGCGGGTTCGCTCCCTCTCCCCGATGTCTTCACAGAATTCGACGCCGCTGCCATCTTCTCCTCACCCGATCCCTCATACCACTTTAGATGAAGGGATCGGACAGCAGATGCAAGAGATGCGGCAAGAGTGGCGTCGAGAGTTGGACGCCGCAAAGCAAGCTCCTCCATCCCAGCCGAAAGCGGAGCAGGGCATCCCCTTCTCGAGAGGATCATGAGGGAAGTGATCCCCCCTCATGTCAAGCTCCCTACCATTGAGTCGTATCATGGATCCATCGATCCCGACGACCACCTTAGCAGCTTTATATCCATCATGATGTTCCACGGGGCATCAGATGCGTTCCTGTGCAGAGCCTTCCCCTCTACTCTAAGGGGATCTGCCCGAACCTAGTTCAACAGCCTAAAACCATGTTCCATTGATTCTTTTGACAAGCTGAGCTGTCTGCTCATTAGCCAGTTCATCAGCAGCCATCGCCAGCGATGGAGATCCGACTCCCTCTCTGAGATCAAGCAAAGAGAGGGGGAGTCGCTGAAGAGTTACCTCGGCTACTTCAACACGGCCCTCCTAGAAGTCGACCATCTCAACCACGAGGTGGCCATGTCCGCCCTAGCCGGAGGAGTGTCCAAGGAGGGAGACTTCTACCTGGCTCTGGAGGTGAATTACCCGAAGAGCCTTTCGGACATGATGTCCCTGGCGAACAAATATGCCAGGGTAGAAGAATCATGGAGGTCAGCCCGGGCTGAGTAGCTAAAGAAGAAAGAGGCAAAGGGCTCAGACAGGAAGCGAGCCCACCGCCGCGCTAGCCCACCTTGCCACCGCAGAGCTCCTCCGCCGCCGTCTCGGGACCGAACTCGGAGTTTAGCTTGAAGGTTCGACCGCTATACTCCCCTTACCGCGCCGAGAGCGCAGATCCTGATGGAGATCGAGTGTCAACTTCCTCGACCCCCTCCTCTTCGAGGCAACGGAGCGTGGAGGGACCTAGCCAAGTACTGTCACTTTCATCGGGACTACAGGCATGATACCGAGGACTATTGGCAGCTCAAAAATGAGATTGAGCAATTGATCAGGCGAGGCAAACTGAACTGGTTCAGGGCCCCCCTGAGCCAAATAATGAAGAGAATCACCAGCCTGAGCCTTGCCAGCTCCCACCGCCAAATCCCCCAGTTATTGGCAACGTTAATGTGATAACAGCGGCCAGATCCCCATCTTCTTGGCCAGGCGAGGAGGAGAACCCACCAAAGAAAGCTCGGGTCAATAAGCTCGCTTTCTCTGATGAAGACCTTGGGGAAGTACAGTACCCCCATGATGATGCTCTGGTTGTATCTTTAAATATGAACAATTATGATGTACACTAGATTCTAATTGATAATGGAAGCTTAGTTAACGTTCTATATTTCGATACCTTTGTGAGGTTAAAATTTCATGTAGAAAGCCTCCGACCGGTGGAGTCCACTCTTGTGGGCTTCACAGGTGACTCCATAATCCCTGAAGGAGTCATCACTCTGTCAGTCCAGGCCGGCACCTGGCCCCGTGTGGCTACCGTGTTCATGGATTTCCTTGTGACCAAGCTCCGATCTCCCTACAACGCCATCCTCGGTAGACCGAGGCAAATCTCTCAAAGCCATCATTTCTATTCCATCTCGCCATGAAATTCCCTACTGAATGGGGAGTGAGGGTTGTTCGAGGAAGCCAGATCGTAGCTTGGCATTGTTTTTTGCCGACCTCCAATCTAGAAAGCCCGAGGTGGATGGGCTGCATGCTCGAGAAGATCTCGCCGAGCAACGAGGAGAGCCCGCCGAAGAACTGGAAGAGATACCACTCGATGAGGCTCGGCCCGACCAAACTATAAAGGTTGAATCACAATTAGAAGGAAAGCTTCGACAAGAATTGATCGAGTTCCTTCGGAGAAATGGCGACGTCTTCACCTGGTTTGCATCGTATATGCCTGGAATCAGCTTAGATGTCCTAGTCCACCACCTCAGCGTGGACGAAACATTCAGGTCCATTAAGCAGAAGAAGAGGAGCTTCGCCCTAGAGCGCCAAAAATCCATTGAAGAAGAGGTGAATAAGCTCATCAAAGTCAAATTTATCCGGGAGGTTAGTTAGCTCAACTGGCTGGCAAACGTGGTATGGTGAAGAAATCGAATGGCAAATGGAGGATCTGCATCAACTTCACTGACTTAATAAGGCTTGCCCAAAAGATAGCTTCCCTCTTCTACGGATCGACCAGCTTGTGGATTCAACTTCAGGGCATCAAATGCTAACCTTCATGGATGCCTATTCGGGCAACAACCAGATCCGAATGGCACCTGAAGACAAGGAGAAAACTGCCTTCATCACCGATCGAGGTATCTATTGCTATCGAGTTATGCCCTTTGGTTTGAAAAATGCAGGTGCCACCTACCAAAGCTGGTCAACAAAGTCTTCAAAGAGCAAATCGGTCAGAACATAGAGGTGTATGTTGATGACATGCTGGTAAAAAGCAAAGAGGCATCCCAGCACATTGAGGACCTTGCAGAGAGCTTCGCCATACTTCGAAAATATCAGATGAACCTCAATCCCACCAAATGTGCCTTCGGAGTCAACTCCGAGAAATTCCTCGGCTTCATGGTTTCACAATGAGGCATCGAAGCAAACCCTTAGAAAATCCAAGCCCTGCAGCAAATGGCTCCGCCAGGGTCAATCAAGGACATGCAGCGCCTCATCGGAAGGATAGCAGCCCTCAGCCGCTTCATTGCTTGGTCGGTCGAAAAATACCTTCCCTTCTTCAAAGTGCTTCGGTTGGCCAAAAACTTTCAGTGGACCCCAGATTGCCAGAAGTCCTTCAAAGACCTCAAGAAATACCTTAGTTTGCACCTCTCCTCAGTAGCCTGAAGCCAGGGAAGGTACTGAATCTGTACCTGTAGTCTCTGAAAATGCTGTTGGCTCGGTGCTAATCAAGAGGAGAACAGAGTCCAAAGGCATGTCTATTTGCTAGCAAACTACTCAAAGACGCTGAGACGAGGTACACTCGGGTCGAAAAGATGGTCCTAGCTCTAGTAACATCGGTCCAAAAGTTGCGGCCATACTTCCAGGCGCACATTGTCATCGTCCTGACTGACCAACCCCTCAAGGCAATTATCCATCATCCAGAAGCATCGGGAAGAATGACCAAATGGGCTATCGAGCTGAGCGAGCATGACATTCAATATCAGCCTCGTCCAACCATTAAAGCCCAAGTTCTAGTGGACTTCCTCCTCGAATGCACTATCCCCGAAGATGGCTCTGTTTCAGATACCCCCGGACAACCAAAGCCCAGCGCCCCATGGTTGCTTCACGCCGATGGATCCTCCAGCGCGGGCGGCTCTGGCACTGACCTGGTCCTCACCAGTCCGGAGGGCGTGACCTTTGAATATGGCATTTGCTTCTCCTTCCCGGCCTCAAACAATGAGGCAGAGTACGAAGCCTTACTCTCCGGACTTCGAATCGCCCGTAAGCTTAAAGTCAAGAAGCTGATTGCCTACACCGACTCCCAATTGGTGGCTGGCCAGGTGCAGGGAGAATTTGAGGCTCGAGAGCCAAGTATGATTCAGTATCTCCAAAAGGTGCGTGATCTATCTTCCTATTTCGATGAATTCAAAATTGTCCAGATCCCAAGGGCTGAAAATGCGCGCGCCGACCTACTATCCCGCCTGGCAACTACGGAGTCGATGGATCTCGAGCGAAAATTTCACCTGAAAGTCCTAGAAAAGACCAGCATCGTCGATGTTGATCATGTGATGCAGGTTCACACTGAACCATCCTGGATGGACCCCCTGCACTAGTACCTCAGAGAAGGGTTGCTGCCCACCGATAGAAAGGAAGAAAGGAAGTTGAAATTGCAATGCTATCATTATGTTCTGGTTGATGATCGGCTATATAAGCGATCCTTCTCCATGCCATTGCTCAAATCAGAAGACGATTACGCTCTTTGGGAAGTTCATGAAGGTATCTATGGCAATCACCTTGGCGGCGCGCCCTGTGCCACAAAGTGCTACGCCAAGGATATTATTGGCCGACGATGCAGAAAGATGCTGATGACCTTGTTTGAGCCTGTGATGCATGCCAACGACACTCAAATATTCAGAGGCTCCCCTTTGCTCACCTGACTTCCATCTCATCCTCCTGGCCCTTCGCCAAGTGGGGAATGGATATACTTGGCCCTTTTCCCCTCGCAACAGGGCAAAGGAAGTTCTTGTTTGTTGCAATTGATTATTTCACTAAGTGGGTTGAAGCCAAAGCAGTCGCCTAGATAACCAAAGCTTGGGCTAAAGACTTTGTGTGGAGGTTCATCATCTGCCGCACCGGTCTTTCCCACACCATCATCACCGACAACGGAAAGCAATTTGATAATCCAAAGTTTTGGGAGTTCTGCGAGGATCATGGCATTCTTCATTGCCTGACATCGGTCGGACATCCTCAAGCTAATGGAGAGGCCGAGGTAACAAATCGAACTCTATTGTAATGAATTAAAGCTCGGCTCAACCAAGCGCGAGGTAGAAGGGAGGAGGAGCTCCACCACGTGTTGTGGGCATACCAAACCATCGAGAGGGCTCTCACGGGCCAGACTCCATTCAAGATGGCCTTCGGCACTGAAGCTATTATTCCCGTGGAAGTCAAACTCCCCTCCCCTCACACCGAAGGCTACTCGGAAGAATGCAATGATGAACAACTCCGAACCAATCTTGATTTGATAGAAGAAGTCAGGGAGAAAGCCCGGATTCGGATGGCGGCTTACCAACAAAGAGTTGCCCGCTACCATTCAACCAGAGTCAAAGGGAAAATTTTCTCCCCAAGTAATCTGGTACTTCGGAAGGCGTCCGTCTCAAAGCCACTGGAGCAAGGAAAGCTATCTCCTAATTGGGAGGGTCCTTATCAAATTACGGAGGTAATCAAACCCGGCACCTATAAGCTCCAAGATCTGAATGGGAAATCTATTCCCTGGACGTGAAACTCGGATAATCTCCGTATCTATTATCAGTGAGAGTATGCGCTCCCTGAACTTACCTTGTCCATTGAGTTAAATCTTCAAAGATTCGAAAAATTTCTATTTTTTATTGCTTTCTTTGATGGCTACAATGAGAGACAGGTTTATAAATCCTCGGCCGGGCCGAGCGATCTCCGAACCTTGGCCGCGCCAAGTAAAATATATCCCAGCTGGGCTGGGAGGACTTCGTACCTTGACAGCGCCAAGTAAAATATAATCTTGAAGCCTCGGCCAAGCCGAGTGATATATTATTTGAAGCCTCAGCCAATTCGAGTGACAATCTCTGTACCTTGGCAGCACCAAGTAAAATATAATCTTTATAAATCCTTGGCTGGGCTGAGCGATCTCCGTACCTTGGCAGCACCAAGTAAAATATAATCTTTATAAATCCTCGACCAGGCCGAGTGATCTCTGTACCTTAGCAGCACCAAGTAAAATATAATCTTTATAAATCCTCGGCCGGGCCGAGCGATCTCGTACCTTGGCAGTGCCAAGTAAAATATAATCTTTATAAATCCTCGGCCGGGCCGAGCGATCTTCGTATCTTGGCAGCGCCAAGTAAAATATAATCTTGAAGCCTCGACTAAACCGAGTGATATGTTATCTGAACCCTCGGTCAAACCGAGTGATATGTTATCTGAAGCCTCGGTCAAACCGAGTGATATGTTATCTGAAGCCTCGGTCAAGCCGAGTGATATATTATTTGAGGCCTCGGCCAAACCGAGTGATATATTATCTGAAGCCTCGGTCAAACCGAGTGATATATTATCCAAAGCCTCGATCAAACTGAGTGATATATTATCTGAAGCCTCGGCCAAATCGAGTGATGTATTCTTAAAGCCTCGGTTAAGCCAAGTGATGGTCTCTGTACCTTGGCAATGCCAAGAAAAATATATTCATGGAACCTCGGCCTAAATGAATAATTTCTCAAACACTCTGATGCAACTAAGACGTCTTGTTATGCTTTGGCAGAGGTTAGTAACCTTTCTCCGCTTATCGGCAAGATTACGCAAGTTATCTCTTTTCAAGAAAATACGTACTTCGTTCCTTAAATAGGACCATGCTTGTTGCATAACTCCATCGGGCCGCCTAGGCCTTTCTCTGACCTACACAAAGATAAATGCCTCCCTCATAGGGGACTAAATGACATATTGGTAAAAATAAAGTAGCAAAATGCTGCTGAACTTGTAGATTATGCTACGGACTGGAAAGCATAAAATGAGAGTAGCAACTCTCAACACAATCACATCAAAAAAAGAAACAAATGTCACAAAAAGAAAGAGTAGAAACTTTCTTTATTAATGAAAAGATTACAACCTCTCAAGAGGCATTACAAGTGCATCAAGGCACAGGAAATACAAATAAATAAAAAAGCTCGGCTGAGCAGCTTCGGTTGATAACGATGTCTTTACATCCGACCCCAGAAATCAGAGGAACCAAACAAGCTTCATTGAGCCACTGGTTAATGCGGAAGAACAAAGTAGGCCATCCACGGATCCCTCGGATGAACACGTGGAGGGATCATAACCAGGTCAAGGACCCATGGATGCTTATGCCAATGAAGCATCTCCCCCAAGTGGGATGCTAGTCTACTAGCCACTGTACAACAACATAGGCCGGGAACAAGTAAACCAACACATCCATCCTCCCTCTTCACATGGCAAAAGATTCCTCAGGCAGATGAACTGAGGGATTCAAGCTGAGGAAGAAGGTGAAATTCATGCTAGTCATGGGGGGTATGTATGCTTTGCATTTCCTGTGGTCCCCATGACAAGTGACAAAGGACACACAGGTAGCACATACGTGCGCTCCCCATATGACCTCTGCGGGCCTTCCGTGCGCTCTCCATATGACCTCCGAGAATTCCTCCCTTGAGGACTGCTTGCTCTTCAGCAACTTCTTTGTCGCCCCAGCTATCTGAAACAAACCAACTTGCAAAAGGAAAACTCAGTCTTTCCACTCTCAACCTCAATGAAATAGACGCCATGGAAACCTTTACGACTCACAGGAAAGAAAAGACTTTGAAGGATGGCCTGACACAGTCAGCTCCCTACCCCTTTTTATAGGCAAATAAGCCGGGGGTGGTCATTAAAGAAGGAGCCCTGGAATTCGAAACGCCCTGGCCATGCTACCACGTGGCGGTTCAGGATAAAAGGGTGCTTTCCAAAGTGTCGAACGCATTTCCCAAGCCATGATGCACGACAAAAGATTTCCCTCTGATCTCGAATCAAGAGCCTTAAATGCAGGAAATCGTCAGCCGGTCCTTGAGATACGGGCAGGCCTGGAAATCGCCTTGTAAAAATGATGCCGTCCAATGGCGATCGAATGCTTATTGCATACATAAAAAGACCCGCGTTGGAAAAGGCCAGCAAAATAAATGCCTCGGACAAAATGTAGCGTCCTTCAGAAAAGCCGTTTCGAATGCCTCGGCATAAAACATGCCAACTTTTTACCTCGGACAAACCAAGTTATCTAACCTCGGCCCCAACCGAGGTATTCGAGTCATTCTCGGCTTTCTCACGTCGAACCATTTCATGCCTTAGCGAGATTAAGTGAATCTGCACGCACCGAATCCCGGCCCCAACCAAGGTAAAATCAGGGCTACATCCTACAGCAAAGTCGAACAATGTTATGCATCGGTAAAACCAGTTAGTACTGGCTTCGATTGAGCGGAATCTTCAACTCAGAACCCCTGAGGAATATCCAGCCTTAAAGTGCACCTCGCTCATGATTCGTCAAGGGAATTCCTAGCGAAAGGGTGTTTATAAAAGCAATGGCCAAGGCGATGAAGCAAAATAGAAAGAAATCATTCATTAGATTTCGCCCAAATTATAGGTTGAAAGAGTAAAAAAGCAAAAATACATGAGTGACCCTTAAGACTCAGGGTCCGAGCCCATCCCAAGAACTTCTTTGGTAATCTCCGGGAAGGTTTGGCTTGCTTCACCCACTTCAGATGTCGAAGGAAAAACCTTGGGTTCCTCGGTAGCAAGCTGAGGGCGTTCTTCGAAAGCCACGGCCTCATTAGGGCTTAGGATGGCGTCAAGATTGACGTCCAAGATATCCTCATACTCGGCTTCTTCGGCCCCCGGGGTACAAGCGTCAAAATGTTCGACATCCAAAAAAGATAAATCCCATTCGGGATGCGTCCGAGAGATCTTTGCTCGAGTCTCCTCCTTACCGAACCTGAAAAAATCGGCGCAAGCCTCTCTACGCTCCTCAAAAAATTGGGCGGAACTCTTGTACTCCTCCATAGCCGAAGAGATTCAGTTATTGGCTTCGGTTAACTGGCCCCTGAGATCAAAGTTCATCTAACGACTCACGGACAATTCTGCCCTTAGAGCTTTAAACTGCTCCTGCGTCTCGAGCCCAATTTTACTCATCTGCAAAATATCAGAATGTTTAAGCCCACAAGCGAAAGAAAAGTACCGAAAGCAAGCAAATGGGAAGACACTATACCTCTTCCTCCCATCGAGCCATTTCATTGCTCCGCTCCTGAACCTTCTCCAAGGCCTTCAGCTTGGCCGACTTGTTCTGTTGAAGACCCTCCTTGAGGTCATTAATTCGGGACTGCTTGTCCCCAACTTCTCGCCGAGATCGATCGAGATCTTCGGTAAGCCGAGCAATCTGCTCATTTTGCCATTTCAGCCGATTCTCCATATCGGCGAATTCCTTATTCAGATCGGCGAGCTGATCCCTCTGCCACCGACACTTACGCTCCTCCTCCTTGAGCCTCTTGCTCCAATTATTTTTATCTTCGGCATGACTAGCCCTCAACTAGTTCCACCATTTGTCAAAATATTGCTGCATGGTCTTAACGTCGTCGTCATGCTTTGCCTTAATCTAGGATAACACCAGGCAAGCCTTGTCCGATTGCTCGCCGAAACCCTGGAGCTCTTTGACTTGGGTCTCGAACCGAGAGGCGCTTTCGGCTGCAAGCCGGTGAGACTCGCTCGCCCTCTCAAAATCCACCCTAGTTGATGCCAAGGCCCTGGAAAGCCGGCTGGTTGAATCCACCCTCGCCCGAAGGTCGGCTACTTCCTTCCTTGCCTGAGCATAGGCCCCAATGGCCAAATTTAAATGCCAAGTCAGTGCTCTTGTGACCAAAGCATTCTGCGAGAAAAATACATATGAAAAACCATGACACGGCCGACCAATCAAGAATCACAACCTCGGTACAGTAACTCATCCGGGAGATGTAGTTTGAAGCCATCGTCATGAGAGTAGCATTGCTAATTTTGGGGAGAAGGAAAGCATCCTTCGGTACCCCAAGCTAGCCGAAAGCCGCCTCAATGATATCCTCGGTAGCTCGTCTGTCGAGGAACTCCCTCCCGCGTGCAGAATGGACCTCATCAAGGCAGTGAGCATATCATCCACCTTCGGGCTGTGGACGAAGGAGCTCATAGCCGAAGAACCGGCCTGAGGGATTCCGACCCGAGGAATCATCCGCTCAGCTTCCCCTGTCAGAGCTCCAACCTGCAAGGCCTTGAATGCTTCGGCCTCGATCGAGGGAGCCTCGGCCCGAACACCCCCTTTATCCAGCGATTCCTCCTCCTCTTCCTCTTCCTCTTCGGCTATCACCCTATTTCTGGCAGACTCCGTGTGAACTTCAATTTCTCTCACGGCATCCTCTGATGCCGTAACAGAGAGACCCTCAATAGGAGGCACTTCGACCTCCACCAACCTCTCTACAGGTGGCTCCACTTGAGCCTTGGCAGCCACCGTTGCCTCTCCTGACCCCTTCGCCTGAGCGGGGGTCTCTTCCATGCGCTGTGGACTCCTCACCACTGGTGACTAAGGAACCTCTGGTAGGAGGATCGCCGGACCGACTGGCAACATTTTCTCGGCATCGTTTGACACAACTACTATTTGGAGGGGAGGAACCTCGATGGCTCTTTCCGAGCTTCCCCAAATGACCTCCTCTGCTGTCTCACCTCCCTCCGGTAGGGAGGGCTTATCGATTACAACTGGCATTTTCACCTCCTTCCTCTTTGAAGCAGAGGAGTGGTGGCCAACATCGTCTCTCCTGGACTCCCTCGAGCGAGACTCATAAGGACGAGCCCTCTTCTCGGATCTATGCTTATCCCCGGAGTCGGAGCCCCTGTGGTGCTTGCCCAGCTCCTTCTTTATTTAGCCCGCAAACGCGGACCTCTCGGCTAAAAACACAGCGGATGTTCAGTTAAACAATGGCAAGATCACATGAACATGTTGACCATTAGAACAAAGACTCACCCTGAGGGTCGATAGGGCTAAGCCCGGCGGCGAAAAGGGCATCCTCTGCTAACAAGGTGCTGGCAGAGACCTCCTGACCGTTGCGAAGGATAGCCATATCCCTTTTTTCCTGCTCGCTCAACTCCATACATGCCTCTGGATCCTTCACATAACTGGCCCATCCTTTCAAAAAATCGGAGCCGATGTTTCCTTTGGCAATGAGAAATCGGGACTTCCACCCCTTTATCGAAGAAGGGTTATCAGAGATCATCTTGAATGACTTCCGAGGGCCAATGTAGGGCCACTCAGAACTCCTTCCGGAAATCAAATTGTAACAAACTCGAAATAAGGGAAGTGTCACAGTCACCCCAACGCGGTTGCACATCGAGATAAACCCGACGAGATTGCGTTAGCTATTCGGAGCCACCATCGTTGGGCATATGTTGTAAAACCTCATCACCTCCTGTATCAATGGGTGAAAAGGAAATTGAAGACCTGCCCTCAAGCTCTCCTCGTAGAAGAAAACCTCCCGGCTTAACTCGGTTGAAACCCGGTGCTCGGTCCTCGGTGCCCATAAGGCAACATCCAGAGGAACTCTATAATGGCGACGGATCCTATCCAGATCGTCTAGGGTTACCTCAGAAGCAACATCGCCTGAACCACTCATATTAACTGAATAGGGGGTAAGACGTGAACAGACAAGGAAGGGCTTAAAGAGAGAGCAAAAAATCTTTGTGGCAGGGACAAAGGAGCGTTGCAGAAGGAGCGCCGCCCCAACCCTCTTTAAATAGGTGCTTCAGAAAGAAAGCCCTAGATGCCAAAAACCCCAATATGGGCACCAGAAATAAAGGACTTCCGCCATGCGGAACCTCCGCTATCACGATTTGTTGGAAACGAGGCGTTTCCTCCTCGATCTACGGTAAAAAATGATGACGAAGCAACGGCCCATCATTACGAGATTATCATTGCCTGCCTTTTTGAATCCCCCAAATAAGATTGCTCTAGAATTCTACTCCCTATATCCGAACTTACACTTCGGACTAGGGAGTAGAGGGCATGTGATGAGGGGCAAAATCATTATTACATTATTGATCGCTCACATCGGTGATTGGGTCACACCCAATCCAAACACCCTGCTAGCCAGCTGGCATAACATCTAAGCAATGAAGCCAAGTCACCCCTGACAAAGTGGGGTTGCCCCGACAGTCCGAACCATCTTCATACTTCGGCCATCCGAGCCGAGCCATTCCTCAGTAACCCAAGCTATCCTCATACTTCGGCCATCTGAGCTGAGCTATTCCTCGGTAACCCGAGCTATCCTCATACTTCAGCCATCCGAGCTGTGCCATCCTCAATCATTCGAGCCGATGCATTCTATACCTCGAAAAACCAGGTTATTTCTCATTCAGGCCTAGGATCTTTGAGAGTGGCCTAGCTTTGTGTGATCATTGAACCTTAAAGCATCAACCGGCTCTCCAGCCGTCGATCCTCTAACTGACAAGATACGGATCCTACCGGCCTCATAACAAACTTGATTCGAATCCTAACAGTTTTCAGACCCCATCCAGGGCACATCCAAGGAATCAGGTGATCACCTATAAATACTACAGCAATCCAACCTCTTTGGTATGCGCGTAAACTCTGAGACAACCCTTTATGCATTCATTTCACTCACTGAATCTCATACTTCATTAGATCTTTCTCAAGAGCCTGAAGGAGCATTTTTTCCGTGAAAGTCTTCTTCTCACATCTGTTTGCTGTGAATCTCCACTGATTTGGGCATCGGAGGGTCCTTTGCAGAGGGCAACCCTCACAGCACCTTCTACGTGCGGACTGTCTTGCAGGTTCCACCCTGAGACGATGAGATCAGCGTCCAAATCAGAAATCGAAAGCACACCCAAGTTGAAAAATGAATTTTCACGGTAACACGGTGTTGGGGGGTAAAATCATCATTGCATTAATATCCGTGCGAGACGGCTAAGGCTAACCTCCTCCCTCCGTCTCCCCCGGGCTTCCATAGCTCGGCCTCTTCCGGGCTTCCGTAGCTCGGCCCTTTCGGGCTTCCGTAGCTCGGCCCTTCCGGGCTTCCGTAGCTCGGCCCCTCCGGGCTCCATAGCTCGGCCCCTCCGGGCTTCCGTAGCTCGGCCCTTCCGGGCTTCCGTAGCTCGGCCCCTCCGGGCTTGGCCCCTCCGGGCTCCCATAGCTCGGCCCCTCCGGGCTTCCGTAGCTCGGCCCTTCCGGGCTTCCGTAGCTCGGCCCTTCCAGGCTTCATAGCTTGGCCCTTCCGGGCTTCCGTAGCTCGGCCCCTCGGGCTCCATAGCTTGGCCCTTCCGGGCTTCCGTAGCTCGGCTTCATCGAGCGATCCACAACCTAACACCTACCTCCGCGGAACCTGACGCGGGAGAGCCCGGGCCTACCAGAACGGCATCCTAGACAAGGAATCATGTCGGGACGTGGCCTAAAACCTATCATAACCGCCCCAGGCCTACTCAACCAGATCTCGAGACATCAAGGAGCTCTCCCAGCCGTCGATACCTGAACAAACGGGATATGGATTCTAACGGCCCCACAACGGCCTGATTCTGTCCACCTCCATATCGTAACAACCTCCGAACCTTCCAGAAGACGCTCAAGACCCAGGTGACAGTCTATAAATATCAGACTCCAGATTCCCCCAGGTACGCGCCTCTTACGCACACCCACACTGCTCTCTCCGGCAGCTCGTCGGCGCTCCTGCCCTCTGGAGCCTCCGATTGGCCGCCCCCGGAGAGGCCTCCCGGAGAGATCCACCTCCCCACTGTCTGGTTGATCGCCGATTTCTTCTCCACTGACTTGAGCGTCGGAGGGTCTTCCGCGGAGGACCACCCCCAGCGTCCCCCGCGTGTGGACTTCTTTTGCAGGTCCGCCCCCCTCTTCCTGGAGATCGACCGCGCCCGAGTCGGAGGACGGATCCCGGCGGCAACAGATTGGCGCTAGAGGAAGGGCCTCAAGTCCCATTAAAACTTGAAGAAAGGAGACAAGGATCTAAATCCGGAGAAGAACCTCTCCAATGGCCAACCGGAGGAGAGCAACCTCTGAAGCCCAAGATCAGGTCGCTTCCCAGAGGCCTGATCCGACTGGCGCTACAGCGCCGCAACCACCACCAGTCGAAACTCCGTCACCGCCTGCCATCCCGGTGACCCAGGACCAGTTCGCTACGCTGGTCCAACAAGTCCAGGCCCTTACCCACCTGGTTCAGGAGCGCCTTGTAGCTCCTCCTGCTTCGCATCCTCAGAAGGAGGCGGCGATTCCTTCTTCGCCGGCGACCTCCTCCTCTGATCCGCACGAATCAGCGGATCCCCCACATCGCCCCAGGGGGACAAACCAGTCCCGCGAGCCGGTTATGATAGAGATCCTCTCAGATCTCGGCGAGCCCTCCCTCTCCCCGGCGACATCTCACCATGATTCCACGCCATCCTTGCGATTCTCACGCCCAGCTCCTCCTCTACCGGTGAAGAGGAGATCCGCCGTCAGATCCAGGAGATGCGTCAGGAGCTGGACGCCGCCAAGCAGACCCATCTGCCCCAGCCCAAGGCGGAGCAGGGCATCCCTTTCTCTAAGGGATCATGGAGGAAGTGATTCCCTCCCATGTCAAACTACCAGCCGTCGAGCCCTATCACGGCTCCACTGACCCGGACGACCATCTCAGTAGCTTCCGGTCAATAATGATGTTCCACGGAGCATCTGATGCGGTCCTCTGCCGCGCCTTCCCATCCACCCTCAGAGGATCCGCCCGAACCTGGTTCAATGCCTTGAAACCAGGTTCCATTGATTCATTCGACGAGCTGAGCCACCTTTTTATTGGCCAGTTCGTCAGCAGCCGCCGCCACCGACGAAGATCCGACTCCCTCTCCGAAGTCAAGCAGAGAGAGGGGGAGTCCTTGAGGAATTACCTTGGCCGTTTCAACAAGGCCATGTTAGAGGTGGACCACCTTAATCATGAGGTGGCTATGTCCGCCCTGGCGGGGGAGTTTCGAAGGAGAGCGACTTCTACCTGGCTATGGAGGTCAGCTACCCCCCATGTCTATCTGATATGATGGCCCTTGCGGACAAGTACGCTAGGGTCGAGGAATCGCGGAGAGTTGCCCGCGCTGAGCAAGCAAAGAAGAAGGAGCCCAAAGTCCCCGACAGGCACCGTCCCGCCCGCGGCCAAGTCCGCCTCGCCGCCAAAGAGTCCCTCCGCTGCCGCCAAGGAATCGCTCCCGGAGTCCTCCCAGGCGATTTGATCGCTATACTCCGCTGACTGTGCCCCGGCGCAAATCCTTATGGAGATAGAGCGCCAACTTCCCCGGCCAGTACCTCTCCGAGGGAACCCGACCCGAAGAGATCCCGCCAAGTACTGCCGCTACCATAGGGAGCACGGTCATGACACTGAAGAATGCTGGCAGCTGAAGAATGAAATAGAGAGGCTGATTCGGCGGGGACGGCTGGATCAGTTCAGGAGGGCGCCCGAGCCACAACAACAAGGAGGTGACCGCCAGCCGAGCTCCAACAACCTCCTCCTCCACCAATCCGCCCGTGGTGGCCGCATCAACATGATTGAAGAGGCCGGCGGATCGAGCCCCAGGGGCGACGGATGGTGCCAAAGAAGGCAGGACAGGCGAACTCTCCTTCTCCGATGATGATCTTCTGGGATACAGCTCCCCCACGATGACGCACTAGTTGTATCCCTTAATTTGAACAATTATGATGTAAGCCGAATCCTCGTTGATAGTGGAAGCTCGGTAAATGTTTTGTACCTCGGTGTGTTTGCCAGGATGAAATTGCTCATGGAAAACCTTCGAGCCGTGGATTCCACCCTGATGGGATTCACCGGCGACGTCATTATCCCGGAAGGAATCGTCACCCTGACGGTCCGCGCGGGAACCTGGCCCCTTGTGACCATTGTACAGACCGATTTCCTAGTGACCGACCTCAGATCCCCATACAACGCCATATTCGGCAGGCCTGGCTTAATGTCCCTCAAGGCAGTTGTCTCCATCCCGCATCTATCTATGAAGTTCCCCACCGAGCAAGGAGTTGGAGTGGTTCGGGGAAGTCAGGCCATGGCTCGGCAATGTTTCGTTACGAGCCTTCAGTCTAGAATGCCCGAGTTGACGGGCTAGACGCTCGCGAAGACTTCGCCGAACAACGGGGAGAACCGGCAGAGGAATTGGAGGAAGTACCATTGGACGAAGCTCAGCCCGACCGAACCGCAAGGATCGGGTCGCTACTCAAAGGAGAGTCTCGGCACAGGTTGATCAGATTCCTCCAAAGCAATGCCGACATCTTCGCCTGGACCGCCTCCGACATGCCAGGAATCAACCCCGAGGTCCTCGTCCACCATCTCAATGTGGACGAGATGCACAGGCCTGTTAAGCAGAAGAAGAGAAGCTTCGCCCCAGAACGGCAAAAGCCATTGAAGAAGAGGTCGACAAACTCATAAAGGCCAACTTCGTCGAGAGGTAAATTACCCAAACTGGCTGTCAAATGTCGTCATGGTGAAAAAGTCGAACGGCAAATGGAGGATCTGCATCGACTTCACCGACCTCAACAAAGCCTGCCCGAAGGACAGCTTCCCCCTCCCTCGGATCGATCAGCTCGTGGACGCCACCTCAGGCCACCAGATGCTGTCATTCATGGACGCCTATTCCGGCTACAATCAGATCCGAATGGCCCCTGAAGATGAAGAAAAGACCGCCTTCATAACCGATCGAGGTACCTACTGTTACCGTGTTATGCCTTTTGGTCTTAAGAATGCAGGGGCAACCTACCAGCGGCTGGTTAACAAGGTGTTCAAGGAGCAAATCGGCCGGAACATGGAGGTGTACGTGGACGACATGCTGGTCAAAAGCAAGGAGGCGTCACAGCATGTCGAGGACCTCTCGGAGAGCTTTGCAACGTTGCGCAAATATGGGATGAAACTCAACCCGACCAAGTGCGCCTTCGGCGTCAACTCGGGGAAGTTCCTCGGCTTCATGGTCTCCCAGCGAGGTATCGAAGCTAACCCCCAGAAGATTCAAGCTCTCCAACAAATGGCGCCCCCTGCATCTGTAAAGAGGTCCAGCGCCTAACCGGGAGGATAGCGGCCCTTAACCGCTTTGTGGCGCGGTCGGCCGAGAGATGCCTCCCCTTCTTCAAAACTCTCCGATCGGCCAAAAACTTCCAGTGGACTCCCGAATGCCAAAGGTCATTTCAAGATCTCAAGAAGTACCTCGGCTCGCCCCGCTCCTCAGCAGTCCGACCCCAGGAGAGACCCTATTCTTGTACCTGGCTGTTTCGGAGAGCGCGGTTTGTTCGGTGCTAGTCAAGGAAGAAGGCAAAGTCCAAAAGCCGATCTACTATGTGAGCAGGCTGCTCCGCGATGCGGAGACGAGGTACAGCAGGATTGAAAAGATGGTGTTGGCCTTGATCACCTCAGTTCGAAAGCTACGACCGTATTTCCAAGCACATTCCGTGACGGTCCTGACTGACCAACCCATCAAGGCGGTGGTCCACCGTCCGAAACATCGGGGAGAATGACCAAATGGGCCGTCGAGCTAAGCGAGCATGACATACATTTTCAGCCTCGCCCAGCCATCAAAGCCCAAGTACTGGCCGACTTCCTCCTCGAGTGTACCATCCCGGAGGACGGTTCTACCCCAGACTCCTTGAAGAGCCAAAGTCTGGAGCCCGGTGGCTCCTCCACGTCGACGGGTCGTCCAATGCCCATCACTCCGGTGCGGGTCTAGTTCTTACCAGTCCTGAGGGGATGACCTTCGAGTATGGCGTCCGATTCTCCTTCCCGGCTTCCAACAACGAAGCCGAGTACGAAGCTCTGTTAGCCGGTCTCCGGATCGCCCGCAATCTGAAGGTGGAAAAGCTCAACGCCTTCACCGACTCTCAGCTGGTAGCCGGCCATGTTCGGGGAGAATTTGAAGCCCGGGAGCCGAACATGATTCGATATCTCCAGGAGGTGCGTAACTTGCTTCCCCATTTTTTCGAATTTGAAATTATTCAGATTCCCAGATCTGAGAACGCCCGTGCCGACCTACTCTCCCGATTGGCAACCGCGGAGACGATGGATGCCGAACAAAAGTTCCACCTGGAGACTCTGGAAAAGCCGAGCATCACGGAAGCCGACCGGGTGATGCAAGTTGAGGCCGAACCATCCTGGTTCGACCCTATCCTCAAATATCTCAAAGAAGGGTCGCTTCCGTCCGACCGAAGAGAGGCTAGGAAGCTGAAGCTGCAGGCCATCCACTACGTGTTGATTGACAACCAACTTTACAAGCGGTCATTTTCCATGCCGCTGCTTAGGTGCCTTCGCCCATCAGAAGCGGACTACGCTCTGCGCGAGGTACATGAAGGGATTTGCGGCAACCATTTGGGAAGCCGGTCCCTCTGCCACAAGGTGCTGCGACAAGGCTATTACTGGCCGACCATGCAAAAAGACGCGGACGATCTAGTCCGCGCCTGCGACCCCTGCCAAAGACATTCAAGCATCCAAAGGCTCCCTTCCGCCGAGCTAGTTTCTATATCCTCCGCTTGGCCCTTTGCCAAATGGGGGATGGACATCCTCGGCCCATTCCCGCTTGCACAGGACAGCGGAAATTCTTGTTTGTCGCCATCGACTACTTCACCAAATGGGTCGAAGCGGAAGCGGTCGCACAAATTACCGAGGCACGGGCCAGAGACTTTGTTGGAGGTCCATCATCTGCCGATTCGGCCTCCCCACACTATAATCACCGATAACGGCAAGCAGTTCGACAACTCCAAGTTTCGCCAGTTCTGTGAGGAGCACGGAATTCGTCACCACCTTACTTCGGTCGGGCACCCACAAGCCAACGGAGCGGCCGAAGTGACCAACAGACCCTCCTCCAGGGAATCAAAGCTCGCCTCTCCAGAGCCCAAGGCAGGTGGGCGGATGAGCTACATCATGTCTTATGGGCCTACCGCACAACCCCGAGAATCCCGACAGGCGAAACCCCATTCCGAATGGCTTTCGGTACAGAGGCCGTTATCCCTGTGGAAGTCGGCCTCCCATCATTGCGGGTGGAGAGCTACTCAGAGGAGGCTAGCAACGAACAACTCCGCACCAACCTCGACCTAGAGGAAATCAGAGAGAAGGCCCGGATCAGAACGGCTGCCTATCAACAAAGGGTGGCCCGTTACCATGCTTCCAGAGTTAAAGGGAAGACCTTCCTGCCCGGCGACCTTGTCCTCCGAAAGGCCTCTGTTTCCAAACCGCTGGAGCAAGGAAAGCTGGCGCCAAACTGGGAGGGCCCGTACCAGGTAGCGGAGATTATTGGACCGGGAACCTACAAGCTGCAGGATCTGGATGGGAAGTCCATTCCCCGGACTTGGAACGCGGACAACCTTCGTAAATATTATCAATAGGGTATGTCCTCTCTGAATTCATCTTCGCATGCCTCACTACACATTCCTGCTTATCTGTTTCCTCAAAACCTGTCGCGTGAATCATTATGCACTATATTGCTATAAATTGCAAGAAGAAACAGATACTGCTTACCAATCCTCGGCACAACCGAGCTGTCTGTTTGAACAGGAATCTCCGAACCTTGGCAGGGCCAAGTAAAATTTCTCCGAACCTCGGCTGGGCCGAGCAACAAAATCTCCGAACCTTGGCAGGGCCAAGTAAAATATTCTCCGAACCTCGGGGGCCGAGCAACAAAATCTCCGAACCTTGGCAGGGCCAAGTAAAATATTCTCCGAACCTCGGCTGGGCCGAGCAACAAATCTCCGAACCTTGGCAGGGCCAAGTAAAATATTCTCCGAACCTCGGCTGGGCCGAGCAACAAAATCTCCGAACCTTGGCAGGGCCAAGTAAAATATTCTCCGAACCTCGGCTGGGCCGAGCAACAAAATCTCCGAACCTTGGCAGGGCCAAGTAAAATATTCTCCGAACCTCGGCAGGGCCGAGCAACAAATCTCCGAACCTTGGCAGGGCCAAGTAAAATATTCTCCGAACCTCGGCTGGGCCGAGCAACAAAATCTCCGAACCTTGGCAGGGCCAAGTAAATATTTCTCCGAACCTCGGCTGGGCCGAGCAACAAATCTCCGAACCTTGGCAGGGCCAAGTAAAATATTCTCCGAACCTCGGCTGGGCCGAGCAACAAAATCTCCGAACCTTGGCAGGGCCAAGTAAAATATTCTCCGAACCTCGGCTGGCCGAGCAACGAATCCTCCGAGCCGTGGCAAGGCCAGGTAAAAATCATTCGGGCTGAAATCCCAGATAAAAACCAAAGTACACAGGCCCCGACTAAAGCCGGGCAGCCTCCAAATAGTCCCCGAAGGACTTCGTCCGGTTTGAAAACGAGCGCGTTAAACAAAAACCGTCGCACAAGAAGCCACCATTGGCAAACCCCTTTTGAGGCCATTGAGCCCCGCATAATCGGCCAGAGGCCCCAGCAGAGCTAGGAGATCCCCCTCTGCTACTGAAAACCTTTGGGTGACGCCCCTATAGCCCGTCGTTCAAAGCGTCTATATCAACGCACAAAAACGACGGGGCCACGCCAACACCCTAATTCATCACACGGGTCAAGGCCATAAATCTTGAAGAAGAGGACTTCCAAAGCAAGATCCATTTTTCATTTAGAAAAAGAGGATTACAAAAAGCAGTAAAAAACAAAAACAGAAGAGAGGCCCTAAATCAGAATCCGGAGTCACTCCCGGAGGCTAGCAGCTCCTCCAGGCGCTCCGTCAGGTCAGCCACTTGCTGACGAAGGGACGCAATCTCCTCCCTTTGCCGGTCCACCAACCGGCGTAGGGCCTCCGCCTCCCTGACCGACACGTCCATGTACTCTTCGGCGATCCTCGCGAGCTGCTGATTACTCGCAAGGCCGACGCTAGGCCCTGTCCGTCAACAGTGACGGAGGTACGCCTCCCCTCCGAACGCGGCAGGCTGTCGAGCGAGGAACGCGACTCGCCTGATGATCGCCCTGGAGAGGCCATTTTTTCGGAACTTAAACCGAGGGATGGCCGAAACCGATGCCCCTCGGTCATATTTATACTCGCCAGGCAGGTATCTCTATCGGTCGCGCCGTAACCACCGACCCATAAGAACTTGCCACGTGTCGCCATTTCAGTGCCTGCGAAATCCGAAGTGTCGCGCCCCATCCCGAGCGAGATCGGTAAGCGCGAGCAGGTTGTTCGGGAATTCCCCAAGCAGAACATTTTCCGATCTGTCGGCCCTCGCAATAAATGCATTCGGCGCTTCCCCGAGCCTCTTAATGCTGGCCTCTTTTCGGGAAACGCGGAAGTCCGGCATTCGGCCAATAACCTATCCCCTCGGGAAGAGTAGCGTCACCAATAAAAAAGCGTAACGATATACCGCTCGTTCCGCTCTGGCGCCCCTTACCAAGCGCCACGTGGGCCTGACGCTGTGGCCCACATTCACAACTGAGTCGCTCTCTTGAACCCGAACCTTGGCGGCCAAGTCAATTATCTCCGAACCTCGGCGGGGCCGAGTGAATAATCTCCGAACCTTGGCAGGGCCAAGTCAATTATCTCCGAACCTCGGCGGGGCCGAGTGAATGAATCTCCGAACCTTGGCAGGCCAAGTCAAATCTCTCCGAAACTCGGCTGGCCCGAGTGACAGGTTCCCTGAACCATGATGGGAAGGGTACGAATTCCCTGAACTTCGGCCAAAGCCGACCCACGATAAATCGAGCTCCGGTAAAAGCGAAGCATGAAAATATCAAACTTCTGATCAGAGCAAGGGGCATATTTCGCCGAATGATCCCTGAACCATCGCGCGAACCTCGATTAAGTTCTGACAGCGTGGGATCCTCGTCTAAGGACGAGCGGGACGCCTTTGTACCCCACAAACAACAATTACAGGTTCGGCATAAGAAAAGATAGAGATTGAGAAACAGAACATAACTCTCTTTATTGCCGATCAAGATCAGTTACAAATGCCTCACAGGCGTTACAAGAGCATTGAAATGCATAAAATAAAGGGAAATACAAAACTCGGGCAACTGCTCCAAAGCAGACCTAGCCAATCTGTGATGTTTCGACGTCCGGATCGACAAACCAGGCAAACCACGAAACGGTCAGCCCGCCTGGATGGTCGATAAAGCTGACCCTCCATGGCTCCCACCGAATAAAGAGATTCAGAAGGCGGCACGGCCCGTGGATGCTGATTCTGAGGATTCGGACAAACCAGCCCGCTCCCCTAGGAGGGGGTGCCGGATCGCAGGCCGCTGCCCGACCAAGAGGCTCGGGGACCATCAGACCCCGGTTGCTCCCATTTTCTCCGTCCCGTGGCAAGGATTCCCCTCAGAGAAGGGATGGGAATCCAGGCCAGCGAAAGAGGGAGAGTCTGTGCGTGCTACGGGGGTGTCGATACACTTCCTACCGTAAGCCCCCCGTAACCGGCCACAAAGATCACACGGGAAGGGTATATGTGCGCTCCCCGTGTGATCTCTGCGCCCCCTATGTGCGCTCTCCATGTGATCTCCGGGACTCATCCCCTAAGGGCGAGCCATTCTTCTGCAGCTCCCGGTCGCCCCAGCTATCCGGCGGCAAGGAGCCCCTGAGAGGAAAGATCGGTCCTCCCACTCGTAACAGCAGAAAAATGAGCATAATGGAAGCTCTAATGGGAAAGGCACTTTGGGGATAACCAAACATGACCCCTTTCTTCCCTTTTTATAGGCAGAAAATAAGCCAAGAAAAGCTACCCAAGCTGAAAGTCCAGAGATTCGAACATTTGGCCCATACCTCCACGTGGCCCCTCAGGATGAGCGCGGCACCCCACTGCGCGCCAAGCCCACCGCCTTAGTTATGACGTATACGGAGATCCCTTCCTGATCCCGAATCACGGTCATTAAATGCAGGAAATCATCCACTGACACTTCAAAAACTGGCGGGTCAGAGTATCGTCCTTCGAAAGTGACGTCCTCCAATGGTAAACGATTGCGTGCACGACAGAGTGATCTGCATGGGAAAAGAGCACCTTCCGGAAAGCTCTGCTACAGCTTTATGTTCCCCACTACGCCGTATCATCAACTCTGGTGAAATAAAAACCGAATCACCTGCGGGACAGCAGGGCGTTGGCAGAACAGCAGAAAACGCGAAGGCCTTTTTGTCTGTCGGCCCCAGCCGACCTATTTCGCCTGTCGGCCCCAGCCGACCTATTTCGCCTGTCGGCCCCAACCGACCTACTTTGCTCGTCGGCCCCAGCCGACCTATTTTGCTCGCCGGCCCTAGCGACCTACTTTTCTTGTCGGCCCCAGTCGACCTATTTCGTCTGTCGGCCCCAGCCGACCTACTTTTCTTGTCGGCCCCAGCCGACCTATTTCGCTTGTCGGCTCTGGCCGACCTATTCTATTTGTCGGCCCCAGCCGACCTACCTTCTTCGTCGGCCCAAGCCGACCTGGTTTGCCCATCGGCCCTACCCAGTGCGTTTCCTTCGATCTCGAGATAAGGATGACCTAAGAGCATCAGTGAGCCAATAGGTCGCTCACAATCGAGGCGGAAACGACGACAAGGTCACGCAAGGAAAACACTTAAGCTGAAACCGGAAATTCATTTATCAAGAAACGTCAGACAAATGTCTAAAAGACGGGATACAAGAATGGCTCCTAAGGACCGGGAGCCGCACCAGCTTTAGAAGAGCCCTCAGTTACATCTGCGAAAGTGTGACTAGACTCGCCCTTCTCTAATACTTTTGCCCCCTCAGCGGCAGTTTGCGGCCGTCCCCCAGGAATTGCGACTTCACCAGGACCCGGGACGGCACCAGGATCAGTGTCGGAAACGTCAACGTATTCGTCTTCCTCTTCCCCCTCGGACTCACCCTCATCAGGAGTTTCAGCATCCAGGAAAGAAATATCCCATTCCGGATGCTCGCTGGATATCTTCTCTTTGCATTCCTGCTGCCCGAGTTGGAAGGCGCCAACACTGATAGCATCCTGCCTCCCCTTGAGTATGGCGAGCTGCATGTTGGCCTCAGCAGCCTGTTTCTCAGCCTCCGCGGCTTGGGCCCACAGAATGATATTTTGCTCCTCGAATTCGCCGGCCCGCGCCTCGAATTCTGAGCTCCTGTTGCGGCTGGACACAAGCTCGCCTTGAAGAGCCCGAACCTCTGACTCCAGGTTCACAATCTGAGAAAGCCAAAGTAAGTCGACATCACAAGAAACCATTAGAAAAAGCTAAAAAAGGGGGGAGGAAATGAGATCGTACCTCCTCCTCTCGTCTGGCTAACCTCTTGGCCAACTCCTCGGCCTCGCCCCTGGCTCTTGTCCTATCAGCCCCGACCAGCTCAACTCTCTCTTGCAGATTGTTGATCTTCAACTGCTTGGCTCCGATTACCTCCTGGGCTTGGGACAGCTCGTTGTTCGCTCGAGCTATCACCCCTTGTTGCCATTTAGCGCCCTCCTTCAAATGAGCAAGTTCGCTGTCGCGGCGCTTCAGTCGCTCCTCCACCTCGCCAAGCATCCTGGTTAAACGCTTCCTCTCGTCGGCAGCTTCCTTCCCCAGCCGATCCATACTCTCGCTGTGTTCTCTCCGCATCGCCTTCACCTCCGCGGAATGTTTCGACTCGATTCTGGCTAGCTCCAGGCACGCGTTGTCATTTTTCGCCAGAAGTTCCTGCAACTCCTCCACCCTACGCTTCTGCTGGGACACCTCGGCCAGAGCGACCTGGTGTGCCGCCCTTATTCCCTTCAGGCTCCTATCTGTCATATCCATAAGCTCTTCGAACTTCTCAGACACTTTCAGTCGTGATCGAAGCTCGACGTTATCCTTCCTGGCCTGAATGCTGGCCCCCATCGCCAAACTCAGATGCCAGCACATCGCCCGAGAAAGCAAGACGCTCTACAAGACAAAAGACGAATAAAAACCCACGATGGGGTCACTCAAAAGACATCTATCGCACGAAAGAAATAACTTACCCGCGAGGCATAGGCCCGAGTCATCCTCATCAGGGTCGTATTATCGATGTCGGAAGGAGATGGATACTCTCGGCCACGCCTTGTTGACCGAACGCGGCATCGACCAGCTCCAAGTCGGCGAACTTGTCCACCGAATGATCCGCACCCGGATACAAAGCCGACCTCATTAAGGCGGAAAATGCCTCCTGAACACCAGCGCTCGAGCTGCTGGGCTGACCGTCCCCGCCTGAGGGACCGACTTGAGCAGCCTCCGCCTGAGAGGCCCCCAATTTCCCAGCCTATTCTGTCAAGGCCCTGGTTTGGACCTCTTCGGATAATTCGGCTAGCCCAAGCGCTAGCCTCCCCAAAACCTTTTTCGAAGGAGCTCCCAATGCAGAGCTCCCGCCTTGCTGCTTCTCCTCCTTTGACGCACCTTTCTCGGTGACCACCATCTGAGTCTCCGCCACTGGGCCCCCCGGGGTCTCGGCCCGTCCTACCACTTGCGTCTCCCCTGCAGGCTCCCCCGAAGCCTCGATCTGACCTGCCTCACTACTACCGGACTCCCCTGCAGAAGGACCAAGAGAAGGCTCTCCCTGAACCTCCTCGGCTGCAGCTGCCCCATCTCCCTCTCCTGCCGGGGCCGGTGGCGATCCCGCGGGGACGGCAGTCTCCTCAGCAACAATCGCCTCCCCCAAACCCACCGTTGTTTCCTCTTTCAGGGGGGACGCGATCGGGCAGGCCAACGAGGCCTCGTCCGAACTGTCCGATATCTCTAACACGAGAGGGCCAGGGGCCACAACCGCTCTCCCCGGATCCTCCTTCGCCCCCGGCGCCTCTGCCGTGGCTACATCGGCACCTGGCAGGCTTCCTGCGAAGATGTGAGCCCTTTTCTCGGGCCTACCACTATCCGCGCCACTGCTCTCCCCGGGGCGCTTTCCTCTCTTCCTTTTGGAGAGGCTCGTCAAAGCCGACCTTTGGGCTGAAGGAACAAAACATACACGATCAGATCCAAGCATGTTCGTTGAGAAAACGCACAGCGAAAAATTTAAAAGAGGAGATTCACCTTGCGGGTCCAGGGGCTGAGCCCTGCTGCGAAAAGGGCCCCCTCCGATAGCAAGTCGTTGGCCGAAAACACCTGCCCATTACGAAGGACGTCCAAGTCCCTCTCCTCCTGTGCCGACAAAACCGGGTGCGTTTCCGCATCCCTCACAAAATCCCCCCATCTCCGAGGAAAGTCGGAACCGATGTTCCCCTCCACGATAACGAACCGACTCTTCCACCCCTTGATGGAAGATGGCTTATCCGCAATGACGTTGAAAGATCTCCGGGGTCCAATGTAGGGCCACTCTGATTTCCTCCCAGGAATCAAGTGGTAGCAGGTGCAAAAAGGGGGAGAGTAGCGACGATTTGAATCTGGTGGCACATCGAGATGAATCCGACAATGTTCCGCCAGCTGTTTGGAGCCACCATTGACGGGCAGATATTATAGTGGGTCATGATTTCCTTCACCAAGGGGTGGAAAGGAAAACGGAGACCCGCCTTCAAACTATCTTCATAGACAAAAACCCCAGACTCTAAATCCCGAGTAACTCTGTCTCCGGATTCCGGCGCCCGCAGAACGATATCCGGGGCATACCATGCCACTGGTGAATCCTCCCCAAATCCTCGGCAACGATTTCTGAGGCCACGTCGTCGGGGCTCATCGCCATCTCGATTGAAAGAAGTACCAAGCGAAAACGATGAGCGTCGAAGAAGATGAAAGACTGGAACTCTTCTGAAAGCAAGACGAGAGGACGCTGAGAACATGCACATATATATATATACAATGCGGCTGTCACTTCGCTTCCCCGCCAAGGAAGCCGCCCTGAGGAGGCGGGGCGTTTCATCCCAGACGTCCGGAATCGCCTCGACAAACGCTCGATCGATCGGGATTCGTAGCGTGGCGCAATCCCAACCGTCGCTCATAGAGGAGCCTTAGCCCCGAAGGCGGGATGGCCCTATCGCATTAATTAGGGCATCATTGCGCGAGCTGTCTAAACCAAGACGTCCCATCCAGGACACGCCATTTGGACTTGTACTCCCTATGCCCGAACCTACGCTTCGAACTAGGGAGTGGAGGGCATGTGTTGGGGGGTAAAATCGTCATTGCATTAATATCCGTGCGAGACGGCTAAGGCTAACCTCCTCCCTCCGTCTCCCCCGGGCTTCCATAGCTTGGCCTCTTCCGGGCTTCCGTAGCTCGGCCCTTCCGGGCTTCCGTAGCTCGGCCTCTTCCGGGCTTCCGTAGCTCGGCCCCTCCCTCCGCTCGGCTTCCGTAGCTCGGCCCTTCCGGGCTTCCGTAGCTCGGCCCTCGGGCTCCATAGCTCGGCCCCTCCGGGCTTCCATAGCTCGGCCCTTCCGGGCTTCCGTAGCTCGGCCGTAGCTCGGCCCTTCGGGCTTCCGTAGCTCGGCCCTTCCAGGCTTCCGTAGCTCGGCCCTTCCGGGCTTCCGTAGCTTGGCCCCTCCGGGCTCCCATAGCTCGGCCCTTCCGGGCTTCCGTAGCTCGGCTTCATCGAGCGATCCACAGCCTAACACCTACCTCCGCGGAACCTGACGCGGGAGAGCCCGGGCCTACCAGAACGGCATCCTAGACTAGGAATCATGTCGGGACGTGGCCTAAAACCTATCATAACCGCCCCAGGCCTACTCAACCAGATCTCGAGACGTCAATGAGCTCTCCCAGCCGTCGATTCCAGAACAAACGGGATATGGATTCTAACGGCCCCACAACGGCCTGATTCTGTCCGCCTCCATATCGTAACAACCTCCGAACCTTCCAGAAGACGCTCAAGACCCAGGTGACAGTCTATAAATGTCAGACTCGCAGATTCCCCAGGTACGCGCCTCTTACGTGGACACCCACACTGCTCTCTCTCTCTCTCTCTCTCTTCGGCAGTTCGTCGGCGCTCCTGCCCTCTGGAGCCTCCGATTGGCCGCCTCCGGAGAGGCTTCCCGTTGGGATCCACTCCCATTGTCTGGTTGATTACCGATTTCTTCTCCACTGACTTGAGCGTCGGAGGGTCTTCGCGGAGGACCATCCCCAGCGTCCCCCCGCGTGTGAACTTTTGTGCAGGTTCGCCCCCCTCTTTCTGAAGATCGATCGCATTTGAGTCGGAGACGAATCACAACGGCAACACACGGATTAAATCTAAACGACCTATTTGCAGCCTTACTTGCTAGCATGTTCATGTCATTGTCAAACGAGGGTATCACAGGATGACTGGATCAAGCAAAGAGAAGCGTCGAGTTTCAGTTTCAAATGTGCATAGCGGAAGTATTTCCTCTATTCCTGCGCTGGTACCTGCGCTGGTACCAACACACGCAAAGCCCGCACACGGCCCACGCCCCTGCGCCTATTTTGACCTTTGAGAAAAGTCTCTGTTGCCGGCGGGGGAGGTTGGCGAGCACAGGATGAGTGGCAAGAGACGGCGAGAGAGAGCGAGTTGTGCGTCACCGGTGGATTCCAGAAATGTCACGAGTCGACTAAACTATACCTATTTAACCAGTATAAAGAAATAAATTTGGTCAAAGAGATATTTTCGGGTTCCGAACAAAGCAAACGGAGAAGGGCAAAATTGAATTAAGAAAAAAACAAAAAATAAAAAAATAAAAACAAAGACAGTAGGTGGTGGAAAAGTTTTCATGGTCATAGCCCATTCGGCTTATACTTTTACTTTCAAGAAATAAGCGAAATTGAGGAAATTTCATTTCATGCGTGGCTGTGAAACAAATCTCCGACCGGCCATAGCATTTTAACCGTGCGGGTGGATAGGTTTGCTTGCCTGGATTGGTATGGGTCGCAACACTTGTTCCTTATGTGCTTTTTCTTGAGACTATTTTTTTTAAAAAATAACAGTAACAAATAAATTTTATGATAAAAATCTTATAAAATAATAATTTTAAATTTTTTTATTTAATTAAAGTAATTTTTTAAAAAATTAATTGTAATATTATATGATACTATCATATCATATTGTACATATTATTATAATATAATATCAATATAATGATATTAAATTATATTATATTAGTAATATTTTATTTTTAATATAACATCTAAGATATAATATAATATAATACAATGTAATTTATTTTACTATATTACATTATATATAATATAATATTAGTCTACATATTTTTATGTGATATAATTTAGTATGTTATATTATATGATATTATATATATATATTGTAGTAGATTCGTTGTAAAGGAGAGGTAAATGGTTGATTTCGTCCATATTTGTATTCCTATGTTTCTTTATATATGTGTGTGTAATAACTTGTGAGTAAATGCTGCTCAATTTTGCCAGAGAGTTCAGGTCTCCACCAGACCCATCTTGTAGAGAGGTTTTTAAAGTTCCCACGTTCACCCAGAGACCCTTTTTTCAAAAACCCCTTTCTATCCTTTTGTCCTCTCTTGCAGGCGACGCAAAGGCAACAAAAGCCACCGGCTGTCCCCCGACCCCCGTCCCCTTCGCTTATCTCTCTCCTTGCCCATGGCAGCGAAAGGAACGAGATAGACTGTAGATAGACTACAGCCAGAGCGAGAGCAGAGGACCAGACCCCAGGGGGAAAGAGACAAAAATAAAGGTGAGGGAAAGAGGAGGAGGAGGAGGAGGAGGTATGGGAACGGGGTGGCGGAGAGCCTTCTGCACTTCGATCCGTCGAGAATCAGATACGGCCGTGGCGGAGAAGGGTCCTGACGCCAACCCCAGTCCCCGGAGCTGCACCAAGTTGAGATTCTTCTCTGGTGGCGGTGGCAGGAGCAATCCGTCCACGCCTCGGTTGCGCAGCCTCCGGTGCCGCACCAAGTCGACGACCCCACCGGAAAGCCCGAAGCTGCAATGGAAGACCGCGACGGTGTCAAGCTCGCGCACGCCTCCACCGCCTGCCAACCCGAAGCGGAGCCCCGCTCTGCTCCACCGGGGTTCCTCCAACCCGTCTTCGCCCAGATCCCCTTCCACGTTTGCCCTCTTCAAGGCAGCCCTTCATCTCTCCCGGGTATGCATTTCGTCCGTACGATTTCCCCTCAGCCCCCTCCCCTGGTTCCTCTTTTTTTTTCTTCTTCCTCACACGCTTGGTTCGCATCTTCAGTTCTTCTTCTTCAATTATTGAAGCCAAAATTTGTTCGCGATTTTTTTTTCTTTTTCTTTTTCTTTTCCTTTCGTTTTTGTGGTTGTGCTTTGATTGGTTGAATCATGAGGGAAAAACGGAATGATTTTCAGATTCGGCATCTTTTCCCAATCTTGTCAAAATCTTTTCCCAATCTCGTCAAAATCCCTGCTCCAGTTTACACTACATTTCGCTTTTTCTTTTCTTTTTTCCCCGCCGTGCCGTGACGATAAGGTTCCTATTTACTACTCGCATTCTCTTTCTTCGATCGGATCGGATCGGATCGATCGCGGACTGACTGCTGTGGTGTCGGCGGTACAGAGCAGGTGCGGATTATGCGAGCAGCGAGTGAAGGCGAGCGGCGGGGCGGCCGTGTTCACGGCGAATGCTCCCATTCCTTCCACTTCCCCTGCATCGCGGCCCACGTCCGGACCTGTGGTGGCGTGGGCACCCTCGGCTGCCCTGTCTGCTCGGCAGCCTTGCGCCAGGCGCCCTTTCTCTCCTTCCCCGGTCACCATCAAGACGACGAGCTCCAGCCTTCCGTGCTTGTAGGAGATAAGAAACTGCTGCACCGCCCGAGGATGAGCAGGGGAGACGAGCGCGGCGGAAGCGAAGCAGAGAAGAACAGGCCCGTCTCTGCAGTGGCTGCTGTGAAGAAGGTCTACGACGATGATGAGCCGCTGCTGCTCTCCACCAAGAGCAGCCAAGGCGGAGCCGGCGTCCGGTTCAATCCCATTCCAGAAGCAGACGAAGACGACTGCGGCGGCGGCAATGAGGACGATGAGCTAGAGGCCGAGGAGGAGGAGGAAGAGTTCCGTGGGCTTCTGGCCAAGGATCACAATTACACTGATCGCTCCCGGTCCCCGTCTTGTAAGGCCACCGCTGGCATTACGAGTGCCTGTGCCGGAGTAGAGGTGAGCATGATGTCGGAGGCGGCCCTGCTGTCTTCAGGGCCGAGACACCAGAACTACGTGGTGGCACTCAAGGTGAAGGCCCCTGCGGCGGCTCTCCTGCTCAGCCATCGCCGCCGCGCCCCGATCGACCTGGTGACGGTGCTGGACGTGAGCGGGGGCATGACGGGGGCTAAGATCCAGATGCTGAAGCGGGCCATGCGCCTGGTCATCTCGTCTCTGGGCCCCGCCGACCGCCTCTCCGTGGTCGCCTTCTCGACCGCCGCCGCCAAACGCCTCCTTCCACTACGTCGGATGTCACGGCCCGGCCAGCGCTCCGCCCGCCAGATAGTGGAGCGCCTGGTGGTGTCCTGCGGCGGCCAAGGATCGTGCGTGGGCGATGCCCTCCGGAAAGCCACCAAAGTATTGGAAGACCGGCGGGAGCGCAATCCTGTCGCCACCATCATGCTCCTGTCCGATGGCCAGCAGCAGCAGGACGCCAAGAAATGCGGTTACGACTACCGCCAGTGTACGTCGACGGCGACCGCGGCCACGACGCGGTTCGCCCACGTGGAGATCCCCATCCACGCCTCCGGCGTCGGGGACATGCCGCAGCAGCCACTGCCGAGGCAGAGCAGCATTCTGGCGGCGCCGGTGGACGATGCTTTCGCCAAGTGTGTGGGTGGACTGGTGAGCGTGGTCATGCAGGACGTTCGCCTTCAGCTCTTCTTCCCGTCTGGTGAGGTCTCCGCCGTCTACTCCTGCGGCGTCGGGCGGGCGGTGGTCCTCGGCAGCTCCGTACGGCTTGGCGACCTCTACTCGGAGGAGGAGCGGGAGCTGTTGGTGGAGCTCAGGGTGCCGATGGCGGCCGGACCAGACCACCACCAGCATTCTCTCTCGGTGAAGTGCGGGTACAGGGACCCGGCCACGCAAGAGGTGATCTGCTGCAGTGAGAGGCCCTTGCCCCTGTCGCCGCTTCTGATAGAGAGCCAGGGCCACCCCCAGCTCGTCTTTTCTGCCTCCTCGAACTCGCTGCGGCTCCGGAACCTGTTCGTCACCACACGTGCCGTGGTCGAGTCGCGGCGGCTGGCCGAGCAGTCGGACTACTCAACGGCCATCCAGCTGCTCTGCTCCGCCCGCTCCCTGCTGCTGCAGGCCCCGACCATCTCCGACCAGGACCGGGACCTCATCTGCCGGTTGGAGGCCGACCTTGCTGATCTCCAGCAGCGGCGAGGGGGCCAGATGCAGCAGTCGCTTACTCCGTGCATGAGGAGGAGAAAAGCTGCGATTCCGGGCGGCGAGCAGCAGCTGACGCCGACTTCGGCTTGGAGGGCGGCCGAGCAGCTGGCCAAGGTGGCTATCATGCGGAAGTCCCTGAACCGGGTCGGCGATCTTCACGGGTTCGAGAATGCCCGGTTCTAGTGGAAAGTCCGAACCTGGCGAGAGTTGGTGGTCGAGGAACCAGTATTCTTAGAAGTTTTATAGATAAATAATTAGTTTCTCTTTCATTTTTATGCTTTGTTTGTTTGACTTTTGATATAGATAACCAATAATAAGTGATGTGGTTGATAAAATCATATCTAAGTTAATAGCCAAAATTATATGATGATAAAAGTCGAAAGGATGTTAACGATCCCAGCTCCTCGAAGGCTTCGACTTTAAGGTGGCTTTGTCTTCGGACTCAGCCCTAGCCTTTAATGCGGCTCCGGCTCTAAGGCGGCCTTGTCTTCGGACTCGACTCCGGCCTTCAAGGCAGCTCCAGTTCCTAGGTGGTCTCGGCTCTAAGGCGGCCTCATTTTTGGACTCAGTCCCAGCCTCCAGGCGGCCTAAGCTTCCTAGACAAGCCCTCACCTTTGACAAGGCCGGGCCTACCAATCACCTATGGCTCGCGTGTCTGTTGTGATAAGCTCCACTAGCTTCAGCATTGGGCCTAAAAAGTCATCATTCATCATGAAGCTTTAATTACTCGAATCAGATGAGCCCAAAAAGTCGTCATTTGTCATAAATCTGATGTGGCTGATAAAGTCACGTGTAAGTTAATGACCAAAATTACCTGATGGCAGAAGTTGAAAGGATGTTAACAGCTTCAGCTCCTAAGCGGCCCCAGCTCCTAGGCAGCCTTGGCTCTAAGGTGGCCTTGTCTCCGGACTCGGCCCCAGCCTTCAAGGTGGCCTTAGCTCCTAGGTGGCCCCGACTCTACGGCGGTCTCGTATCCGACTCGGCCTTAGCTCCTAGGCGGCCCCGGCAGTAAGGTGGCCTCGTCTTCGAATTCGGCCCCATCCTCTAAGGTGGCCCCATCTCCTAGGCGGCTTTGGCTTTAAGGTGGCCTCGTCTCTGGACTCGGCCCTAGCCTTCCAGGCGGCCTCAGCTTCTTAGACAAGCTCTTGCCTTTGACAAGGTCGAGCCCACCAACCGCCTATGGCTCGCGTGTCTGATGAGACAAGCTCTACTAGCTCCAGCATTGGGCCTAAAAAGTCATCATCCATCATGAAGCTTTAATTACCCGGATCATATGAGCTCAAAAAGTCATCATCTGTCATAAAGTACCAATCACCCAGTTTAGATGGGATGAATTCTACTAATTCTAACATTCCATCCATAAAGTCATAGCTCATCATGAGACTCCAAACTTCCTAAGCAAGTCTCACAGACTCCAAGTATCAATAAAATGGGTGAGATGGATCCCTGACCAACGTATGAACACTTAAGCACCTAGAGAGCATTTCATCTTAAGCTCTCTACCTCGAGCTTACACAAGCTCACGGCTGTGATTCTGATCACTGATTTGAGCATCGAAAGGTTCCCACCAGAATATTCGATCCTCGGGACTTCTTGCCGGAATGGAGGTGAAGCTTCATCAGCAAACCCACGATGCACTCATAGGCGCTCAAGGACGTCAGCTCGAGGTGATCAGACATCAACAGATTGGCGCGCCAGGTAGGAGGCGCACGCTGAAGGAAGGATAGCTCTGTGACACTAAGTTACAAGCTTGCCCCCTCTCGGACAACAATGGTGGTGACGCGCGCTCAGGAGGCTTCCGCCAGTTATGCTGAGGGGCATCCACACCTTGCTGAGCAATAGGAGGCCAACCTCCTTGTTCCTTCCTCACCACCAGCCTTGGCCACTCCACATGAGCAATTACACGCCCTTACTCAACAAGTCCAAGCTGTTGTGGGGGCAGTTCATGAGCTAAGGTGCAATGCCCAGTGGCTACTCAGCAGTAGCCCGAGCCTCCCACACTGCCTACAACAGCCACATCAGCTAGCTAACAACCCACATGCAGGAGATCTCCTTCGAGAGTGCCTCTCCACCATCGTGCTTCACCTAAGCACCACCAATGTGAAGCCTATAAAAGGTTGCAGCCCTCCGTCCACCATTCGAACAGTCCCTCCTTCAGGTAGCGACATGGGAAAGAGCCGAGCGGACACACCACCATGAGTATCACTTCTCCTCCTACTTATCTTCTGAATCAATGGGTGAGGATGTCAACTACAAGATAGAGAGGTGTTTGGAGGAACAATACTGGTGGTTGGAAGAGCTCAGCTAGAGGCTCAACAACCAGCCGAAGGTGAACTATGACACTCGTCCACCCCTCACTCATCGTATCATGGATGAGTATGTTCCTTTCAGATTCCATCTTTCTTAGTTGGATTCATATGATGGTACTATGGATCCACTTGACCATCTGAAGAGTTACAAAGCCCTCATGCAAGTCCAAGGAGAAACTAATGCCCTTCTATGTAAAGCTTTTCCTGCCACCCTCTGAAAGGCTGCGCGTGCTTGGCATTTTCGTTTATCTTCACATAGCATCGACTCTTTTCAATAGTTAGAGAAAGCTTTCTTAGCGCATTTCGATACCCATCGAAAGATCCCTCGGGTGGTAGACAGTTTGTTCTCATTCGACAGAAGAAGGAGAACCATTGAAAGAGTTTGTAGCCCGTTTTAAGACGATGGCCCTCAAGGTTTATCACCTCGATGATGCTGTAGCCACTTTGCGCTGAAATATATTCATGCCGACGAAGCTGACCTCATGCGAAGGGAAGCTGAAGGGAGATATAGTAAGAGATCGGTCCGTATGGAGCCAAGCAGACCTCCCCCTAAGAAGCCCAAGCCTCCGCGCCAGCCACATAACCGGCGCCGGAGCTTCGCCCATAGAGAGAACAACCTCACACCTCTCCTCGCTCTTAGGACTCACATCCACATGGAGATCGAGAGCGAGCCTTACTTTCGGCGCCTTCCCCCATTGAAGAAGGATGCCACCCGTGATAGGAGCCATTACTATCATTTGCATCGAGATTACGACCATGATACAGATGACCGTCGCAACCTAAAGCGTACCATCGAGGAGCTCATCTAGGGGGGCTACCTTGAGAAGTTCATCCATATAGGAGGACCTCTAACTATTCCAGCGCTAATGGGGCCTTCGCCCAACATTAATAACACTTGATGGAAAGAACGGTAGGCATGCTCTTCTTGGGGCAGCTTCATCCTCTAAAAGACCAAGGGGGGAGGGGGGCATAGAGAATGTGATCCCTTTTTCTGAAGGGAGCTAGTGGGGGGAAGTAATTTAAATGATGATAGCATTGTCATTTCCATGACAATCGCTAAATATCCTGTAAAGAAAATTTTGGTTGATAGTGGAAGCTCCGTTGACATCCTTACTTATGATGTTTTCGTTTGGATGAATTTATCTCCCAACTCTCTCCAACTGATGACGGCACCTCTGGTTGATTTCACAAGGAACTCTATGAGGGTACAAGGTGAAATCACCTTGCCGATTATGGCAGGGATGCCACCGTATCAAAGCACAATCCTAATGAGGTTTCTAGTGGCCCGAGTGCCATTGGCCTACAATGCCATACTCAGTCAGCCTGGCCTAAACCTCCTAGATGCGGTAATATTTACCAAGCACCTTCTCGTCAGATTTTCTATCAGTGAAGGGGTCGACAAGATGCGCGAGGAGCGAAATCCGGTGCAACTGTGTTACCACATGGCTCCTAGCCCTCAAGAGATAATGATTCCACTGGCGCCAAAGCTGCTCGGTCCCATGGAGCTTGAAAGAAGAGGAGAGCCAGCCGAGCGCCTGCTAACCTTTCCGCTGGAGGATGATCTAGCAAGGACTGTGCATATTGGCAAGCTTCTTCCCTTGGAGATGAAAAGTCACTTCCTTGCCTTCTTGCGGGTAAACTTAGACATCTTCACCTGGTCAGCGTCAGACATGCCTGGCATACCTTTAGAAGTAATTACTTATAAACTTAATATCGATCCGAAGTATCAGCCTATCCATCAAAAAAAGAGAAGTTTTACTCCCGAGCGGTAGAGGGCCATTGATGAAGAGGTCAGTAAGCTACTTGTCACTGGCCATACTCGGGAAGCACAATATCCGGATTAGCTGGTCAATGTAGTGATGGTCCAAAAGGCGAGCGGAAGCTGAAGAATCTGTATCGACTTTATTGACCCTGAATTGATTTTGATGCTTACAAAATAATTAAGTAAAGACTAATTATATTTATTAAGCTTGATGCAAGGAAGTGCAGGTGTTTTACAAATGAGCCTTATCAAGTAAAATCTTATGGGAGTATACCTCTTTCATTTTTATTTGTTACCTGGAAGCTAGAAATTTGATCCATTCTCCCTAGCCGAGTGCATGCTTATGAGAGCTAGCTAAGCTAGCTAGCTTATCCTTCCTTCTAGCTAGCTGATGCATCTGTTAGCTAACTAACATTATCTTACTGTGGCCTGGCCAAATGGTTACCTTCCTTAGTTAGCTGGATAGCTAGCTGGTCCCTTCCTTAGCTAGCTGGAATTTCATTTTAGTTAACTACCTTTTGCTTGATCTCTGTGCTGGCCAAATGCTATTGGATTCAGTTAGCTGACTAGCTAACTTATCCTCCCTCTTGGCTAGCTGGCTTCATCCTTTAGTTAACTATTTTTCCCTGATACTTTGCATGGCCGAACGGTTCTTATTTTTGGCTAACTGGCGAGCTAGCTGGGTGCTTCTCTTAGCTAGCTAGTATACCCTGTTAGTTAACTGCTTTGCCTTGGGAGCTAACTACTTTTCATTGTTAGCTAACTATTTTTGCAGGTTCCACACCAAGCCGTGCGGTTGCCAATTTGAGTTAGCTGGAGAGCTAACTACCTCTTCCCAATCCATATGAATTCATGCCCCGGTTAGCTGAAGAGCTAGCTAACCTTCTCCTTGGGCATGTGGATGAGTTTCTTAGCTAGCTAAGGAGCTAGCTGCCTCTCTCTCTCTTGGACGAAAGTTTCCTCTTGTCATGAAAATTTGAGCTTAGTTAGCTAAAGAGCTAACTCTTCTTGTCTTCATGACTGAATTCCTTCTTCAAACAGTGAGCTTCCTTTTTCTAGTTAGCCAGAGAGCTAACTACTTTTTGAGGCTCCTCTCTTCATGAATGTTGGAATGCTTGCTTAGTTAACTAGAGAGCTAACTACTTTTCGGATTAGTTAGCTAGAGAGCTAACTAGTGTTTTTTGAATGATCTCCTGGCTGTGTGTTTCCTTGGTTAGCTAGCTAAGGAGCTAGCTACTTTTTCTTGGGATGAACTTCAAGCCGTATGCTCTTTGTGGTTAGTTAGCTAGAGAGCTAACTACTTTATCTATTGAAACAGATGCTTTCCCTCTTGCCGTGGAGCTTTCAAATTTAGCTAGCTGGGATCTTCCTTTAGCTAGCTTGTGGCTTCTCACTCCTTTTCATAGCCGAGCATCTTTAAGCTTCAGCTAACTGGAATTAAATTCCAGTCAGCTATCTCATTGCCTTTTGGGCATGCTCTCTCTCTCACTCTCTCTCTTCTTTAATTAATTTCTATTTTCAGCTATACTAACTTTTGATCTCTTGGATTATGGTAGAGATCTTCTTTCCTCAAATAGATTCAGTGCATTCAATGCTAAAGGGAAATAATCTCAATAGTTATCTTTTCTTCCCATTTTACTTTCCATTTATTTCAATATGTCTAACGGATATCTTTAATGTTGGAATGCTTTAAATAGCTAAGAGTAGAAGAATAAAATGAAAAATCTGAAAGAGAAAAAGAAGAAAAGAAATCCAAGAAAAAGAGCTTTTATTGCATATTTTTTGAAGTGTTGAAAAGCAAGTTCCATTACAAGGGAAAAAAATATTGCGACGCCCAAATGCGTCGCAATTGCATCGCTAAACATGTTATTGCGACGCAATAGCGACGCAATGACGGCATCGCTCAGATGTTCGTCGTAATATCCATTTGTCGCAATTGCATCGCAATATTGTGACTCTCTGCGACGCAACAGTGCGTCGCAATATTGCGACGCATCCAAATGCATCGCTAAATTTAAAACTAATTTTTAATATTTAAAATTATTATTAAATATTGCGACGCATTCATTGCATCGCAATATTGCGACGCATCTAGTTACGTTGCAATATTTAATAATAATATTTTTGATATAATAGCGATGCAATTTGAGTCGCTAATGCGTCGCTATTAAATTTTTTTAAAATTATTGCGACGCTAGGTCATTGCGTCGTAATATTTAATAATAATATTTTAAAAATATTAGTGATGCAATTTGAGTCGCTAATGCATCACAAATTAAATTTTTTAAAAAATATAAAATATTAAAATTAAAACGGTTAAAACAATTTCGTTAAATTAAAATATTAATAGAAACATTCTTCACTCATATTGATCCAAACAATAATCAATTTCCAAAAATAATTCATATATTAAAATTTTGAAGTTTTCATATACAACATAAAAAAAGAAAAAAAAAATACATCAAGAATCTGAGCGATCACGTGGAGGCTGGAGATCCTGCGATAAGCGGCTAACCATATCCTGCAAATGACGCATCTGATCTCGCACGTCTGCAAGCTCCTGATCCTGGCCTCGCATACGCTGCTCGAACTCGTTCTCGAGCTCCTGCCAAACCTCCTGACGAACGTCCTGACGAATGTCCTGCCGAACCTCCTCCGCAATAGATCTCCGAATGTCATCTAAACGCTCAGCAGGAATATCACCAGAAAATCGCAAGCTAGAGGCCTGATGGGAAAAATATGCAAAAGCTCTAGTGCCCAGACCATAGACCCTGCGGTCTCGCGGCTGGGCACCAACAGCCTCCAAAAACACATGCCGACTCTCCTCTGCTGAGAGTTCGACGGGCGTCTCCCCATCAGTGGAGTCAACCTGCGATGCCTGGGAGCGAAGCTCCTCGACTCGTGTCTTTAAATTATAAAATCAACAATAAATGAGTTAATAAATTTTTTGAAATAAAATTTTAGAAATTAAACAGATACTACATAAATCTAATTTCTTACCGCAACCTCCCGTGATCGCGTATCGACCCAGGAACCGCCCCTCCTGGTGTGTGTCGCCCTGAATAGACGAAACTCACCAGGATCTCCGCCCTCCTGCTCAGACTATAACAATAAAAAATTGATATTAATATAAATATTTGTAAATAATCAAATTAGTAATTAAAATATTTATGTTTTATTACCATACGCCGTCTGTGCTCCTGAATCGAAATGGAGCCCGAAGTATGGCAGGAGAGACCCGTGTCAGGACCGCCCTTCTCAGATCGGCGGTTCGTGCTGGCTGATGCGGACTTCCTGCGCCAGCCATCGGACTGCCAGGCCTGCTGCCACTCGTGCCAAATACCCTCTGGCACATGCGCAGGACGCTGACCCGATGACCTCCAACGATGAAGCATGTCGGAGTATCGGCGTCCCGTCAGAGCCTCCCATGCTGCCCTAATGGCATCATGTCTGGCAGGGTCCCACGTAAACTTTTTCTGCATTAAAATAAAAAGTTAGTTTCAGAATTTATTAAGATTAAAAATTTTATATCAGTGATAAATTGTATTTAATAAGTTTACCTGAAACTCAGAAAAAATAAAACTCCCTCGTGGCTGGAGATACGTGGCACTAATCGTAGCCACTAGGATCTGCACGCCTCTGAAATATGGCGCTGATGTGGCTGGATACATGATGCTGCTCAATAAATCTATTAAAAAATGCATGTTTATAAGTAATTGACTTAAAAATAAACATATATTTTTAATTAGTATATACTTACAGCCCATGAGCATCAGGTCGAAGTATGGTGCGGCCGATGGTGGAAGAACTCTCGGAGGTATGTGCCGATCGGCTGGATGGTAATACCAATGCAGGATCACCGCCGACTGCTGGAGAGATCGAAGGCTGTGCGATGTGTGGAGATCTGAACTCTCCATCTCCAAAGCTCATGTGATCTGATGCAGCAGAGCTACGTCCCTGCTCACTCCGTATGTCCTCGGTAGATCTACCTCTGCCCGTCATACTGAAAATACTAAAGATTCATGCAATTAAATTACGATTAATGATTGACTATGTAAAAATTTACCACTTATAAAATAAAGTTGAATTTAAGAAAACCTCTATGTTTTATCGGTGTCATTTGTTTCATGAAATGTTGGTTCAACATCCGATGCCGTATCGGACTGCGATTCCGTTTCATTATCATCGGAAGGAAACCGAACATTTGCATCCGCAATTTCTTGGACATCACCATTTGGATCTCTAAGTGATGTTTCAGGAGCCCTTGTGTCGTCCTCGATTGCATGCATTTCCATCTCATCCTCTTGAAATGCAGGGCACTCGGCTGGTTGACTTGATGAACTCTCCTCTAATAAGATTGTTGAACGTGGGACGATTTTAGAAACAGCCCACCAATCTCGCTTGTCGTTGCGCAAACTTGGATATCCGCAGTAAAACACTTGCTGAGCTTGGGATGTAAGGATGAATGGGTCATATTTCTGCAATCTTCGTCGATGGTTCACTTCAACCAAATTGTAGTCGTTATGAATCCTTTTGCCCATAGGAACTGTTGGATCGAACCAATCGCAACGAACAATACGGTTCGTTTCATAGGCTAACCAGGATATTCAACTTCAACCACCTCTACTAACTTTCCGTAATAATCCTGCATATTTGCTCCAACACTTTCTCCTTTAACACATGCCCCAGTTCTGCGTGCCTCTTGAAGCTGCTAATCGTTCAATCTGAAATTTGTACCCATTAACAAAATAGCCAGTAGAGGTTGTTACGGTCTTCAATGGCCATTGCGATAGACATTTAATGAAAATATTATCGGTTGGGGACCATGGACCGTTTACCTATAAATTAATAAGCTATTCACAACCAATTCGAAAAATTAAAGCCATTACTGAAATTGATTGAGTGATACTACTCACAAATTCATAAAACCAGTAAGCAAACTCCATTTCTAACTTCTGTCCAATTGCAACTTGATTGATGTCGGGATTAATATGTCGTTGTCTATCACAATATATCCTTATGGGATGATAAGGATTAAAACTGATGTTAGCAATTAAATATTGTGGTATATTGTAATTTAAATTAGAAGTTCCAATTAAGCATTAAAGTATACACTTACTCAATATATGGATCGACTTCTCTACAGTTCATTAGGATATAATAATGTGATGTATTATACTCCATATCGCTAAGATTTCTTGACTTCTGCCCCCCAAATGAACGGCCGATACCTTTAAAAATTGATATTCTACCGTCATTAGGTTCTCCTTCGTCCACACATACGTCATTGTTACGACCAAGATTTCAGCTCCTCGTGTGGACGTGACCCTCAAAGTAATGCGAGGCAAAAGCTGAAACTTCTTCGACCAAGTGTGCATTGCATATAGAACCTTCAACCCTTGCCTTATTACGCACATTATTTTTTAACTTCTTAAGATACCTATATGTAAAGTTGAGACAAAAAATTAACCAATTTTCTCGCAATGAAATAATATTTGAAATGTCAATATGTCTTAATGATGTATATATTTACCTCTCGAAAGGATACATCCAACGATACTGCACGGGACCAGCTATGCTCGCTTCGTATGGCAAGTGAACCGGTAAATGCTCCATTAAGTCAAAAAAACTGGGAGAAAATATTCGCTCCAGCTTGCATAAAATAATTGGAATTTCCTCCTCAAGCTTTGCCATGGATGCAGAAGTAATGACTATGGTAGACAACTCCTTGAAGAACAAGCTTAGCTCTGTCAATGCCTTCCAGACATGTTGCGGAAGCAACTCACGAAAAGCTATAGGCAATAACCGTTGCATGAAAACATGACAGTCATGACTTTTCATGCCAACAACTTGAGCTTATGCATGTCCATACACCTACCGATATTTGAGGCATAACCATCTGGAAATTTTAACCCTCTAAGCCAGTTACATAAAACTTCTCGTGAATTTCTGTCAAGAGTGTAACAGGCTTAGGATAGGTCCCGTCGGTACTCCTCCTCAAATCACCTCTTCTGCAATACTGATTAAGTTCTTCTCTTGACTTTGCAGTGTCTTTTATTTTTCCCGGGATGTTTAGCAACGTGTTAAATATGTTATCAAAGAAATTTTCTCGATATGCATAACATCCAAGTTGTGCCGGATGAGATTTGTGCTCCAATAAGGCAAATCCCAAAATATACTCCGCTTCTTCCAGTTTGTTCTTTACATATACGGCCATTTATTCTATCTGCATCTGGTTCCCAAGCATACCTCAACCCCAAATGCTCTATAGTATCAAATATATCCGTGCCGGACCTAACCGGTTCGGCGAATTTTGTGACTGCTTTGTTCTTCCGGAAGGCGATTAAGTTACGACTGTAAGGATAATTTGGGGGCAAGAACTTCTTATGATTATCAAACCATGATTGCTTACCACTCTTCTGCAATGTAAATGCATCCGAATCATACATGCAATGAGGGCATGCCAGACGTCCAGCAGTGATCCAACCAGACAACATTGCATATGCTGGAAAGTCACTTATTGTCCACATCAAAGCAACTCTCATGATGAAATTCTGTTTCATAGAAATGTCGTAGGCTACGACTCCTGTTTCCCACAACATTTTCAATTCGGCCACCAACGGTTGCAAGAAGACATCAATCTTTTCCTTTGGATTTGATGGTCCTGGAACCAAAACTATCAAAAACATTGCAGTCTCTTTCATGCACTTCCATGGAGGAAGGTTATATACAGTCAGTATCACAAGCCAACATGAATACTGTTGCTCCGCTTGACCAATGGTTGGAAGCCATCGGTACAAAGACCTAATATGACATTCCTTATATCTTCAGCGAAATCAGGAGGATTGTCATTGAAATGCTTCCAAGCTTTTGAATCTGATGGATGCCGCATTTCATCCTCTTTAGATTCATGTTCGGCATGCCATCTCATATCAGCAGCTGTAGCCTCAGATCTGTATAATCTCTGTAGGCATGGAGTTAGAGGAAAGTAATGCATCCTCTTGTAAGGAACACTTTTCCTCCTACTTGTACTAGCTTCCCCTTCGCCATTTTTGTACCTCGATTGCCCACAAATCTTACATCATCTCAGCTCCGAGTCTTTACCCTAATATATCATACAATTGTTCAAGCAACAATTGATCTTATTAACTGGGAGCCCAAGCCCACGCAATAACTTCTTCGTTGAGTAAAAACTGTCTGCTACAACATTATCATTTGGCAAAATTTCCTTGATTAACCTAGCTACAGAATTAAACGCCTTTTCTGATAATCGATGTTCTGCCTTAATATTCAGCAACCGAGCAGCCATCGACAACTGTGAATGACCCTCACAACCAGGATACAATTCTTGATTTACAGCATGCAACATATCATAAAATTGCTGTGCATCTGGATTTGGTTCTTTCATAAATATATTCTGATTGAATTCATTACCCGATGCATTCATCACCATTTCTTCATGTGTTTAGATTCACAAATGGTTCATCAACGGGAATTGACACTTGTTGGCTTGTAACAACGGCTGGAATTTCCTCTGGTTCACCATGACAGTACCAAACATCGTAATCAGGAACAAACCCCTTTTTACACAGATGCACCTTAACAGTATCGACATCTCTGTAGGCTTTATTCTGACACCTGTGATAGTTGCACTGGCACCTAATCCTAGGTCCATCCATCCATTCAGGTTGGCTACATGCAAATGCGATAAATTCTTCCAATCTATTCAGAAAATCTGGATTAAGCAAGCCATCTTTTATCCTTGCATACATCCACGAGCGAGCCCCACTCATTTTTGACCGACTTATACAGTTTCTGGTAAACCATTAAAGGAAACCACATTATAAAACTATATTAGCATAACTAAATATACAACTAAATTATTTCTTTACACAACTTAGGTTAATAATAAACATTTAAATAATTTATAACTGAACTAATTTTTTTTAGACAACTATCCTTGGCGTGCTAGCAAGGACCGAGGCAGAGGTTCATGCCAGGCTAATGCTAGGGCTTGAGTTCGGGTCGGGCCACAAGGCGGTCCGTTTAATCATGAGACTTCATAAGCATTCAAGTGTCCTAAATTAATTCTACTTTCACTCCATGTCTAAAAGGTAAGGCCCTATCCCATTCAAGAATTTTTTTTGTGATATGTTATTCTGCTATTAATTATCATCGATCGGTTACGTTGAAATTTTGGCAGCATTTCCCCATATGTTTTCCTAAATGTGTGGCATATAAGCCACACTAGGAGAACGTATGAGCAAATACAAACCACAATCTCACTCAACGATGATTAATAGCAGACTAACATATCGCAAAAAAAATTCCCAAACTGTCCACCAGGACAATTTGAGAATTTGCAAGACTAAGGCTTACAAATTCTCAAACGGGTCTAAAGGTTATAGTGCTGTGATTAATAATATGAAAGTCCGAAGACAATCGAACTTATGCTTGTTATTCTTAACTTCTTGTCAATTATACATATATAGGAATAGTGTTCTATAAATATAGTCACTGACTTCTTAAGATTATTGTGTCGAATACAAATGTTTGTGAAGACTAAAATATAAATCATTGAAACTACTAATTTGTTGCTGCAAATTAAATAATAATACAATAAGACTTTCTATCTAGCATTACATAATTTAATGCATCATTCAATTTGAAACAGAATGTAAATAATCAAGACATAACAATTGTAAATAACTACAAATGCACAAATATTATTGCATAAACATTCTGCTTAAATTAATTATTGCATAAACATTCTACAAATTAAATAATAATACAACAAGACTTTCTATCTAGCATTATAAATATTATTGCATAATCAAGACATAACAATCAGTCTATCCAATCCCTGATCCCGACTAATGACATAAATTAATTAATTTATAATTAATCTAATAAAAAATTAGATCAGTGGTCACATTTTTTTAATATTTCATCAAATTATTTGAAAATATTTTTAATAATAAAAAAATATAATAGAATCTAAATTTTTATTTAATTTTTTTCATGAGTCTTAAAAAAAATTTTTTTGAAGGGTCCGGGGGGTCGGGAAAACCCCCCTAGCTGTTACTTTTTTAAAAAAAATTAAGTTGCCCATGTTTTAAAAATATATTTATAATTTTTTATATTTATCATCAAATTATTTGAAAATAATTTTAAAAATAATAAAATATGATAGAATCTAATTTTTTTGTTAATTTTTTATGAGTATTAATTTTTTTTTATTGAAGGGGCAGGGCGTGGGGGAAAAGCCTCCTAGCTGTTACCTTTTCATTTTTTTTTTTTTTTTTTGTCTTGCCATCGTGGCCGGAGAAGACAAACGGGAGGGGGGGGACCCCCCTAACTGTTTTTTTTTTTTTTTTGCGGTGGCCTGGCCACCGTGGCCCAGCCACGGCCGGCCACGGCCACTGCCGTGGTCGGAGAGGATGAACGGGAGGGGGGGTGGATGGGGAAACCCCCCCCCCATTAATTTTTTTTTTTTCGGTGGCCAGGCCACCGCCGGCCACGACAGCGGCCGTGGCTGGAGAAAACGGCCATGGCCGTGGCCAGAGAAGACGAAGGGAGGGGGTGGGGAAAACCCCCCCAAACTGTCAATCTTTTTTTTTGGTGGCCTGGCCACCGTGGCCAGGCCACGGCCAGCCATGGCAGCGGCCGTGGCCGGAGAAGATGGCCACGGCCGTGGCCGTGGTCGGAGAAGACGAAGGGGGGGTCGGGAAAACCCCCCACAAACAGAAATTTTTTTTTTTGGTGTGGCTGGCCACCGTGGCCAGGCCATGGCCGGTCACGGCACCGGCCGTGGCCGTGGCCGTAGAAGACGAAGGGGGGGTGGGGAAAACCCCCCCCAAACTGTCAATTTTATTTTTTTGGTGGCCTGGCTACCATGGCCAGGCCACGGCCAGCCACGGCAGAGGCCGTGTCCGGAGAAGACCGCCACGGCAGTGGCCGTGGCCGTCCGGAGAAGACCGCCACGGCTGTGGCCATGGCCGGAGAAGACGAAGGGGGGGTCGGGAAAACCCCCTCCCCCCAAACAGAAAATTTTTTTTGTGTGGCTTGGCCACCGTGGCCAGGCCACGGCCGGCCACGACACCGGCCATGGCCGGAGAAGACGGCCACGGCCGCTGCCGTGGCCGGACCCTATTTTAAACAAAAAAAGGAGAATGGGCTTACCTCGGTCGCGAGGGGACGCTGCCGGAGTGGGGCGAGATTCCGTCGGGAGAGAAGACGGGGGCAGCCGGAGGAGCGGACGGACGGCAGCGACGGCGGCTAGGGTAGGAAAAGGAAGAAGAATAGAAGGAAAGCGGCGGGGGGGGGGGGAGGGGCGGCCCGACCAAGCCTTAAATAGTGGTGATTAGCGACGCAATATATGCGTCGCTAATCACTCGCTATTTTTTTATTTTTATTATGGATTAGCGACGCAACAATACGTCGCTAATCCATAGCAATTTTTTTTTTTTTTATGCAAAACTTATTGCGTCGCTAATGAGTCACTAACTTGGAGCCAATGTCCGGTGAGAAAATAATTTTTATTTTCTAGAAAATTGTATCGCAAATGCGTCGCAATATTTTTTTAATATTAATAATGGATAAAAGTTATATTTTCTAAAAAATAATTGCGACGCATTTATTTCATCGCAATATTTTTTTTAATTTTTTATTATATTTAAATTTCTTCAAAACTTTGCGACGCAATAATGCGTCGCAATATTAAAATTTTTTCTTTTGGGAAATAATTTTTATTTTCTATGAAATTGTATCGCAAATGCATCGCAATATTTTTTAAATATTTATAAAAAATTATATTTTCTAAAATAATTACGACGCATATATTGCGTCGTAAGTTTTTTATAAAATTTTTATATTAAATTTATATTTCTTAAAAACATTGCGACGCAACAAATGCATCGTAATATTAAAAATTGTTTTCTCTTGGAAATTTTTTTTTATTTTCTAGGAAATTACGTCGCAAATGCGTCGCAATATTTTTTAAATATTTATAAAAATTATATTTTCTGAAAATAATTGCGACGCATATATTGCGTCGCAAGTTTTTATAAAATTTTTATATTACATTAATATTTCTTAAAAACATTGCGACGCAACAAGTGTGTTGCAATATTAAAAATTATTTTCTTTGGGAAAATTATTTTTATTTCCTAGGAAATTGCATCGCAAATGCGTCGCAATATTTTTAATATATTTATAACTGATAAAATTTATATTTTTTGAAAATAATTGCGATGCATAAATTGCATCGCAATATTTTTTTTAAATTTTTTTCTTACATTTATTTTTCTTAAAAACATTGCGACGCAATGATTGCGTCGCAATATTAAAATTTTTTTTCTCTGAAAAAATTATTTAAACATTCTAGGAAATTGCGACGCATTTGCGACACAATAGTTTTTCAATATTTTAACTGATAAATTTAAATTTTTTTAAAAATTGCATCGCAATGCATTGCAATATTTTTTAAATATTTGTAACTGATAAAATTTATATTTTTTTAAAATAATTGCGACACAAATTATGCGTCGCAATATTTTTTTTTAATTTTTTTAATTTTTTAATTACTATTATTTTTTTTAAATATTTGTAAATGATAAAAATTTATATTTTTCTTAAATAATTGCGACGCAAATAATGCGTTGCAATGTTTATTTTAATTTATTTTAATTTTTTTAATTACATTTATTTTTTAAAAAAATATTGCGACGTAATACATCTCGGACCGTGGTGATTGGTCCGATCGGCGACGATCCGACGGTTGCGATCGATCCAAGCCCTGATCCCGATCGGTCACGATCGATCTCGGACCGTTGCGATTGGTCCGATCAGTGATGATCTGACGGTTGCGATCGATCCAAGCCCTGATCCTGATCGGCCATGACCGATCTCGGACCGTTGCGATCGGTCCGATCGGCGACGATCCGACGGTTGCGATCGATCCAAGCCATGATCTCGATCAGCCATGACCGATCCTGGACAGTTGCGATCGGTCCAATCGGCGATGATCCGACGGTTGCGATTGATCCAAGCCCTGATCCCGATCGGCCACGATCGATCCTGGACCGTTGCGATCGGTCCGATCGGCGACGATCCGACAGTTGCGATCGATCCAAGCCCTGATCCCGATCGTCCACGACCGATCCCGAACTGTGGCGATCGGTCCAATCGGCGATGATCTGACGGTTGCGATCGATCCAAGCCCTGATCCCGATCGTCCACGACCAATCTCGGACCATGGCAATCGGACCGATCGGCGTCAATCCAACGGTTGCCATCGATCCAAGCCCTGATTGATCTTGGTCGGCGATGAACGATCCCGGACAATGGCGATCGGTCCGATCGTCGACGATCCGACGGTTGCGATCGATCCAAGCCGTGATCCTGATCGGCCACGACCGATCTCGGACCGTTGCAATTCATCTGAGATTGGCGACGATCCGACGGTTGCGATCGATTGAAGCTGTGATCCCGATCAGCCACGACCGATATCAGATCATGGCGATCGGTCCGATCGGCGATGATCCGATGGTTGCGATCGATCCAAGCTCTGATCCCGATCGGTCATGACCAATCCCGGACCGTTGCGATCGGTCCGAGATCGCTGACGATCCGACGGTTGCGATCGATCTAAGCCTTGATCCTGATCGGCCACGACCGATCCCAGACCTTGGCGATCGGTCCGATCGGCGATGATCTGATGGTTGCGATCGATCCAAACCCTAATCCCGATCGGCCGCGATCGATCCTGGACCGTTGCGATCGGTCCGAGATCGATGACGATCCGACAATTGCGATCGATCCAAGCCCTGATCCCGATCGGCTACGACCGATCCCAAACCATTGCGATCGGTCCGAGATCACGGATGATCTGACGGTTGCGATCGATCTAATCCCTAATCCTGATCGGCCACGACCAATCCCGGACAGTGGCGATCGTTCCGATCGCCGACGATCCGATGGTTGTGATCGATCCAAACCCTGATCCCGATCGGCCATGACCAATCTCGAACCATTGCGATCGGTCCGATCGTTGACGATCCGACGGTTGCAATCAATACAAGCCCTGATCCCGATCGGCCACGACCGATTCCAGACCGTTGCGATCAGTCTGAGATCGCTGACGATCCGACGGTTGTGGTCGATCCAAGCCCTGATTCCGATCGGCCACGACCAATCCCGGACCGTTGCGATCGGTCCAAGATCGCGACGATCCGACGGTTGCGATCGATCAAAGCCCTAATCCCAATCATCCACGATCGATCCCGAACCGTGGCGATCGGTCCAATCGGCGATGATCCGACTGTTGCGATCGATCCAAGCCTTGATCCTGATCATCCACGATCGATCTCGGACCGTGGTGATCAGACCGATCAGCGTCGATCTGATGGTTGCCATCGATCTAAGCCCTGATCGATCCTGGTCGGCGATGAACGATCTCGGACCATCGCAATCGATCCGATAGGCGACGATCTGACGGTTATGATCGATCCAAGCCGTGATCCCGATCGGCCACGATCGATCTTGGACCATTGCAATCCGTCCAAGATCGGCGACGATCCAATGGTTATGATCGATCGAATCCGTGATCCTGATCGGCCATGACCGATCTCGGACCGTGGCGATCGGTCCGATTGGTGACGATCCGACGGTTGCGATCGATCCAAGCCCTGATCCCGATTGGCCACGACCGATCCTGGACTGTTGCGATCGGTCCGAGATCGCTGATGATCTGATTGTTGCGATCGATCCAAGCCCTGATCCCAACCGGCCACAACCGATCCCGGACCGTGGCGATCGGTCCGATCAGCGACGATCCGACGGTTGCGATCGATCCAAGCCCTGATCCCGATTGGCCACGACCGATCCTGAACCGTTACGATCAGTCCGAGATTGCTGACGATCCGACAGTTGCGATCGATCCAAGCCCTAATCCCGATCGGCCACGACTGATTCCGGACCATTGCAATCGGTCCGAGATCACGGACGATCCGACGGTTACGATCGATCCAATCCCTGATCCCAATCGGCCACGACCGATCCCGGACAGTGGCGATCGGTTCGATCGCCAACGATCCGACAATTGCGATCGATCCAAGCCCTGATCCCGATCGGCCACGACCGATCCCGGACCATTGCGATTGGTCCGAGATCGCTGACAATTTGATGGTTGTGATCGATCCAAGCCCTGATCCCGATCGGCAACGACCGATCCCGGACCGTTGCAATCGGTCTGAGATCGTGGACGATCCGACGGTTGCGATCAATCCAATCCCTGATCCCGATCGGCCACGACCGATCCCAGACCGTGGCAATCGGTCCGAGATCGCTGACGATCCGATGGTTGCGATCGATCCAAGCCCTGATCCCTATCAGCCATGACTGATCCCGGACCGTGGCGATCGGTCCGATCGGCGATGATCCGACGGTTGCGATCGATCCAAGCCCTGATCCTGATCGGCCACGACCGATCCCGGACCATTGCGATTGGTCCGAGATCGCTGACGATCCGATGGTTGCGATCAATCCAAGCCCTGATCCCGATCGACCATGACCGATCCTGGACCGTTGTAATCGGTCCGAGATTGCGGATGATCCGACGGTTGCGATCGATCCAATCCCTGATCCCGATCGGCCACGACCGATCCCGAACAGTGGCGATCGGTCCGATCGCTGATGATCCAACGGTTGCGATCGATCCAAGCCCTTATTCCGATCGGCCACGATCGATCTCAGACCATTGCGATCGGTCCGATCGCCGACGATCCGATGGTTGCGATCGATCCAAGCCCTGATCCCGACGGCCACGATCGATCTCGGACCGATCACTATTTAACATAATTAATTTTTTTGAAAACTTTACGATGCAAAGGGTTGCATCATAATTTTTTAATATTATAATTATATTATATAAAAATTAATTTTATTTAAAATATTTGCGATGCAACAAGTGCATCGCTAAATTAAAACATAATTTTTCTAATTTTTTGATTTATTGCGTCGCTAATGCGTCGCTATTTAACATAATTAATTTTTTTTAAAATATTGCGATGCACTTAATTGCGTCACAATATTTTTTTCTCATAATTATACTTTATAAAAATTTATATTGCATCGCTAAATTAAAAATTATTTTTCTAATTTTTTGATTAATTGCGTCGCTAATACGTCGCTATTTAATATAATTATTTAAAAAAAAACATTGCGACGCACTGTGTTGCGTCACAATTATTTTTTCTCATATTTATAGTTTATAAAAATTAATTTTATTTAAAATAATTACGATGCAGTTATTGCGTCGCTATATTAAAAATAATTTTTCTAATTTTTTGATTTATTGCGTCGCTAATACGTCGTTATTTAACATATTTAATTTTTTAAAAAATATTGCGATGAACTGAGTTACATCACAATATTTTTTCCTAATATTTATATTTTATAAAAATTAATTTTATTTAAATTATTTGCGATGCAATTGGTGCGTCGCTAAATTAAAAATAATTTTTCAAATTTTCTTGTTTATTGCGTCGCTATTGCGTCGCTATTTAACATATTTAATTTTTTTAAAAATATTGCGACGCACTGAGTTGTGTCACAATATTTTTTTTCCATATTTATATTTTATAAAAAAATTAATTTAAAAATATTGCGATGCATTATTTGCATCGCTAAATAAAATTTTTTTTTTTTTATTCTGGTTTAATGAGTCGCTAATGCATCGCTAATTGCGTTGCAATGTTTTGTTGTCATGGAGGCATCGCAAAGTGGTCGCAATTTAGTGACGCAATGATGCGTCGCTAAATTTGTGTCGCTATTTCAGTATTTTCTTGTAGTGTTCGTGTGCATTGAAGTTGACAAATCTTAAAGATCATTCATTGCTCAAGTCGTTCAGATCCATTAAAGCCCTCAAGAATTCAAAGCTTCAGCTACCTCGGATCTCTTCATTTATTGCTGAAGCTTTGCTACGAAAGTTGTAAAGTATTTCTTTGAATATTTGCTCATTGTAGGAGCTACTTGTTCTTATCTGTTCTGAACATTTTTGTAAAAAGGGTTAGATTTAACCCTTGGTTGTTGTTGGCATCCTTGTGCCGTTAAACAAGAGGACTAGCCGGGTAAGGCTAGGGGTTGGCTTCCTTGTGCCTTAAACAAGAGGACTAGTCGAGTAAGGTTAGGGGTTTGGCTGCCTTGTGCTGTATAAACAAGAGGGCTAGCCGAGGAAGGCTAGAGGTTGTAATCGTTGTGATACGATTGGAGTGAAATTTCCAAAGGGTATTTTAGGGAGTGGACGTAGGTGCTGAGTTTGGCACCGAACCACTATAAACTCTCTTGTGTTTGTGGTTGCTTAATTTTCTGTGATATTATTCTTGCACTTCACTACACCACTGTCAATTAAATTTTAATTAGTGTTAAAGCACATATCTGTGCTAGTAATTAATTTTTAATTACCTAATTCACCCTCCACTTGGGTTGCTACATCTGGGCAACAGACTTCACCGACCTTAATAAAGTATGTTCGAAGGATAGCTTTTCGCTACCACGGATTGACCAATTGGTGGATTTCCCATCCGGTTACAAGCTCCTTAGTTTCATGAACACCTTTTTCAGATACAACCAAATAAAGATGGATAGGGCGGATGAAGAGAATACCTCCTCCATCACTAAGAAGGGCATTTACTGTTACAAGGTAAGGCCCTTTGGTTTGAAAAATGTAGGGGCCACCTACTAGAGATTGATGAATAAGGTTTTTAAAGACCAAATTGGGCACAACATGAAAGTGTATGTGGATGATATGCTGACTAAGAGCACCCGCATCGCCGACCATATTGCCGACATAGAGGAAACATTCAATAATCTTTAGTACCACCAAATGAATATCAACCCTTGCAAGTGTGCATTCGTAGTCACCTTTGGGAGATTCCTGAGTTTTTTGGTGACCCAGTGAGGGATAGAAGCAAACCCGAAGAAGATCCAGGCCATTCTTGACATAAGGCAATCAATCAACAAGAAGGAGGTGCAGCGGCTCACTGGAAAAGTGGCCGCTCTGAGCCGATTCCTATTAAAATTAGCCAAAAGATGTTTACCTTTCTTCAAAGCTCTACGCAAGGTGAACGACTTCGAGTGGATGAAGGACTGTCAAGAATCCCTTAAAGAATTGAAAGAGTTCCTATCCATGCCACCGTTGTTATCAAAGCCAAAGGAGGGAGAAAGGCTCTTTTGTTATCTTGCTGCCTCCTCGGTAGCAGTCGGCTCCATTCTTGTGCGCCTCAACTCTGATGGGGTGCTGAGATTTGGTACTCCAGAACTGAAAATATTATTTTTGCTCTAATCATTTTCACTCAGCATCTCATACTATCTTTCAAGCCCATCCGACCCCAGTACTCATTGACCAACCTCTCAGAGCTATCATAGCTTTTCCTAACACTTTCGGTCGGTTGGTGAAATTGACAATTATATTGGAAGAATTTGATCTTTCATTCGATCAGCCCTGAAGTCTTAGGTGTTGGCAGATTTCCTGATGAAATGCATCTAAACCGAAGAGCAATATGAAGAATCCCCAATGATATGTTCAGACGCTAAGGAGAGCACAACGGAGACCTAGATCCTCTATGTTGATGGCGCCTCCAATTCCTAGGAGAGCGGAGCTGTTCTTATTCTTGCAAATCCAGAAGGCATAGTGCTGGAGTACGCCCTCCGATTCCTTTTCAAAGCTATAAATAATCAAGCTGAGTATGAAGCCTTATTGGCTGGAATAAAACTCGTGCGAAAGTTTGAAGTAAAGCACCTCAGTGACTTCACCAACTCCCAGCTTATCTCTGGATAGATCGCTAGAGAGTATGAAGTTCGAGACCCTATTATGTCTCGATATCTGAATAAGGTCAGGTCACAGACCTCTTATAACATCCTGAAACTCTTATAATTTTGGTAATATTAATGACATTTTCATTTGAAATGAAAGTCGGATGGTTTTAATGATGTGTGGGTGTGTTGGCCACTTGATAAATATAAGAAGGAAAGATCCGTGGTGTAAATGAGTATATTGTTGGGTGCTAATAACTTTGATTTAAGAATTTGAGAGATTTGAGTTTTAATAGGTTTAAATCACAAGAAAAATCAAGTTCGATTTGAGTTTTACTCTTATATGATGTTTTTAGTAATTAGAGTCGACTCTAATTGGTGTGGAGTCAACTCTGGCACGGTATAGAATTTCTAGCATGCTTTAGAGTTGATTCCTATAGAAGGTAGAGTTGACTCTAATTGAAAAATAGAGATTTAGCATTTCTGCCTTGTTAGAGCCAACTCTAAATTTTATTAGAGCCGACTCTTAGACTGTAGATTTCTTGGGTTAAATCTTTAAAATTTTATATTTATTCTATTTTAAGTCTGATTTTAAGTGCCGTTTGAACCATTGGATTCCTAAAATTAAGCTCTTCGAGTTGGCAAGATCGTTTCCTAAAAATTATATAGAAGGTATTAAATTTATAATAATAGCAATAAATAGCTATCGGAGGTAAAATGGGAATTTCGCTGAGCTACTGTTCATGCCTTAGCCCCTAAGCAACATACTGTTTGTAACTTGGTCCCCAAGTCACCAGGAGAAAAAGGGAAAATAACATGGGTTCATCTAGAAAAAGAGAGAAAGAAAGAAAAGCGAGGAAGGAGAAAAGAAGAAGAAGAAGCAAAGAGAAAGAGGAAGGAAGGAAAAGGGAAGCTTGGGGTTCGTGCTTGTCTGCAGGTAAGCTATAGCTTCCGTAAACCTTGCATGGTTTTGGATTTTTTTTAGATTCTTGTATCTTGAAATAATAGAGAGGTAATAGTGAATAGAGAAAGGATGAAAAAAAATAATAAGATATCAGAGGTTAGATCATATATGCATGCATGATTTCGAAGGAAAATATTATGTATAGATAACCCTAATAGCTATTGTGTCCATATGTTGACGTAGGTCAGGAGGGTTGTTTCAAAGAGCAGGAACATCGGATTTGAGTATTAGTTAAAAGGATATTTTGGTGAGGTAAGTGGGTTTCTCATCTAGCAAAGAAAAAATATATCTTTGAGCTAATCTAGTGATGTTTAATACCTAGCTATGGTATGATAGTAGAGTATTATATATGTTTTAAACTTGAGAAAATGAGAACTTAGTATATGATATTATGATGCATGAGTTTTTGAGCATGGGTTCTATTACATAAGTTAAAGCATGAGTTTTGGGCAAAAGAATAAAGCATGAGTTTTGATGCATGTATCATATTGAGCATTAGGTAGCTATGGAACAGATCTCCCTGTAGACTGTGTTGTAGCATGAGTATTGCACACTACTATTGAGCTACCACCTCCTTGTGATTCGATCGTACAATGAACCCTAAGACTAAGGATGAGTGCACTTTGGACTAGGTCTAGTGAGACAGGTTGTAAGCAGCCTATAGGGGCGAGAATCATAGCTCAGTGGAGCTGGTTATTATATTATATAGCCCATGGGAGCAGAGATGAAACCTGAGGTTCCAGGGTTAAGGAACAAATCACTTTGCTGGGTGAACCGCACGGGTAAGGGGTGCTATTTGTGCAGGGATCCTGTTACTAGTTACGCACCCGATGAGAGTACACCTGCAGGAGGACGACTGTAGGGTAGTACCTCGGAGGTTTCACACATAGCCCAGCATTATAAAGTTTTGGGAAAAACTTGCATTTGGTTTTATAAAAAGGGCCAGTGGACCAATTACATATCCCTGTGGGGATGAGTTGAAAAGAGAAGCCATTGGGCAAAAATTAGATCCCAGTGAAGATCAGAGAGATGAGCAAGAAAGTTTGGGCTATAAAATGAAGAAATGTATATATATATATGCTTTATGAAGTATTGCATTATGCTTGGATTTTTATAAATAAGTTATTCAAAGAGTATTTCAGTACTAGTATATTGTTGCAATCATAGGCTAAGTTATAAGTTATCTTTTATCATTTCAAAAAGGTGTAATTATCCATGTATGGAGATAGTTTCCAATGGAAAAATATTGATATGATACTTTAGTTTATGATATATATTATTTGAAGAATAAGCTACATTTTAAGCTTTCTGATATCATATTCACACGAGTAGTATGTGTGTTTATTATGCTTTAGAATAATGTTATGGTTCTCTATTTTTCATGGTTAGATGATTATCCAGTCACTGGGACTTAGGTCTTACCCCTCTCTGATTGATAATTACTTTCAGATCAGGGAGTCTCTCAGGCAGGATCAAAGGATAAGCGGGACCAGATCCTTAGCTGATGAAGCTTGCTTAGATGCAAGAGTGTATAGATGATAGTCTTGTATATTGAGAAAGAGTGGGGTGATATTTATGTATATGCATATGTGTATGTGTACAATGAGATTTGGTGATGTATCTTAGACTCTTTTGTCATGAAAGAAAGATTTGTGTTTTGGAGGGAATTATAAGTATAATGTTAGTATTAGTGATTATGCTATCGGTTGTGAATGTGATTTTGTAATCTGCCTGAAGATATCATAAAAAATATTATCTAAGCAGGATGACGCTTAGTGTTGATGTGATTTTTGTAGTGATATACAATTATTTATTTGAGCAAACGATAAAAGGTTTTTATTAGGATGCATTTTTGAGTGCCTGTCATTTGTGATAATTTGTTAAAGTTTCCTAGGTCTTTATGAAGCGCTACAGAAAGGCTAGGAGAACCTCATCCGATTACCGCAGTATGCAGGGTTGCTAGCGGTGGCCCCAAGAGTAAGGGGAGCTAGCCAACAATTAATGGTATCAAAGCCCTAGGTTATTAGGTCCTAAGGGAATAAGTATAAGTATGAGTCTAGGATGTTTGAATGATTATGATTATAGTTATTAAATGATGAAACTGATGTAATGAATAATGTTTTGTAGGACGATTACTACAAAGGCACATAGAGAGACAGAGCAATCCTCAGGAAGAGGTAGAAACAGAGGTCAGAATAGACTCAGAAGGTCAGTTAAAAGTTGATAAGGTAAAATGGTTTCTAGAGATTCTACTGAGCCTGTATCTAATGAGGCTAGGGTGGAGGCATCTTCAGATCAGATGCCAGAGTCTTCTTCACAGTTTGCTACCCCTGTGCCAGTAGACCTGATGCGTGTCACAGCGCAACGATTAAAATACCTTAATTCCACTAATCTTAGGTAGAGTAGCGAGAGTAAGGGATCAAATCCATAGGAACTTTGAGTAGTTATCTTAAAATAAATTTATGTAATTAAATATTTAAATAAGCAGATGATTGGTTATAAAAATAATTAAGATATGATCTATCTTAATTAGAGTACGGTCCGTAGAACACGACCCATTCTTTTTAAAGAATAGATCAGTCAAAAATTATTTCACTTGAAGAACATTCAATAAAAAGTAAACATAAATAAATACTTTATTTCATAATATTTAAAAGAGTACATAAAAAAATATAATCTACTTATATTTTCTGAGATAATGGATCTGCTATCCACTTCCTGCTCCCTGCATCCGCTTCCGCTTCTTGAAATAGAAAAATGATTGATTATGGAGGGTATGATTGATTGGTGGATGGAGAACGGATGGAAAGATTTGGGTTATAAGAAACAAAAATAGGAGTATGGTGAAACAAAGAGAAGGACGAGGGGTGAAAGGATTATTGGATGATTCCTCAAGTGGCTCTGATGGTGTTTTTTTATAAGAAAGGAGATGCGTCGACTGTGTGTAATCTGTGTTAACTACTCGCCTTATCTCTGTAGATAAGATTTGTTCCTTTCAAAGTTCAAACTGCAGCCTTAAAAACATCACACAATTTTTTTTATCCATGACTGCTTTAAATTTTGTGCAATTCCTGGGTTAAATCTTGAAAAATCAATTTTGAGTTCGTTTCAAGTCCGATTTGAGTGCCATTTATACTGTTGGACTTCTAAAATTAAGCTCTTTGAGTTGGTAGGGTTTTTCTTAAAAATATTACATAAAAGTATTAAATTTAAAAGAATAATAATAATTTGGTCTATAAATTAATATTTTAATGGCTAGTATTTATGTACTTATCACTCCCCCCAACTTAAATCTTACTTGTCCTCAAGTAAAATAAGAAATCTAGTGATATGTACCAAATTGGTCCAAGAAGTATAGATATCTTACTATTCTAAGATCAGTTAATACCCAGCTAGACCATAAAAGAGGTACTTCATAAGACTATCAAGTTCACCCATTTAGTGATGGAGTGAATTTCATAAAAATTTATAGAGTTTCTTCCTTCACTAACTTTCCATCTCACTCTTTAAGTCCTCTAACTTAATTTGGGTTGGGTGTAGTGTCTTCTTCAATTTAGTCTTTCTTTTTTTTTTTTTTTTTTTAGGTCAGTGCAATGTCCTAACCCCTTGCTTTCTAGTTGATCCTTGTTTCGAGCTTTAGGCCAATGACTTCCAAGCCAGTTGGCTTTAGGGCATTAGGTGTAAAATACCCCTCGGGCTTATTGACTTGAGTCAAAAAGGCTTCATGTTAAGACTGACTCTATTTGGGTTTCTTCATATTCTTACCTTTTTATGTGAACAATATCACTTGCTTAGGTGATAGGGTCTGGTGAGAGATGCTCATAACCTATTTTATTAATTTTAAACTTTAAAGAGAGTTGATACATTCTTTGACATTTTCACATAGACCCTCATTAAGTAGATTTCTTATAAAGATCAATGGTTAGAAGGGTTTGAAATTACTCTTTTTTTTTTTTGGCCTACACCATATCTTTTATTGGGTTTTCTTAATCATTTGCTTCTCAGTATCTCTAAAATTATCTAAGCCGTTAATCATTCATCAATTAGAATGCTCGATTAACTTCAAATCAAGACAAAATTTGGTACATCACACTAATTAATTTTAGTCATACTTGAGGACTTAAATTAATTAATTATTCTTCTTCCTACCAAACTTAGTTTTCTATTAAAGAAAAAAAATTATAAGGAAGGATACCACCTAGGTTTAATGTTCTTGTCATTTCTGGGTATGATGTCCTCCATCTTTAAATGTGCTTTGAAAGACTCAATAGGTGATGCTTCCCCCAACTTTATTGTTCTTTTTTGATTTTTTTAACAAAAAAAACTAAGAATAAATGATAAACTAGGTTGCCTCCTAGAAGCGCTAAGTTTAAAGTCTTTGACCAGACTGTGTTTAGAATCATGGTGATGTTAGATCCAAAAGGTCAATAGATTCAACTAACTTCTCATCATTAATTCCATCCATATAAGGCTTCAATTGTTGACCGTTCATCTTAAAAATATTTCCTTGCTTAGGATCTTTGAGTTCTATCATCCCATGGGGAAATACCTGGGTTACAAGAAAGGGTTCGTCCCAGCGGAAGTAAAATTTTTTAGGGAAAAGTCTTAGTCTTGAGTTGAAGAGCCAAACTTTCTGATTAGGTTTGAAGGTTTTTCTCGAAATGTATTTATTATGGTATGCTTTAGTTCGAGCCTTATAAATTTTAGCATTTTCGTACGCTTTATTGCGTAGCTCTTCTTGTTGGGAATTTAGGGGTCTAATACTAAAGATATGCAGAGAAAAAATAACCTAAATCCCCATAAGGATCCATGTGTTTCAATTAAATTGATTAGGGAACGAGAATCGTACCTTATGTGAGTAAAAAAAAATATTTTTTTTTGTTTTGATAAGACAGATCTTTAGGCGCTGCGAAACCACAACTCTCTCTACGGTATCCACACGAATGACCGCTTCACAATGGGACTCAGTGTGCTAGCACTCTCTAGAACTCTTCTAGATCAGTTCAGGAATAATCTCATTAAAAGGCTCTCATATATTTTGGTGCACAGAGTTTCTCTGTAAATCCAATGTTGACGGCAAGCGTTGTCTATTTTGGATGAGAGCAACAACGTCTATTTATAATAAAAATATCCTATTCAAAGAAAAGAATATTCTCATTAATATGACTCTTAATCTAATTAGGATTCCTAAAAGACACGTCTTCTCATTAATGGGATTCTAATCTAATTAGGATTCCTAAAAGACATGTCTTCTCATTAATGGGACTCCTAATCTAATTAGCATTCTTAAAAGACACATCTTCTCATTAATGGAATTCTTAATCTAATTAGGATTCCTAAAAGACATTCTCTATCTCATTAATGGAATTCTTAATCTAATTTCCTAAAAGACATCTTCTCATTAATGGGACTCCTAATCTAATTAGGATTCTTAAAAGAAACATCTTCTCATTAATGGGACTACTAATTTAATTAGGATTCTTAAAAGACACGTCTTCTCATTAATGGGACTTCTAATCTGATTAGGATTCCTAAAAGATACGTCTTCTCATTAATGGGACTCCTAATTGATTAGGATTCCTAAAAGACACAATAGTGAAGATTATTATTTATTATATTTATTAATCTTAAATATTTAAGAATAATAATATATAAATAATTTTTATAATTTGATTAGGATTCCTAAAAGACACATCTTCTCATTAATGGGACTCCTAATCTGATTAGGATTCCTAAAAGACACAATAGTGAAGATTATTATTTATTATATTTATTAATCTTAAAGACTTAAGAATAATAAATATATATAATTTTTGCTGGGTTTATATAAATTAAACCCGTAACCCATACGCGTCATTCCTTGTGTGCGACCCTGTAGGTTCACTCAATGTTGGTAGTAGGACTAAAACCCTTTCCGGCCCACAAGACATAATTGGTCTCTAGCAAGATATTATGTTTACACAAATTGAGTGAAGATCGTCGATCCGACTTTACCTAGTAAATGTCAATTATCTAGTCCCTTTGTCACACGATATAGTGATTAAGTATGAGGCATAGATCACATCACTCATAGATTGTTTAATCACAAGTTTTCTTGATTCCAGAGTTTGACTGAATAAACCAAATGTTACTGATAACTTCTATCAATTCATTTGGGCATGGCCATATACTTTTCTCAGTCTCACTCTTCAAGAGAGCCCAAAATATCTCTCTTAAATTAATGAGAGACAAATTCCTTTACGAACACTCATATCCCTAAACGTAGTTTATTCCATATCCAATCACAGTCTTATGATCATCTGGTTAAAGATGATGAAGAGTCGTATCAAAACATGAAATTCACTATGTAGGGATCCATAGTGTCATCAGGTCAAAGGACTAAAATAACAACATCATGAAGAAAGTATTCATAATAGAATCCATATGATACTCTCATGGTAGGTCGATCCAATACAATATACTTTTATATGTATCTATGTGTTGACTTGATATCTCATATCCATGACCAGTAAAACATGATCATTAATCAATCAACATATTAATCTTACTTCATTATTGTTCCATATAATGAATGATTAGGGATAATTTAGAATAGTATTCTTATCACCTTATAGTTTCACTATTTAAGTCACATACTTTAATGATATAAGGAAGAATAAACTATTCAAGGAAACCTTTTTATCACATTAGAAGAGCATAAATAATAACATGATAAATAAAATGATTTATTAAATAAAGATAAAACTATAAATGACATCAAATATCCTGATGGCCTAGGGCACATCACCAGCAATCTCCCACTTGCACTAGGCCTAATAAGATAAAAATCTAATGCCTAATGCACTATTATGACGATCATGTTTAGACTGAGGAAGAGGCTTAGTTAATGGATCTGCGTTGTTGTCATTTGTAGGTACTCTGCATATCTTAACATCTCCTCTATCGATGATCTCTCGAATGAGATGGTAACGCCTGAGTATGTGTTTGGATCGTTGGTGTGATCTATGTTCCTTAGCCTGTGCAATGGCCCCATTATTGTCATAATAAAGGTCCACTGGATCTGCAATGCTAGGAACAACTCCTAAACCACCAATGAACTTCTTAATCCAAACTGCTTCCTTAGCTGCATCCGATGCTGCAATATATTTAGCCTCTGTAGTAGAATCAGCAACGGTGTCTTATTTAGAACTCTTCCAGCTGACAACACCTCCATTCAAACAAAACACATAACCAGACTGTGATCGAAAATCATCTGAATCAGTTTGGAAGCTAGCATCTGTGTAACCATTTACCACAAGCTCACCTTCCAGTCCTTCATATGTCAAGAACACATCTTTAGTTCTTCTCAAGTATTTTAGAATATTCTTGACAGCGATCCAATGACTTTCACCTGGATCTAACTAGTACCTACTAGTAATGCTTAAAGCATAAGCGACATTTGATCGAGTACATAATATGGCATACATGATAGATCCAATAGCTGAAGCATATGGAATTTTGCTCATGCGTTCCTGTTCTTCCTTTGAAATAGGATATTGAGTCTTACTCAATTTAATTCCATGTGACATTGGTAAGAATCCTCTCTTAGAATTTTTTATGCTATACCTTTTTAGCACCTTGTCAATGTATGTACTCTGACTTAGGCTAATGGTTCTTCTAGATCTATCTCTATAGATCTTAATCCCTATGATATAGGCAGCTTTACCTAAGTCCTTCATTGAGAAACAATTTCCTAACCATGTCTTGACATTCTGCAAAGTAGGAATATCGTTTTCAATGAGTAATATGTCGTCTACATAGAGTACTAAGAAAACTATTGCGCTCCCACTAACCTTCTTGTATACACAAGGTTCATCTTCATTCTTAATGAAATCAAACTCTTTGATTGCTTCATCAAAACGAAGATTCCAACTCCGAGATGCTTGCTTTAATCCATAAATGGATTTGTGAAGTTTACATACCTTATGCAAATCTTTTGGATTAACAAAACCTTCGGGTTGTGTCATATACACATCCTCAAGTAGATTTTCATTTAGAAATATTGTCTTGACATCCATTTGCCATATTTCGTAGTCATAATACGCATATATGGCAATTCTAATAGATTTAAGCATGACTACAGGTGAGAAAGTTTCATTATAGTCTATACCATGTGTTTGCTTGAAACCTTTTGCAACCAGTCGTGCTTTATAGGTATGCACATTGCCATTTATGTCAGTTTGCTTCTTAAAAACCCATTTACACCCAATAGATTTAATAACATTAGGTGGATCAATCAAAGTCCATACTTGATTATCATACATGGATTGCATTTCTGACTTCATGGCTATAAGCCATTTCTTAGAGTTAGGACCTTTCATAGCTTCTTGGTAGCATGTAGGCTCATTTTGATCTATGAGCATCACATCATGATTGTCAGTAATGAGAAATCCATATCTCTTAGGCTTATGACGAATTCTACCAGTTCTATGTGGCCCTTGTGTTAGTGGTTCAGGTTCAGCAACTACTTATGAGTTGGATTGAACATCCATCATCGGTTCCATGTAAATTTGTGGTTCCCACTAGTTCTTTTGGAAATAAATTCTCTTTCCAAAAAGTGACTATTACGAGCAACAAACACTTTGTTCTCTAATGGGTAGTAAAAGTAGTATCCTTTTGTTTCTTTAGGATATCCCATAAATATGCACTTATCTAATTTGGATGCTAATTTGTCAGATAATTGACGTTTGACATAAGTGTCACAGCCCCATATCTTTAAAAAAGACAAACTAGGAGGTTTCCCAGTCCACAACTCATATGGTATCTTTTGAATCGATTTTGATGGAACTCTATTCAATATGAATGTAGCAGTTTCCAGGGCATATCCCCAGAAGGATTTTGGAAGATCTATTTGACTCATCATTGATTGAACCATATCCAATAAAGTTCGATTTCTCCTTTCAGAAACACCATTCCATTGTGGTGTTCCTAGAGGAGTCAATTGTGAAATTATCCCACAATCTTTAAGATGGTCAGAAAACTCTTGACTTAAATATTCACCACATCGATATGATCGAAGTATCTTAATATTTTTACCAAGTTGATTTTGTACTTCATTTTTAAATATTTTGAACATTTCAAAAGATTCAGATTTATGTTTCATTAGGTATACATATCCATACCTGTTGAAATCATCAGTAAAAGTGATGAAATATAAATAACCTCCTCTGGCCGGTGAACTTAATGGTCCACATACATCGGTATGTATAAGGGCAATAAATCTGTGGCTCTTTCACCTTGTCTTGTGAAAGGAGCCTTAGTCATCTTACCCATCAAACAAGATTCGCATGATTCATATGATTCAAAATCAAATGAATGTAAAAGCCTATTTTGATGAAGCTTTGATATGCGCTTCTCATTTATATGGCATAAGCGACAATGCCAAAGATAGGTAGGATTTAAATCATTAGATTTAAACATTTTAGTATTAATGTTATAAACAGACTTGTAATTTGTTTCATCAAAGTTTAGAACATAGAGCCCATTTAATAATTGAGCAAAATCATAATAAATGTCTCTATGATAGATGGACATAGAATTATTCTTAATAATAAATTTAAAACCATCTTTGTCTAAACTCAAAAATGAAATAATGTTACTGCTCATTGCAGGCACATAGTAACAATTACTTAAAGTCAAAACAAGTCCATAGGTAAAGGTAATTCATAACATCCTGTAGATAATGCAGCAACTCTTGCTCCATTTGCAACTCGTAGGTCCACTTTATCTTGAGCCAATTTTCTACTTTGTCTGAGACCTGCATATTTACACAAATGTGAGATCCACATCCGGTATCTAATACCCATGATGTAGAAGTAGATAAATTGACTTGTATAACATAAATACCTGAGGTTGTGGCTTCATTAGCCTTCCGCTTTTTCAGATCCTCCAAATACAGTTTGCAATTTCTTTTCCAATGACCTAGTTTATTGCAGAAAAAGTAAACTCCTTCCTTGGGCTGTTTCAGCTTGGGCTGGGGCTTAGGCCTTTTAGCTTTGGTCTCACCTTTTGCTTTGCCTTTGCCTTTGTCCTTGCCACTCCTCTTTTGCCCTTTCCCGTTTGAACCATCAAAACAGTATTAGTCGCCTTAATGTTTTGTTCAGCATTCTTGAGCATCCCATGCAACTCCATTATAGACTTATCCATTTGGTGCATATTGTAATTCATCACAAATTGGTCATAGCTGGGAGGTAAGGAGGCAAGGATCATATCTATAGCCAACTCCCTGCTAAGTGGAGCACCAAGTTTTTCAAGTCTATCAATGTAACTCTTCATCTTGAGTACATGAGTACTCACAGAGCTACCTGGAGTCCTTTTGCATCCATTCAATGCCTTAGTGACTGCAAACCTCTCTTGTCTTTCTTGCTCTTGGAACATTTCCTTGAGGTGTACAATCATATTGTACGCTTCAATGTCCTCCATTTGCTTCTGAAGCTCGAAGTCTATGCTAGCAAGCATAAGGCAAGTCACATCCAAAGAGTCGTCTTTATGCTTATTGTAAGCATTTCTTTCATCTCTTGGAGCATCAATAGCAGGTTCATCAGGGATTGGAGTGTTTATGACATACAACTTCCTTTCTTGCTTAAGAACAATTCTTAAGTTACGATGCCAGTCAAGGAAGTTTGTGCCATTCAATTTTTCTTTTTCGATAACCGATCGCAAAGTAAGATTAGATATTTTGTTTGATGTCATGATCTACATACAAGGAGTTACAGAGTTAATATCTTTATTTAAGTTGTTGACCCAATTATTGATTTTGATGATTAATAAAAGACATGAGTATATTCATTTTGTTTCTAATAGATTTAACAAGTGTTTCAGGGATTAAAATGTTTGATCAATCAAAAAGAATAAAGAAACATATTTTGAATCAATGTTTTAAAAGAAATTTTTAAAGTTCAGAGCCTGGAATCGACACCCAAATAGTCAGGAGCCAACCCCAAGGCATATCAGAAGGTTTTGAGATTTTGGCATGGTCTTGAGTCGACACCCAAGGTTTCGAAGCCGACTCCAACCTGAGATACAGAGAAGTGCATTTTGTTTCAGTTTCTAGAGCTGACACCTAGAATTCGGGAGCCGACACCTAGATTTTGGGAGTTGACACCTGAGTTTCTGGAGCCGACTCTAACCTGAGAAGAGAGAGCATATTTTATGGACTTTTTTGGAGCCAACACTTACAGTTTTCAGAGCCGACTCCCGAAAGCGACGAGTCGACACTTTCCTTTTTCGGAGCCAACTCCCTAACAACTTTTTCTTTACTATTTTTGAACACCCGACTAGGAGCCGACACCTGAAAAGTTGGAGCCGACTCCAACCTGTCAGGAACGGATTTTTTATCTATCAGAACGTACTTCAATGGTAAGATTTCTTTTTACCTAACCTCTAACGGCTAGTTTCTTTGTGTGTAGAAGAATCCAAACATCTCCAACGACTAAATTTCCCACCTAAAACTTGGATTAAGGAGATCTATAAAAAGGGGGAAAAATCATCCGTTTAAAAGAGATAAGGGATATAGAGGAAAAATAGAAAAAGAAAAAGAAATATTTTGTGAAAAATTCAAAAATCTTGAGAGAGAAATCAAAAGGAAAGACTCAGAGCTTACATCAACCAATCCAAGAGAGTCCAAAGAGAATCCAAGGCATTTAAGTTCAAAATCGGAGGATTTTCCAAGTGAAGAAAAAGAAAGCAATAGCCCTGATTTTTCAACTTATCAACTGCAATCTTTGTGAAGAATCTGAGCTGAGGCCTGATTCAACATTTCAAAGGAGAAGAGAAAGAAGAAAAGAAGAAAAGCTCAAATCAAGCTTCAAATCAGGCTTTTCTAACCTTTTTATTTATTTGATATTTGCTCATTAAGGAGCTTTTATATTTAAACTCTATTTTTCATTTGTTCTAGTTCAATCAGGGGATTGAATTAGTGGAGGTAGTTGTACCTCGGTAAGCTTGGTTAGCTTGTGTTGGGTTTTGTGCTGGTAAGCCCAAAAACCAGCTGGGTTCGTTGTGATCCCGGAAAACAACAAGTTTTGAGTTGTGAGCTTGTAAAACAACTCGGCTGTAATCTAGGAGATTATAGTGTGGACCCAAGTGATCTTGGGAGTGGACGTAGGTGTTGGATACACCGAACCACTATAAAATCTTGTGTTTGTGCATATTTTCTCTCTCATCTCTATCTCTTATTTTGCTTATATTTTCTGCACTTTCTTCATTCATTTCAAGCAAATATTTTTAAAAGTCTTAAATTTTTAAGAACCCAATTCACCCCCCCCTCTTGGGTTGCCATCTGGGCCAACAATTGGTATCAGAGCAAGTGCTCATTTAGAATTTGATCTCACGATCAAGAGCTAAAGATCCAAATGGCAACACAAAGTTGGTTCTTTTGCTGAAGGTCATTCTACGAATAGACCTCCTTTTTAATGGCTCAAACTATTCTTATTGGAAAGCTAGAATGAGAATATTCATTCAAGCTTCTGATTATGAATTTGGGGTGTAATAATAATGGACCTAGTACACCCACACACGTGATGGCACTATTGTTCCTAAGCCCGAAAGGGATTGGAATGATAATGATAGGAGAATGGCACAGCTTAATGCTAAAGCCATTAATGTTTTATATTGCTTAGATCTAATGAATTCAACCGAATCTCAACATGTAATTCCGCAAAAGAAATTTGGGATAGGTTGGAAATTACCCATGAAGGAACAACCAAGTAAAAGAATCAAAATAAATATTTTGGTTCATAAATATGAATTATTTACATGGAACAAAATGAAACCATCACATGCATGTTCACTAGATTCACTGATATTGTGAATGGTTTGAAAAGTCTTGGTAAGATATACTAACTCTGAACTTGTTCGCAAAATTCTTAGGTCACTTCCAAGGATTGGGAAGCAAAAGGTGACTGCATCCAAGAAGCCAAAGACCTCAACACCTACCTTGGAGGAGCTTCTTGGATCTTATGACCCATGAGCTGACAATGAACAACATCAATGAGGAGAGTCAAAAAAAAGAAAACCATTGCCCTCAAAGCTGCAGAAAAGGAAGAGAGCAGCAGTGATGATGAAGATGATGATGATGAGACAACTCTCCTTGCAAGAAATTTAAGAAATTTATGAAAGAAGGAGGCCCTTCCACAAGAAAAGATTTGGAGCAAAATGGAAGGAGAAAAGAAAAAGATAAGGACAAGGACAAAGAAAAAGAGAAAGACCCCTTAGTATGTTATGAATGTAAAAAGCCAGGGCACTTTAGATATGATGTCCTTATTGAAAAAGCCTACAAGAAGAAGAAAAAGGTATATGGCAACATGGAGTGACAGTGAGAATCTTCTTCCGAAGAAGAACAAAAGGAAGTTGCAAATATTTGCTTTATGGCGGACGACGACAATGAGGTAAGTTCCGAAAACCTTGATGATGAATTTACTTTGATGAATGTTTGATGCTTTAATGAACTTGTTATTGATTTTAAAGCTTTGAAAAAGAAAAACAAATTTTGAAAAATGAAATTTAAATCTTAAAGAAAGAAAATAACAATGAATTAAAAACTTAAATCTGAAAATAAAATTTTAAAAGAAAAGATCAATCTCTAATGAAAAGTTAAAGAAGAAGTTGAAAAATATAAAACATAGTTGATAATTTACATAAGCTCAAAAACTTAATATGTTGATAGTCAAAAAGCTATTTTGACAAAGCGGTTTAGGGTATAACACATTAAGAAACAAAATCATTTAAAAATTTTTGTAAAAAACAAAGAATATTTTTTGTTTTAAATGTAATCAAAAAGGACATAAATCTTTGAATGCAAATTTAAAAATAATAAAATTAAATATTAAAGGAAAGAAAATATGGGTTCCGAAAGGAACAATTTTTGTTGCTACTAACCATGAAGGACCCAAGAAAGCTTGGGTACCTAAACATAAAGTTGATTATTGCAGGAATGTCTTGTAGCCAAAAGATCAAAAGAAAGTGGTATCTTGATAGTGGCTGCTCAAGACATATGACGGGTGACAAAGATGAATTCATCACCCTAGAAGAAAGAAAGGTGGAGTTGTTACGTTTGGCGACAATGGTAAAGGTCAAATTATGGGCCTTGGTAAAGTTCGTATAACTCCATCTACATTTATTGATAATGTACTTTATGTTGATGGTTTGAAGCATAATCTAATTAGTATAAGTCAATTGTGTAAAAACTTTAATGTTTCATTTAAATCTTCTTATGCACTGTAACTAATTCTATTGATAATAGCATTGTATTTACTGGTTATAGAAATGGCAATGTATACTTGGTTGATTTAGAAAATTGTCTTGAGTGATCATTGCTTATTGCTGATAATGCTAATATAAATGAATTAGTTGGTTGTGGCATCGTAGATTAGGTCATGCAAGCACACACCTTATTTCAAAACTAATTAAAATGGATTTAGTTAAAGGTTTACCTAAATTAGATTTTGAAAATAACAAAATATGTGATGCATGTCAATTTGGAAAACAAACTAGAAGTTCTTTCAAATCTAAAAAATTGTTTCAACTTCTAGGCCATTAGAGCTACTTCACATGGACCTTTTTGGACCAACTAGAACCACAAGTCTAGGAGGAAAGAAATATGGTCTAGTGATTGTAGATGATTATTCTAGATATACTTGGGTAATGTTTTTAGCTCACAAAGATGAGACTTTCTCGATATTCCTGAAATTCTTCAAGAAAGTCACAAATGAGAAAAACACTACCATAGTATCTCTAAGAAGTGATCATGGAACAGAATTTGAAAATCACTTATTTGAAAGTTTTTGCACTGAAAATGGAATTAATCATAATTTTTCAGCCCCTAGGACCCACAAAAATGGTGTAGTTGAAAGGAAAAATAGGACTCTAGAAGACATGGCCCGTACCATGCTATGTGAAAGCAACTACCAAAGTACTTTTGGGCGGAAGCTATTAACACAGCATGTTACATCTTAAATAGAGCCTTAATAAGACCAATCTTAAAGAAAACACCTTATGAATTATGGAATGAAAGAAAACCAATATAAAATACTTTCATGCATTTGGATGTAAATGTTTTATTCATAATAATGGTAAAAACAATTTAGGAAAATTTGATGCTAAATCTGATGAAGGAATATTCTTAGGATATTCAACAACTAGTAAAGCATATAGAGTATTTAACAAGAAAACCTTAGTAGTTGAAGAATCCATTCATGTAGTTTTTGATGAGTCTTTAGCATCTAGTTCTGAAAAGCTTGATGATGAGGAAGATACAAACATAATTGAAAAAGATCTTGAAAAACTTAATATTGAAGTATCTTCAGATCATGAGCAAGAAGCTAAAGATGATGATTCACATAAGGACGATGATATTAATATAATCATAATGATGTAGATCTTCCAAGAGACTGGAGATATGCTATAGTCATCCCAAGGAATTGATTATAGGTGATCCATCTCAAGGAATAAGAACTAGATCATCATGAGAAATATTAGTAATCATCTTGCATTTGTATCACAAATTGAACCTAAAACTATTGAAGAAGCTGAAAAAGATAATAATTGGATGTTAGCAATGCAAGAAGAATTAAATCAATTTACAAGAAATAATGTATGGACTTTAGTTGAAAGACCTAAAAATCATTCAGTTATAGGATCAAAATGGATTTTAGAAATAAACTAGATGAAAATGGCATAGTAATTAGAAACAAAGCTAGATTAGTTGCAAAAGGATATAATCAAGAAGAAGGTATTGATTTTGATGAAACCTTTGCACCTGTAGCTAGATTAGAAGCCATTAGGATTACTTATTTGCATGTCATATGAATTTTAACTTATTTCAAATGGATGTAAAAAGTGCATTTTTAAATGGATTTATAAATGAAGAAGTTTATGTAGAACAACCACCAGGTTTTGAAGATCACGAATTTTCAATCACGTTTTTAAATTGCACAAAGCTTTATATGGTTTGAAACAAGCACCTAGAGCTTGGTATGATAGGTTAAGTAAATTTTAATTGAAAATGATTTTACAAGAGGAAATGTTGATAAAACATTGTTTTTGAAAAGAAAAGTAAAGATTTACTTGTAGTACAAATATATGTTGATGACATTATTTGGTGCTACTAACAATCTCTTATGTCAAGAATTTGCTAAGTTGATGCAGGGAGAATTTGAAATGAGCATGATGGGAGAACTCAACTTCTTCCTTGGACTCCAAATCAAACAAAGCAAAGAGGGAATCTTCATCAACCAAACAAATACACAAGAGAAATCCTAAAGAAGTTTGGTATGGAATCAATGAAACCCCTCGGAACACCAATGAGTCCTTCATGCAAGCTGGACAAAGATGAAGAAGGTAAGAAGGTTGATCAAAAATATTATCGAGGTATAATCGGATCCCTACTTTACTTAACAGCAAGTAGACCAGATATAATGTTTGCTGTTTGTTATGTGCTAGATTTCAATCAGAACCTAAAGAATCACATTTAATTGCTGTTAAAAGAATACTAAGATATGTAAGTGGAACAAAAAATGTAGGTTTATGGTATTCTAGAGACTCCACATTAAACTGATTGCATATTCTGATTCTGATTATGCTGGATGTAAGTTAGATAGAAAAAGCACAAGTGGTGCATGCCAATTCTTAGGAAGTAACTTAATCTCATGGTTTAGCAAAAAGCAAAATTCAGTTGCATTATCAACTACTGAAGCTGAATATGTAGCAGCTGGAAGTTGCTGTGCTCAAATCCTATGGATTAAGCGACAACTTGAAGACTATGGTATCACACTTGATAAGACACCCATAAGATGTGATAACACAAGTGCAATAATTTAACAAAAATCCAATTCAACATTCAAGAACAAAACACATAGAAATTAGATATCATTTTATAAGAGAACATGTAGCTAATAATGAAATTTGTCTTGATTATGTTAACACTGAAGAACAATTAGCTGACATATTTACAAAACCTTTAAGTGAAGAAGATTTTGTTATCTTAGAGGTGAATTAGGGATTTGTGATCCTTTGGAATGATTTTGAAACCCCTAAGGAATGATTATCTAGATTTCTATCAATTTCTTAAGATTCCTTTCATAATTTTAAGGACAATTTATCTAGTCATTTGAGCAATTTGATTCCTCAGATTCCAAAGATTTTTTCAAAAATTTATTGACCTTACTTTGATAAGTTTCAGCTGTTTGAAACTCATTTATTTTTCTCTAAAACTGTTAGTGGAGTCGACACCTCAATTTGAGGAGTCGACACCTCTTCTGTGTCGCTCTCGGTCTTTAACCTTGGAGCCAACACCACTTAAGTGGAGCCGACTCCAGTTCGGGCACTAACTCTACTTTAAACTTATCTTATTTGGCTATATTTTTTTATGTTATTTTGCACTAATTTAGTTCAATATGTTTTGCAGCTATGTCATCAAAGAAGAAGGGCCGAGGTCTTGCTCGCGAATACAAGTCCACACATCTGATTGATACGCGTGGTGGAAAAAAGTTGCCTATTCTTCTGCTACCTGAGGTTGGATGAGTATTAGGAGAGTTTCGCTCCAAGTTTCTGACCGAGATAGGAGCGGTTGTACGTGACATGGCACCACTTTCGGTTAGGAAGTGGAGTAAGATCACTGATGCACAGATAGCACCCATGATCGATTGACTTCAGGTCAGTATNGCCGGTTTGAAGAAAAAGAGGACCGTTCGACGACCCGTCCGTGAGCCGTCTACGGATTCATCCTCCACCCCTTCTGCTAGTGATCCTCCTGCTCCAGCTCCTACTCTTCAGGTAGATCATCTTGCTAGTAGGATTGTCACCACAGGAAGAAAGGTTGATTTTGAATTGTTTGAGAATGAAGGATTCATAATAGGTAGACAACTAATTGAGATGGGATTTGAGTATATATGTTCATTGGACTGTCCCACCTACCCTGCTCTAGTTAAAGAGTTTTACAAGAATTTGACCAGAGGAGATGATGGCTTGGTGAGCAAGGTTAGAGGCATTGGTCTGAACATTACATCCTCTATTCTATCTAGATTATTGAAATTACCCTTGTCTGGACCATCTACCTTTGCCCCAGAAGATAGATCTCCAGCCCTCACTAGGCTATTGAACAGAAATTTTGAAGGATTTGAAGAAGTATTTGCTAGTCAATTGCCTTTGGAATTAAGACTACTCCACAATATCTGCAGCAGGATTTTGTTTCCCAAAACCGGCAGATTCGACTATGTTTCTGAGCGATATATTTTTGTTATGGATGCTGTTGTTTCTGGAAAACCCATCAATCTACCTCGGATGATAATATGGTACATTGCAGATTGTGGCGGGAAAAAAAAATCGAGTTTGCCCTATGGCATGGTTTTAACTAAATTATTTCAAAGCCAAGGGATTGTTTTTGGTGATAGTGAGCTGAAAAAGGAACTAAGACATACGGACTTTTATTCTTTGGCCACTATACATCGAATGGGGTTTGTTAAGAAAAATGGCAATTGGGAGAGAAAGAATGTTACTGAGGACAGAGATATAGATGCAGAGGCCCCCAGACCTTCTATGAGACATTCATCACCTGAGCCTCCTCAGTGCTCGTCTGTTCCAGAGTCTATTCCAGCTCCTGCTTCTGATTCTACCCCTGCTCCTACTGTTGCTCCTGCTCAGTCTTCTACATTATCATCTGGTAGTTTTTCTGATATACAGTTAGATCAGCTTCGGTCATTATTCAAATCTGAGATAAGTGATCATGAAAACAGACTGAAAGAAGAATTTAATGAAAAGTTTATGAACTTAAAAGAAGCCTTATATTCACTCAGTGATCGGGTTGCATCGATTGAGTCTACTCTCAGTTCATCTACCGGGTCCTTAAGTGAAGACTTAAAGAATATCTTTGGAGAACTTAAGGATATCTGCGGTGACTCGGAGACATACTCCCAATGCAACGCCGAGCTTCAAGAAAAAATTACATCTGCTTGTACTTTTGTTGATGATAAACTCAAAGACTATGTTAGACTTCAATGTGAAGGGATGAAGCAGATTGTTGATCACTTAAATAGAATTACTAGAAGAAATTTTTAAGTTTTCATGTAGTCTCTTTTGATGTAATCAAGTTACTTTCAATGCAATGAGCAAGTTTACATTTTCATGTACTTTCATTTTAAAGCAATGAGAAAGTTTGATGCATTACTTTTGTCTATTTCAATTGTAAGTATCCTTGAATTCTTTGAATGATTATCCTCAATTGATAAATTAAATAGAAAAAGATAAAGAATGTTATTGATATTAAATAGAAAAAGATAAAGAATGATATTAAACTTCCTAACCTTTTTGTTGATTACAAATAAGGGGGAGAGTTTTTATCAATCGTATATGCCTTATATGCCTTGCCTTCAATTCAATCAAAGTTTAATTTTGAAAGAGGAAGAGCATAAGGGGAAGAGATAAATTGAATTTCATAAAGGAAATGCTTAAGTTTCTGATTTTGAAAAATTTTGAATGATTTATAAAATTAAGGTTCATAGGGGGAGCTACCTCATTGAGGGGGAGCCTTTCCATGAACACAATAGTTGATTTTGAAATCACAAATTTTTTTTAATTTTATAATGCATATACTCAATGTTTTTGTCATCATCAAAAAGGGGGAGATTGTTGAGAAATTATTGAAACATAATTGCCCCAACTTTATTGATTTTGATGATTTCCAAAAACCATGAGTACCTTAAAGAATACAATGTGTTTATTTATCAAAAACCTTGAGCTTATTCAAATTGAAAGGAATGAACTATCAATGGTTATATCAAATGAGTTTTGAATCTATTAGAAAAAGGAGTTTCAAGCTCTATGCTTAAAAGATTTCAAAAAGAAATTTTTACACATTATAATTCAATCGATGAATTCTTGAAACATGTCTTGAATCCATGATAAACATCATATTTAATGTATTCAAGTCATATTTATATTTAAATTTAATTGGGACAAGTTTTAAAGTCTATCAGAACATTTTTCTGATTTTTGTATCGCTCCCGAGCCGACTCAAGGGTTTCCGAGTCGACTCCCCAAAATGTTTGATTTTCTTGAGTCGACCCTTGTTTTCAAGAGTCGACCCCTGACTCCTTGCGAGCCGACTCCTGTCTGTGCGAGCCGACTCCGCTCAAACAACAGAACCCATATTTTTTTAGCACTTCTCGAGTCGACTCCCCATTTTCCTCGAGTCGACTCCCAACTTTCGCGAGCCGACACTTTAGTTTTCGCGAGTCGACCCTTCAATGCTTAAAATGTTTCTATTTTTAGTAATCGACCTCGAGCCGACTCCCACAAAGCTCGAGTCGACTCCGCGAAATCTGGGCGCAATTTTTAACGATGACACATCAGCCCCAACAGTAAGATTTTTAAATAACGGCTATTTTTCCTTGTCTATAACGGATATATTTTTGCAGATTCTATAAATAGAGAAGCTCTTTTCAACTTAAAAACATAGATTTTGAAAATCAAAGAGAGAAAAGAATATCTTTTGAAAAGAGGGAAAAACAGAGCATATTGGAAAAATCATTTAGCTCAAAGAAGAGTGATTCAAAAGGAGAGAAATCCAAGAGGAAGTTTCGACTGCTCCTTCTCATCAATCCGCAAGAGTCAAAAGAAAATCCATAAGCATTTCAAAGGTCAAATCGGAGGATTTTTGAAAGGGAGAAAAAGCTTCATCTCAACTCCAAAGTCTTCAACGGTCAAGAATCTTGCTGAGGCGTGATTCAACACTTTAAGAGGAGTTAAAGAGAAGAAGGAAGAAAGCCCAAGCCACTACCATCTGCAATACTATCAGGCTTTTCTAACCTTTTATTATTTTGTACTTCATTTGTATATTTGCTCAAAGGGAGCACTTCATTGTTCAAACACTATTACTCTCATTGTTTGCTGATTCAATCAGTGGATTGAATCAGTGGAGGTTGGTATACCTCGTTACAAGCCGGAGTGCTTGTGTTGGGTTAGTTGTGAGTCCGTGAAAAACAACGTGTAGGGTTTTGTGCTGGTAAGCCCGAGTTAAAATCAGCTGGGTTCGTTGTGCACCCGGTAAAACAACAAGTTTGAGTTGTGAGCTTGGAAAACAACTCGGCTGTAATCTAGAGAGATTATAGTGTGGACCCAAGTGAATCTTGGGAGTGGACGTAGGTGTTGGTTACACCGAACCACTATAAAATTATCTTGTGTTTGCCGTGATATATTTTCTCTCTCTATCTCTCTTTATTAATTGCTTGTGCATTGCTTATTAGTAAATTTCACTCACTTGCACATCCTGAGCAAATCAGTTTAAATCTTCTAAAAAGTCTTAAATTTTTAAGAACCCAATTCACCCCCCCCCCCTCCCCTCTTGGGTTGCCATCTGGGCCAACAACCCCCCCCCCCCCCCTCTTGGGTTGCCATCTGGGCCAACACCTCGCAACATCATGAGCATTTGCAACAGCTAGGTCATTAAGAACACTAAGGAAACTTGAGGTCCAACACTTTATATTTTTCACTTCACTGTCTAATTTATAAGATAATCGGTAATACAATTTATCTCTCTATAAATATGTCAACATTCAACTTGTTGGATGGTTGGAAGGATAAAATGTAAATCTCATAGTAAAGGATGAAAATAAAATGAATTTGCTTCAACCAAGATACCATGGTAGCGGAATCACCTTTCAAAATTATGCTAAATTGTTGGTGTTGGAAAATGTATCCTAAAGCCAATCATCTAGGCTGTAGATGGTTATGCTTATTGTAATTATATATGAACTTTATAATAAATAAAAATATTTTTTGGCAGTTCATCACATTTATATTTTTCTGTAAAAAGCTCTTATATAATGGAGTCCTTAGAACTACCTTGTATTTGATATAGAGAGGATATATCGAGTAGTTCTTAAAACTGTTTGCAACCAAAGGATACATTGTTATAGAACGACAGCGTATCAAGTATAGGTTGATGTATGTCATATATGTTGATTATCCTCTTAACCAAGAAGTGTGGAGACACTGGTATGGCATACTGTGAAATGTATGACATTTCATTGAACGTGACCCATATGCGAAGCTTTCTTCTGCCAAGTGTTGCTCGCAAAGGGATATGGATATAAGTGTCCCTTGAATCTGAGATCACCATGGTAACTTGCAAGCAACTCACTGTGCTTTGGTATAGAACTATCTGGATTTCTAATCTAGCGGTGAAAGGTATCTAGGTACAGTCAAGTACTTGTGGAGCAGTGGTGGATCAAGATGGGATTGATCCCTCCAAATAGTTTGGAGTAAATGTCTCACTATGCCTCAACTTAGCAAAACCTTGACCAGTATAGTTTTTGTGAGGAGTCACATGACTTGTAAGGTTGAGGCACATTATGGATGTGCTGATTAAGGGTTGGCAATTAAACCCTGAGTCATCCTGAGCATTATGAGGTCAAAGGGATGAATTATATGGTAACCATATGCTAGAGGATTTAGATTATTGCTATGTAATCTTTGACCTAGTTGGACGTCGGATGTCATTACTAGATGGCAACTTTGATTGGTGCTAGAAATGTTCAGGTACTACTAGCTTAGTATTCGAACCTATAAGATCACACACCATAGGGATTTTCTTCTTGATCTAAAGGCTGATCAACAATGAGTTAAGCCAAATATATTTTGGTTTGGGGTCCAATTGGATTAGACTTAACCATGCACTCTTTCTTTCTTTTTTTACATTTAAATTTTAATTTTAAATTCAATTTCAATTTTTTTGCTAAAATTAGTCTTGTATTTAAATTTGAATTTTTTTAAGTCTGAATTTAGAATTTAGATTTGATCCTACGATTGAAATTCAAAATTTAAACCTAGATTTAATTTGGAATACCTAAAGCTAAATATAGTTTTCTCCTTAACCCTCTCCTCAAGTCTCTCCACCTTTCAAACCTGAAACATCTCCCAAAATCCCTCTACCTTCCAAAACCTCTCTCACTCTCCACAAATTCTTTCACCTTCCAAATGTTTTCCCCTCATGGTAGCTTCTATATAAGGGTTATAATAGGTGGTAGCCGGTGAGGATTTTTTGAGGATTTCTATCTTAGAAAAGGTTTCTACCTTAGTGTAGAGTATTGTGAGGATAAGTTTTCAGGTGAGTGCAAAACCTAGTATTAAAACTAGGTTTTCGATAGAGAATAGTTTGGAAAAGGGTTCCTCTTCTACCTTTGCTAGTTCTCCTTCGGCTATAAAACCGTCTTGCCAAAGGAAGAAGAAGAAGATCAGCCTTTGTGGATCCTAAAAAGCTAGCACTTTGAAGGATTTGATCAGGAAAGAGCCCTAGTGTGAACTACCTATAGAGGTCATACGTGTGTGTGGCTCAAAGAGCTCTTCTCTTCAACCATCCAGTAGTTTGCAAAGGTAAAGTACCTTAGTAAAATTTGATATGATCAAATCATTAGCAAAAAATGGTTTTATGTTTTTGCTTTTTAACTTTTTGATATCATTTACATGCACTATTATCATGTTAGTTCTTGATGTAGATAGATCGATAAATCGATTTGATCGATTTATCATTATTTTGTTGTTTTATTTATAAAAAAATAGATTGCATAAATCTTCCTGCATAGGTTTTCTTATAGTTGGAATATCTAAATCATATTTTAACTATTCCAAGCCCTAACAAGTTTAGTAATAGGCACAAAGTTAGTGACACCGGAATAGTAGAGGGAAAAAGAATCCTACCCTCATAATCCCTAATAACCATACCAGCCGCTACTTCTATATGGTGAATAGAGCTATCAAAATTGACCTTCAAGTGTCTTGGTTGAGGAGGCACTCAATAAATAAATGGAAGAGATATCACATCAAGCTGTGGAAAGGCACGTCAGGGGCCAGAATTAGTTGAAGAGGTCCATTTGGTGGAATCATAAACTTTGAAGGGTAGAGCAATAACATGTCTAAGTACCCAGCATGGTTTAACTGCTTACCTTAAAAATATATCTCATTTCTTGCAAGCCTAAGGCACCATAGTAAATAATTGATAAGGATTTGATTGTCCTGATAGAGGGTTGCTTGAGAATTAGTAAGAAGAAAAATTCACACTTATTGTAATGGTTGAAAGAAAGATGGCCCTCGGTGATGAACCTGATGCCAAATTAAAGAAGAGCCACCATAGAGAAAGAATAAATGATCAATAGTTTTCTCGTCCAACTCACATCTTCAATACATTAGCGAAATAGATAGAATTCGATAAGCAAGAAGATGGAAAGTTGAGATTTTATTGTGCCAAACCTTTCATAAAAGGAATAAAATTCTTTGCTAACGCTTCAATTTCTAAATCTATCTAGTTTCGAAGTAAATAAATCTATGTTCTCCTCTACGTAGAGTATCATATACATCACATATTTTTGTATTCTGACCTCCAACATAAAGTATCCTTCTGAATATAAACCTCAACTAGAATTTTTAGAATATCATTCACCATAAAAGAAGAAAAAAGTTATGGTAGCAGATCATCATTCCAAACCCTATGCAATAGAAGATCATTAACCACTTTTTTAGAATCTAGAATATTAGAATCATACTCCATAGGTAGTCTATTAAGAGGAATATGAGACCAAAAAGGTTGGAAAATAATAGATATGGAAGTTCAATTCCCAATAGACCAAAACAAATGCTTAGAAGGGGAAGAGGACAACTTGCATAACATCTTGCATTGAGAAGAGGCTCCTTTTGGAGGGAGAATAACAATTCTACTCTCCATGAAACTTATATTATGCAAACAAGACCTAAGCATAAAATAGGATAGATAAAGCAATAGCCTAGTAATGTTTCTTCCCATAAGAATCTCCCAAAATCATTTTACATTAGGAATGCTAAGATTGCCTTCATTTTAAACTACATATCACATCCTAAGAAATAGAATAAAAAGATCTCATGGCCTCCAAAAAGAGCACTCAATAGGTGGGAGAACCATTCTACAAAACCTTTACGCACCACAGACAATATGCATACGAAGTGAGAATAGAACAGACCAGATAAGAGTAGTATGCTAAGGTGGAGATAAAAACTTCAACTTCTAAGTATCCGAATGAAAAAAATATGGTTATGAAGAGATTGTAAATCTTCTATACTCAAGCTTCTACCCTTTAGAGGAATACTCAAATAATTCCCCAAAGGATGGATCCTCTGAATCCCCAAAATCTAAAGTAAGGAAGATGTCATATCATTTGATAACTTGAAGCTAAATTAGATCATTGACTTTCGGAGATTTACTGATTGCCCTGATCGATAATAGTAATCCTCTAACACTCTTTTGAATACGAAACAATCTCTCCTTTTGGTATAAGAAAGCAACAAATAATCATCAACAAATATCATATGACTAACCCTCAACCCTCCTCAGTCTGGTTAAAAACCTCTGATACCATTATTTGCAATAGCTTTCTTAAGCATTTGCAACAATATTTCAATACACAAAATAAATAAATATGATGATAGAGGACAATCCTACCTCAATCTCATTCCTAACTAAAAGAAATTAATGGGGGATCCATTTATCAACATAGCAAAGTCAAGCATCAATACACATCCTCTAATCCAATCAATCATCATAGAAGGGAATTGCAAATAATCCAACATAGAAAAAAGGTAATTCCAATTTATCCTTTCATATGCTCTTTCCATGTTGAACTTGATAGCCATCATGGGTTTCCTCACTAGAGCCTTTAGAACAGAATGTATTGCTTCTTAGGCTATGAGAATATTGTAGATATGCTCCTATCCTTTACAAAGGTTGCTTGTTCCAATAAGATTAGCTTGGACAAAACAAGTTGTATTCGATATGCAATCAACTTAGTTACAAACTTATATTATTATCCTAGTTACAATCTTATATTATTATCCCTCATTATATTATTATTCAATGGGACCGATAACTTTTTATCTCTATATAAGAGATTAGTCAAAGTTAAAGTTGAATTAGAATGGAAGTGAGGATCGAACCATTATTGGATCCTTTCGGACCAAATAACTAAGCTCTACCCTCTATATCATATACCCATTGATGGGGCCACTGAACCCCCATGGGCAACGGTGCTCGCGGGGCCGGACTCCCCAGTCGGCCCATCCTCATTGGCCTTGGCCCATCCTTTTCGGCATGCAAACTCAGCCCCGGCTCCAAAGCTGCCTCACCAAGACGGCCCCAGCTCCAAGGCGGCCTTGCCCATCCAAGGTGGCCTCGGCTCCAAAGTGGCCTCACCAAGGTGGCTCCGGCTCCAAGACGGCCTCGCCCATCAAAGGTGGCCCTGGCTCCAAGGCGGCCCTTCCTTCAGACTTGGCCCCCTTGGCATCGGGCTCAGCACCAACTCAGAGTCAACCTCGGTGCCCACGTGGTCCACTACCAGCTGCAACCGCCACGTGGCCCATCAACCACCTATGGCCCACGCGCCTCATAGGACCAGGCCCACCAACCACGTGCAACCCACTGGCCTGATAGGATCAGGCCCACCAACCACCTACAGCCCATACGCCTGATGAGAGCAGGCCCACCAACCCTGCAGTGGTCACCCACTCTGACAAGACTTAGCCCACCAACTAGCTGTAGCCGCCCATATCAGACAAAGAGGTAAAGAGATGGCCTACCAATTCTAACGAGCCATGAGGCAGAAACCTTCTATTGCTGTTGGCCTCACCGCTCTTTTCATACTAGACAGTGGCATCTCAAGATCCACAACTGTCCAAAAAAGGGGTAAGAGGAACCTCCGATCAGGTATAAGAAAATTCACTCACAAGGAGAGAGGGGAGGCAAAACTTTCATTAATTGATAAACATATCCATAACTGTTTCTTAGACCACTCACTTGAGTGTTGGAGGGTCCCCTCGGACCATCTATCCCTTGGGGACTTTTTTGCAGGATCCAGCCTATGGCGGAGGCGTTGGAAGCCATCCAAAACCATCCTAAGAGGCAATTGGATTCAAATCCTTACCTAATGTTTTTGAAGAGTGATTTAGCGACAACAGATTGGTGCACGAGGAAGGGACTGTAAGGGCTTGCCTTAGGAAACAGAAGGCTCAAACTACAAGCCCCTATTCTCTATCACACAACAATGATGATGACACGCGCCCGGAGGCATCCACTAGCCGTGCTGGGGGGGCATCCCCAACGGACTAAGCAATGGGAGGTTAGCCTCCCCGCTTTGCCTTCATCACCACCTTAGGCTGACCAGCTTGATCCACTTGTCGCTCTCACACAATAAGTTTAATCACTGGTGGCGATAGTTCGCGAGCTGTGAGAGCAACACTCCACGGCTACACAACAACAACTAAGACCTCCCTCACCATAGGCGATGGCCGCTCAACCCAGTCAACAGTCCACTCATGGGAGATCTCCTCAGAGGAAGACTCATCGCCCTCATGCCTCACCTGAGCATCATCGCCAGGGAGCCCCCAAGAGGCGCTGATGTGGGACGGAGCCTGAGCGGAGATACAACCATCGTTATTGCTCCTCCCATTACTCACCCTCTGAGTCATCAGGGAAGGAGTCCATTGGAAAACACATCAACCATCGAGCAAAGAGGACCCCCTTCTCTCTGGGGCCACCGATAGCATACCTGCACACCTATGGTAATCGGATAGAGTTTTACTAGTCTTTATGTAGCGCTCCATAAAGAGCTAGAGAACCCCAACTAATTATCATAAGTGGCAGACACACGAAAACACATCCTGTTAAAAACTTTTCATTTCATCTCAATTATATACACAAATCACTCAATCAACACTAAGCATCAACCTGCTCAGATAATATTTTTCATGACATTCCTCAGGCAGTTTACAAGATCACATTCACAATCGACATCAAAATCCTAAGTGCACACATCATGCTCATAATTTTCTCCAAAACATAAGTCTCGTATTCATATCCAAAAAGGTCTAAAACATCATTACATCTCACTGTACACATACACATATACAAATACAAATATCAAACCACACTCTCTCAATATACAAGGCTAGCATTTAATACACCCTTGCATCCAAGCAAGCTTCACCAGCTAAGGGTCCTGTCCTGCTTATCTTGTGATCCTGGCAGAAATACTCACTGATCTGAAAGAACATTTAAATCATAGAGGGATGAGACCTAAGTCCCAGTGACTGGATAACCATCTAACTATGGAGAAATAGAGAACCATAACCTCTTATTTTCAATCGTATGCTGAACTATTTAGCTTGTACAACTCAAAGTACATTTTTAACATGATATCAGATAAAATAAAATGTAGCTTATTCTTCAAATAACATATCAGTACTGAAATACTCTATAATAACTTTCACTGAAAGATAACTCATTAAGATAAAAATCCATGCATTACAATATGAAGATATGCATTCTTTATCTACAACCCAGACTCCATCAGGATCTGCTTGCCCACTGGCATCTCAAGTAAACTCTCCCTCTCGGGATAACTATTGGCCCATTGGCCCTTTTTATATCACAACATATGCTTTTAAATCTCATGATGCTGGGCTGTGTGTGTAATGCCTCTGAGGTACCACCCTACAGTCGCCCTTCTGTAGGTGTACTCTCATCGGGTGCGTGACTAGCAACAGGATCCCCGCACAAATAGCACCCCTTACCCGTGCGGTTCACCTGGCAAAGTGCTTTGTTCCTTAACCCTGGAACCTCGGGTTTTCTCTCTGCCCCCACGGGCTATATATAGTAATCAGCTCCACTGAGCTATGATTCATGCCCCCACGGGCTGCTCACAACCAGCCCCACTGGCCTGGTTAAGCATGCACTCACCCCTGATTCTGGGGTTCATCGTACGATCTGTTCGCAAGGAGGTGCCGGCTCGATAGTAGTGTGCAATGCTCATGCTACAGTACAGTCTAAAGGGTGATCAGCCCCCTAGCTGCCTGATGCTCAGTATGATACATACATCATTTGTAAAGCTTTATCATGCAAATATGCCATGTATACATTAAAAATCCCCTCATCGAAACTCATGCTTATGTGTTTATGCTCTCATGCTCAAACTCATTTATCAATCATATCATATATCAGGGGTTCTCATTTCTCATATTTAAAACATACATAATACTCTGCTAAACATAACATACCATAACTAGGTATTAATCTCATTATACTAGCTCAAATTAACTTCTCATTGCTAGATGAGAAACCCACTCACCTTAGTAGGTTACTCCTCGACTGGTACTCAACTCTGGTATTTGGCTCCCTGGAATAACCCTCTTGACCTACGTCAACATACAGATACGATAGCTATTAGGATTACCTCCACACGAGGTTTTCCCACGAACCATGCATGCATACATGATCTATCCTCTAATATCTCATTATTTTCTTCCACCCTTTCTCTACTCAAGATTACTTCTACTATTACCTCAAAATACAATAATCTAAGAAAATCTAAAGTCATACAAGATCTAGGGAAGCTATAGCTTACCTGGAGTCGAGCACAAACCCCAAGCTTCCCTTTCCCTTTCTCTTTCTTCCTCCTTTTCTTCTTCTTCCTTCTTCCTCTTTTCTCCTCTTCTTTCTCTCTTTCTTCTTTCTTTCTTTTCTCTGGCTGAACCCACGTTTCCCTTTTTCTCTAATGACTTGGGGACCAAGTCATGGGAAACTTAAGGGTTAAGGCATGCCAAATCCCCTTTTGCCCTCAAACACTCTTAACACGCTTTTTGGAAAAACACGTGGCTCACTTATAACCATGATATTTTGCCCTTAGATTTTCTTTCCTAAGTTGCCCTTAACACAATTAGCAATTGACATCGGAGCCTTTTCCCTTTTGCCCCTGATATAGCATTTTTTTAATCGATTTATAGCCCAGATCATCATTTTTACTTAAATCGATACTTTTATGTAACATTTCTAAGAAAAGACTTTACCATCTTGAAGAACTCGATTTTAGAAATCCAACGGTTCAAACGGCATCCAAATCGGACTTGAAACGGATTAAATATGAAATTTCTCAAGATTTAACTCAGAAAAACCTGCCGTCTTGGAGTCGGCTCCAACAGATTGGAGTCGGCTCGAGAAAAGTAGGGGTCGACTCCAGCTCTGCAGGGGTCGACTCCAAAGCGTGCCGAAAGTTTAAAACCGTGCCGAGTCGACTGAGTCGACTCCAACCACTAAAAACATCATTTTAGGATAAAACTCAAACTAAACTTGATTTTTCTTGTGATTTAAACCCATTAAAACTTAAGTCTCTCAATTTCTTAAATCAAACTCATTAACATTCAGAAATATACTTATTTACTCCAAAATTTCTTCTCTTTACATTTATCAAAAGGCCAACACACCCACATTTCACTGAAACTTTCTGACTTTCATTTCAAATGAAAATGCCATAAATTACAAGGTTTTCAGGATGTTACAATTCTCCCCCTCTTAAGAAATTTCGTCCTCGAAATTTAGCTAGATATATTTTCAAATAGATGGGGGTACTTCAATCTCATCTCATCCTCTCGCTCCCATGTAGCCTCCTCTTTTTGATGATTTAACCATTGCACCTTAACTAATGGAATTCTTTTACTGCGGAGCTGCTTAATCTCCCTACTCAAGATCTTCACTGGTTCTGTTGCAAATGATAAATCCCCCTGTAACTCTATAGTCTCAGACTGAATCACATGAGAGGAATCCGGCACATACCTCCTAAGCATTGATACATGAAATACATTATGAATCTGAGATAACTCTGGAGGTAAAGCCAATCTATAAGCTAGTGTCCCAACTCTTTCCAGAATTTCATAGGGTCCAATATACCTGGGACTCAACTTGCCTTTCTTTCCAAATCTCATAATACCTCGCCAAGGAGATACCTTCAGAAAGACTCTATCTCCAACCTCAAACTTTACCTCTCTATGCTTTTTATCTGCATAGCTCTTCTGTCTATCCTGGGCTGCCTTTAATTTAGCTCTTATAATTTTAACTTGATCTGCTGTAAGCTGCACTAACTCAGGGCCTAACAGCCTTCTCTCTCCCTCCTCATCCCAACACACTGGAGTTCTACATTTTCTCCCATACAAGGCCTCATATGGTGCCATATCAATGCTAGAATGGTAGCTGTTATTGTAAGCAAACTCTATTAAAGGTAGATGATCATCCCAGCTACCAGAAAATTCCATGACACAAGCTCTCAGCATATCCTCCAGTGTCTGGATGGTTCTTTCTGACTGACCATCGGTTTGGGGATGAAATGCTGTACTGAACCTCAATTTAGTCCCCAAAGCTTTCTGTAATTCTGCCCAAATTGAGATGTGAACCTTGGATCTCTATCTGATACTATCGATACTGGCACACCATGCCTACTCACAATTTCATGCACATATAATTCTGCTAATCTATCCAAGGTAAAGACAATCTTAATAGGCAGAAAATGAGCAGACTTAGTCAATCTATCAACTATCACCCATATAGCATCATTGCCCCTTCTGGTCTTTGGGAGTCCTACAACGAAATCCATAGTTATATGCTCCCACTTCCACTCTGGCACAAACAGAGGCTGAAGCTTTCCAGCTGGACACTGATGTTCAGCCTTAATCTGCTGACACACCAAACACTTAGATACATACTCAGCTATCTCCTTTTTCATACCATTCCACCAGTAATTCTGTTTGATAGTTCTATACATCTTAGTACTACCTGGATGCATTGAATAAGCTGAGCTATGTGCTTCCCTTAAAATCTGATCTTTCACTGATTCCACAGCTGGCACACAAACTCTGCCCTTGAATAATAACACTCCATCACCTCTAACAGAAAACTCTGACTGAGACCCACTCTGAATTAAATCTCTAGCTTTAAGCAAATGTAGATCTAGCAACTGAGCTTCTCTTATTTCTTCTAGCATTTGGGGTCTCACTCTGAAAGTAGCCAACAAGGCTCCTGATTCTTCTACAGCTAGCTCTGCATCTAACCTCCTTAACTCAATCATCAAGGGTAGCTGTACGGTTCTGATAGAAGCCAATGTGGCCATAGACTTTCGACT
>UESW01004355.1:213628-450118 GCA_900491605.1 Calamus simplicifolius | reverse complement strand
CACAGAAATATCACAACCTCTATACACTTGGTCTGCTATAAAAGGCCTCCCTACCGGCATAGATACTACCAACTAGCTACCCAAGTGGCCCACATCTCTAACTAGATGCTTAGCAAACTCATATGAGATAAATGAATGCGTAGATCCAGAATCAATTAAAATATAAGCATCATGATTATCGATGGATATCATACCTGTCACCACATCAGGATCAATCTGAGCCTCCTGCCTGGTCATGGCAAATATTCTGGCCTCGGCCCTTGGAATACTGGATGACCCTTCTGGCTGATTAACATTAGGCCCCACCTGACTGGCTGAAGCCACAACACTACTATCACCTCTTCTACTAGGCTGTCCTCTTGGCACTACTGGTCCCTGGGGAAGCCCACCAGCCTGCTGCCCTCTTCTAGGGCAATCTCTCTTCAGGTGACCTAGATCACCACAAATATAACATCCCTTATTACCCCTCTTACATTCTCCCAAATGAAGTCTTCCACATACATTGCATGGAGGTATATTTCTCCCTCCACCAGAAGGACGATCCTGCTCCCATACATCACCAGACACCCTGCTGGTGGCAACCTGAGGCACACCCCATAAGGCTTTCTTTGGGCTGGGCTAGATGCTGACACAGATATTGATCTCCTGCCTACATCACCAGGAGCTCTAAAAACCAGAATAAAACTGTCCAATCCTCTGGGGTCTCTTAAATGACTGAGTCCCTCCGGAGCAAAAGATAACTAGGAGTACTTCTTTTCATTCTATCCTGCCTCCTACTCATATATTCTTTTTCAATCTCCTCAGCTTTGAGTGCTCCCTGCACCAACTCAGAATAACTATTATATGTCTGCATACAGATTTGGCCTTAATAGGGAGATTCAATCCATCCTGGAATAGTCGGCATCTCTCCCTCTCATCAGTCACCAAGGCCCTAGCAAACTGAGATAACTCAACAAAAGTGGCTTCATAATCTACCACACATCCTCCCCTGGGTCAGACTAAGGAAATCCCTTCTCTTCTGATCCCTATAAATCTCAGAATAATATTGCTGATGAAACTCTCTTCTAAAATCTTTCCATGACAACTCCACTCCCTGGGCTGCCTGCTATGGATAGATCTCCACCAACTCTGGGCTCTACCCTCCAGTAAAAAGGTGGCAATACCCAGCCTTGCTCCTCAGAGCATCCATCACATCAAATACTCTCTCGATCCTCTGCAGCCATGCCCCGGCCTGAATAGGATCAGTAGTTCCCTGGAACTCCAGAGCCCCTAACTTCCTGGCTCTTTCCACATTCCTCACAACCTCCAAATTTTTAGCTGGAAGGCTGGAACTAGCACCCATAGCTGCTACCACAGCCTGAGTAATCATGCCTACCCTCTGGCATACTAGGCCCCTGAGTCTGTGCCCGAGATGGGTCCACTGGCACAGGGGTAATAGACTGTGAAGAGGACTCTGGCATCTGCTCTGAAGATGCCCTCACCCTAGCCTCATTAGATTCTGGCTCGGTGGAATCACTAGAAGCCATTCTATCAATTTGACTTCTTCTAATGACCTTCTAAGTCTACTTTGACCTTTGCTTCTATCCCTGCCTGGATTGCTCTGTCTCTCTAGATGTCTTTGTAGTAATCATCCTACAAGACATATTCATTACATTAGTTTCATCATTCAATAGCTATAATCATAATCATTCAATCATCCTAGACTCATACTCATACTTATTTCCCCTAGGACCTAATAACCTAGGGCTCTGTACCAAAACTTGCCAGCTCCCCCTCCTCTCTAGGGCCACCGACAGCACACCTACACACCTGTGGTAATCGGATAGAGTTTTACTAGTCTTTATGTAGCGCTCCATAAAGAGCTAGAGAACCCAACTAATTATCATAAGTGTCAGACACGAAAACACCTCCCGTTAAGAACTTTTTATTTTTCATCTCAATTATGTACACACATCACTCAATCAACACTAAGCATCAACCTACTCAGATAATATTTTTCATGATATTCCTCAAGCAGTTTACAAGATCACATTCACAATCGACATCAAAATCATAAGTACATACATCATGCTCATAATTTCCTTCAAAACATAAGTCTCATATTCATATCCAAAAAGGTCTGAAACATCATTACATCTCACTGTACACATACACATACATAATATACAAATATCAATTCACACTATCTCAATATAAGGCTAGCATCTATACACCCTTGCATCCAAGCAAGCTTCACCAGCTAAGGGTCCGATCCCGCTTATTCTTTGATCTGGCATAAATACTCACTGATCTGAAAGTATATTTCAATCATAGAGGGGTGAGACCTAAATCCCAGTGACTGGATAACCATCTAACTATGGAGAAATAGAGAACCATAACCTCACATTTTCAACCATATACTGATACTATATAGCTTGTACAACTCAAAGTACATTTTTAACATGATATCAGAAAATAAAATGTAGCTTATTCTTCAAATAATATACTAGTACTGAAATACTCTACAATAACTTTCCACTGAAAGCTAACTCATTAAGATAAAAATTTATGCATTACAATATGAAGATATGCATTCTGTATCTACAGCCCAGACTTTCTTTATTAAATTCCTAGATTCTCATAGGAATCTACATGCCCACTGGCATCTGAAGTAAACTCTCCTCTCAGGATAACTACTTGGCCCGTTGGCCCTTTTTATATCACAACATATGCTTTTAAATCTCATGATACTGGCTGTGTGTGTAATGCCTCTGAGGTACCACCCTATAGTCGCCCTCCTGTAGGTGTACTCTCTCATCGAGTGCATGACTAGCAACAGGATCCCCACACAAATAGCACCCCTTATCCATGCGGTTCACCCGGCAAAGTGCTTTGTTCCTTAACCCTGGAACCTCGGGTTTTCTCTCTGCCCCCACGGCTATATAGTAACCAGCTCCACTGAGCTATAATTCATGCCCCCACATGCTGCTTACAACCTGCCCCACTGGCCTGGTCAAGCGTGCACTCACCCCTGATTCCAGGGTTCATCGTACGATCGATTCGCAAGGAGGTGCCGGCTCAATAGTAGTGTGCAATGCTCATGCTATAGAACAGTCTAAAGGGTGATTAGCCCCATAGCTGTCTGATGCTCAGTATGATACATACATCATTTGTAAAGCTTTATCATGCAAATATGCCATGTATACATTAACAATCCCCTCATCGAAACTCATGCTTATGTCTTTTGCTCAAACTCATGAAACTCATGCTTATTTCTTTATGCTTAAACTCATGCTTATTTCCTTATGCTTAAAACTCATGCTTATTTCTTTATGCTTAAAACTCATGCTTATTTCTTTAGGCTTAAAACTCATGTATCAAATATCATATACTAGGTTCTCATTTCTCACATTTAAAACATACAATACTCTCTAAACATAACATATCACGACTAGGTATTAATCTCATTATAGTAGCTCAAATTAACTTTTCATTGCTAGATGAGAAACCCACTCACCTTAGTAGGTTACTCCTCAACTGGTACTCAACTCCAATATTCCAGCTCCCTGTAATAATCCTCTTGACCTAGTCAATATACAGATACGATAGCTATTAGGATTATCTCCACACGAGGTTTTCCACGAAACCATGTATGCATACATGATCTATCCTCTAATATCTCATTATTTTCTTTCACCCATTCTCTACTCAAGGTTACTTCTACTACTACCTCAAAATACAATTATCTAAGAAAATCTAAAGTCATGCAAGATTTAGGGAAGCTATAGCTTACCTGGAGTCAGCACAAACCCAAGCTTCCCTTTCCCTTCCTCTTTCTTCCTCATTCTTCTTCTTCTTCTTCTTCCTCTTCCTCTCTTTTCTCCTCTTCTTTCTCTTTTTCTTTCTTTCTTTCTTTTCTATGGCTAACCCACATTTTCCTTTTTCTCTAATGACTTAGGGACCAAGTCATGGGTAACTTAAGGGCTAAGGCATGCCAATTTTCTATTTTGCCCTCAACCACTCTTAATGTACACTTTTTGGAAAACACATGGCTCACTTATAACCATGATATTTTTCCCTTAAATTTTTTTTTTCCAAATTGCCCTTAACACAATTAGCAATTGACATTGGAGCCTTTTCCCAATTTGCCCCTGATATAGCAATTTTTTTAATCAATTTATTGCCTAGATTATCATTTTTCATTTAAATCAATATTTTTGTGCAACATTTCTAAGAAAAGACCTCACCAACTTAAAAAGCTCAATTTTAGAAATCCAACGGTTCAAACGACACTCAAATCGGACTTCAAACGGAATAAATATGAAATTTTTAAGATTTAACTCAGAAAATCTGTCGTCTTAGAGACGGCTCCAACAGATTTGGAGTCGGCTCCAGCAAAAATAGGTATCGGCTCCAGAAAAGTAGGTGTTGGCTCCAGAAATATAGGTGTCGGCTCTAGTACTACAGTAGAAATGCTAACCTTCTGTTTCTCTGCAAGTATCGACTCCAAAGCATGCCGAAAGTTTAAAACCGTGCCAGAGTCGACTCCACTCCAATAGTGTCGACTCCAACTACTAAAATGTCATTTAAGGATAAAACTCAAACTATACTTGATTTTTCTTGTGATTTAAGCCCATTAAAACTTAAATCTCTCAATTTCTTAAATCAAACTCATTAGCACTCAAAAATATACTCATTTACTCCAAAATTTCTTCTCTTTACATTTATTAAAAGGCCAACATACCCACACTTCACTGAAACTCTAACTTTCATTCCAAATAAAAATTCCATTAATATTTCCAATAAATTACAAGGTTTTCAGGATGTTACAATTTCTCTCAAATTGATGAAGTTCCTCAAGCATGGCATTTATCCAAAAAACACATGCTCCCGTAGTCCCTGCACCACTATCATCAAATCCTGTACTTGATGGGCCAGGGCATCGAGCCGATCGACCTAGCTAACCGGAGGTGGCGCAGGAGGCAGAACATGGAGGTTGTCCTCCAATTGTTCAGCCTGTTTAGCCTGCGGAACGCGCTCTGCGGCATGGCTAGTAGAAGCTTCCTGAGCTCGCGTAGTCACCATCGTCTTCCTTGCAGTGGTTGTGAGGTCGCAGATGCGTGAGGGTAAACGTCTGCTTGTGGCGTACGCCCCCACCACCCCCGACCCCCTACTTGGGGCGCCAATCTATTACTGCCAAGTCACTTGTGATGAGCGCTGGGTGTGCTGAGATCTTCGTGGGCCTCCGAGGAGAGGGAAAGGTTGCTTTCTTCCTTCGGGAACCTACAAGAAGTCTCGGGCCGGTGTTTCCGGTGGGGACCCTCCGACACTCAAGTTAGTGAGCTTATAGAACAGTAATCTCTCGTGGATTTATTCCAGAGAGAAGAAGAAGAAGAAGGAGAAGAAGATCCCCTGCCCTAAGCTTGGGGTCTTCTTTTTATACCTGTCTAGGGGGGGTTCCTTTTACCTTTTCCATTGGAGCCATCGAATCCCTCCGGATCGATCCTGTGAATGGCAGGCCGGTACCTTGTTGCGAGGCGAGTGCCATAAATATCGTCAACTATTGAGCGTGCTGGTAACTTCCCGCAAATTTAGCCGTGATATGCGGGCCAACTGTGTCGTAGTTGGTGTTTTACATCACTGAGCTTGATACCCGGAGTTGGTTTCATGAATGTAGGGAGCACGTAGCATGAACAGAAAGGTAAGTGGAATCGGAGGCCTAAGCCAAGGCCAAGCCAAATCTGAGGCCGAAGCTGGGGCCAAGACGAATCCGAGGCCGAAGCTGAGGCCAAGCCGAATCCGAGGCCGAAGCTGAGACTGAGCCGAATCCGAAGCTGAGGCTGAGGCTGAGCCAAATCCGAGGCCGAAGCTGAGACTGAGCTGAATCCGAAGCCAAAGCTAAAACTGAGCCGAATCCGAAGCCGAAGCTGAGGCTGAGCCGAATCCGAGGTCGACGCTGAAATCAGAGCTACGGCTGAGTCTTAAGCTAGTGATAATTATCCAAAAAATTGTGTGGTGTTATTGTACCGCCGATAGTTGATTAGCCATATCAACAAGTATCATAAATCTTATCTTTTTCAAAACTAGTTTTGACAAACCATTCACTAATCCTTTTTGATCAGTTTAGATAATAAAACCATGCTTGCATGAGCTAATCTACGACGCCATAACCAACTATCATCAGTTTTAGCCTTCATAGCAATTAGGCAATCAACATTTTGGTCATACAAATCATTTAAATCAACAATGTAACATTACCATGCCTATGACCAACAAATTTTATGCACTCATCAGCAGGACTTACAACAATGCATAAAGATGATTCAAATGTAACTTTAAAACCTTTGTCACATAATTAACTAATACTAAGCAAGTTATGTTTCAGGCCATCTACAAGCAAAACATTATCAATGTAAGCGTGAGGTGTGATACCTATTTTACCAATGCCAGTTATTTTACCTTGACCATTATCACCAAAAGTAACAACACCTTTATCTTTTGCATTCACAGTGATGAATTATGATTCATCACCCGTCATGTGTCTTGAGCACTCACTGTCTAAGTACCATTTTTTTTAGTTGCTCGGGTTGCAAGATACACCTACATACACAAATTTAAGTCTTACTTTTAGGTACCCAAACTTTCTTGGGTCCTTTGGAGTTAGTTAAAATAGTTTCTTTCAAAACCATATTTTCTAACATTGTATGTATGACAAGTATAAGCTTGTGTTCTAATTTACCATATTTGAAGCATGTAATCTTTACAGAATCATCATCATGCACATAAATGTTTTTCAAAAACTTTTATCTTTCAAAGGGGTTGTATCCAAGACCGGCTCTGCTATAAACAGCTCTTTGACTACTAAGTATCATTTCTAATTTTTCTGAGCTCAATGTAAATGTATCTACAATTGGCTTTAATCCATCTACTTCATTTTTAAATCTTGGTTTTTCTTTAGCAAAGATTCATTATCTTTTGAAATTCTTTCTTTCTCAAGATTAAGATATTTAATTTCATTTTTTAAATATCTATTCTTTGAACTCAAGTTTGCAAAATCATCAAGCAGTTAATAAAATGCACCATGTAATTCATCAAAGATAAAGTGATCTAGAAAGCTAGGACTTTCCTCATTATCATCTGCCATGAAACATGCATTGGCAACTTCATTTTTATCTTCATCTTCAGAACTTGTGACCTTGTTATCGCTCCATGTAGCTAACATTGCTCTTTTCTTCATTCTTTTTGGGTCCTTTCTTTAGTTAGGAACATTCTGGTCCAATATGTCCTGATTTTTTGCACTCGTAGCATATTGGAGGCTCAACTTTCTTCTTTTCTTTGCTATGTTCTCCTTTTGTGAACTATTTTCTTCTTCCTCCAAACTTCTTTCTTCTTATAAATTTCTTAAATTTTCTGAAGATAAGTGTCATTTCATCATTCTCCTTACTGTCACTAGTTGTTTCCTCACTTTCATCATTTTGAGTGGCACTCTTTAAGGCCATTGTTCTCTTCTTCTTTGACTCATCCTCATCAATGTGTTATCATTGCTAAAGCTCATGAGTCATCAATGAACCAACTAACTCTTCAAGTGATAGAGTGTTGAGGTCCTTTGCTTCTTGAATTACAGTAACCTTGGCCTTCCAAGACCTAGGCAAGGATCTCAAAATCTTTTTAACAAGATCACCATTAGTATAAGATTTTTCTAAGCTTTACAGCCCATTAATAATATCGGTAAACCTTGTAAATATGTTAGTGATATTTTCAGTAGAATCCATTTTGAATAATTCATATTTATGAACAAGCATATTTATCTTTGATTTCTTGACTTGATTAGTACCCTTATGGATGAATTCAAATCTATCCCAGATTTTTTAGTAGAATTGCAAGTGGAAATACAATTAAATTCATTTGCATCAAGTGAGCAGTAAAGAACATTCATAGCTTTGACATTCAATTGAGCTAATTTCTTATCTTGCTCATTCCATTCCATTTTTGGTTTTGGAATGTCAAGACCATTAGTCTTGATGGTGGGTGTGTGAGGTCCATTAATTATGATTCCCCATAAATCATAATCTAGTGCTTGTATAAAAATTTTTATATGTACTTTTCAATAAGTGTAGTTTGTTTCATTGAACAAAGGTGGTTATTAGTTGACTGTTCCTCAGTCAAAACAGATCCCATTTGGATTGCTAATGATCTTTGGCTCCAAGCTAGTTAAAGCAAAAGAAATTAGGAGCATGTTGCTCTGATACCCTTGTTGCCCAGATATAGCAACTTAAAAGGAAAATAAATTGGTATTTTAAAAATTAATTACGCAATAATGTGCTTTTAACAAATTAAAATTTAATTGGCAGTGGTGTAGTGATGTAAACACAATATTATCACAAAAATTATGCAAGCAATCACAAACACAGAAATTTTTATAGTAATTCAGTGCCAACCTAGCACCTACGTCCACTCCTCAAAAATCCTTTGAAAATTTTATTTCAATCGTATCACCAATGATTACAACTCTTAGCCTTCTCCAGCTAGTCCTCTTGTTACATGGCACAAGATACCAAACCCCTAGCCTTTCAGGCTGGTCCTCTTATTTCACGGTAAAAGAAAGCCAAACAACCAAGGGTTAAATCCAACCCTTTACAAGATTCAAAATAGGTTCAGAAAATGTTAAGAACCATACGCTCCTAAAATGAGCAAATATTCAGAAATAAATACTTTACAATTTTGAAGGCAACTTCTCAAATGATCTTCTTCCTTGAATGCACTTCAGCAATGATCTTCTTTCTTGGAAGCTTTAAAGTATCAGCAAGGATGAGCAATCAATGATCTTCAAAAAGTACTCACGAATTCAAAGCATGGCTTTTTTCTTTTGTTGCTGAACAACCGCGAATGTGTGCAATAATAGCTTTCTACTGTTCACTCACACTATGTCTTCTTCTTCTACATAGCTATATAAAGTTGTAGATTTGCAAAACTATTCGTTAGACTAAAAAGGAAAAATATGCAAAGAAAAGTGAGAGTAAAAAAATAACCATTGAAGAGATTTCCTGATGCATTGAATGCACTAACGATCGTCGGAAATGGAGAGAGCATCTGACATTTTCAGGAAAGAACTCCAGTAGGCAAAGGAAATTCGGTTGAGAGGAAGCACGCCAGGTGAGCAGAGAGATTTCCATAGTTGACTGGATGTAAATCCAGTTAACTAAATGATACATGAATTCATTCAGGAAAAGAAGCAATTGACCCTTAGCTAGCTGGACTGAAAGTTCAGTTAGCAATTTACATTATGTGTATGGCCAGGAATAAAATCAGCATCCATTAGCTAGCTGAACTAAAAGTTTAATTAGCTATTTCTATTGTGAGCATGGGCAGAAGAATAATATCATCATCCTTAGTTAGCTGGACTACATGTCCAGTTAACTATTTCCATGAAACATTCGGCCAAAGAGGTCTGCAACAAATTATTAGTTAGCTGGATGATATTCTAGTTAACTAAATCCAAAAAGTATTCAGCCAAAGAGGTCTACAGCAAATTTCATTTTCGATTTAGTTAACTGGTAATGACCTCAATTAGCTAAATCCAAAGGACACACGACCAAGAGAAGATTCATTTCCAATTTAGTTAGCTGGACTAAAATCCAGTTAGCTAAATTAATCATGAACACGGCCAAAAAAAAAGAATCTGCAGGGGATCCTTAGTTAGCTGGACTACATGTCTAGTTAACTAAATTTAAGAAACCATCGGCCAGAGATATCTGCAGCAAATTCGTAGCTAGCTGGACTACATGTTTAGTTAACTGAATTCAAGAAACCATCGGCCAAAGAGATCTGTAGGAAACCTTAGCTAGCTGGATCAAAAGTCCAGTTAGCTATTTCCTTTATGAGTTCGGCCAGGAGAGCTTTCAGGGCAAACCAGTTAACTAGAGAGGAACTCCAATTAACTAATTTGAAATTTCACATGGTCAGGATGAAGTCTTCAACAAACCAGTTAGCTGGCAGAACAGCCCAGTTAACTGTTTTGAGCATCCATTCGGCCAGGGAGAATAACAGGCAATCTAGTTAGCTAGAGAACCATCCCATCTAACTAGAAAACAAAGTGGTTCGGCCAAAGTGATGCAGCAGCAGTTTTAATTGTCTAACGATAACTCCAGAGGGTCATGGAACTTGATATGACTTTGTAACTCATTGAAACATCTTTTTGATATGCTGTATTTACCTGCATTGATCTTTGTCTCCATAATAAATATATTAGAACTCTACATAATTATTTTGTAATCATCAAAATCAACATGGGGTCAACATACTTCTATTTATCTCCATTGATGCTTGTTTGACCCTCTATCTTTTGTAGGAATGAAGTTCACGGTCGATCAGTTGAAGGGGTCGACAAGAAGAGAAGGGAGGCGACGGCGATGTGGGGAGGTCAGAGCCGAAGAGGCCTCACCTGAGATCCTCGGCATCGCTTCAACACCAACGCTAGGGGGCCTATGAGGAGGCGGCCCCCATTGCAGTGGCCCCTGCTAAGGTGGCCCCAATCAAGGTAGCCCTAGTGGAGGAGGCCCCAACCAAAGCAATTTTGGCGACAACGGAGCCAAGGGCAGAGGGGACTTCTCCATGGGCCAGGGGCGACACGTGGTGGTGGCACCTGAGCCTGCACCTAAAGTAGCGGGGTCCCTAGACTAGCAGTGGTGCCTCCTGTGGTGGGTGAGCACATGGGCCCAGTGGTTCCCCGTCAAGGATCTCGGCACTGCACAACGATCATCTGGTGAAGGGCTACTGGAGCGCACCTTTCTGCTGCAAGTACGGAGGAACTCTGCTGTCAAAGCATCCCAGAGGTCCTGGACAACCTCTATACTTCGTTACTTCGGTAAGAGGTTTTGTTCACCTTCCTTTGAACTTTCTTTCCTTTGCGATGTAGCATTTTAACTTGTCTCCTCATCATGCAGGTGGTGGGTGGCACATTCACCCTGAGAAATGCCTACCTCTGGACCACCAATTACTACAGCCTCGCCCGGAAGGAGGCCGCCGCTGCCCAGGCGCAAGCTAACAAGGTGACCGAGGAGCTGACTTTCATCCAGTCCGAGAGGCAGCAATGACTGAAGAGCTCCAGGCAGCCAAGGAAGCGAGCTGCAAACTAGAGGCGCAGGTCATGGAGGCGGTAAAGGAGGCTCAGGTTGAGACCGAACATGTGCAGACTACCAAGCTAAAATTGGCCAGCCTCGAATTTCAGCTCGAGGGGGTCGGCCTGAGAGTGGATGGGGTAGAGGCTCTCGCCCGAAATGCGGCGAAGGAGGCCAAGCGTGCCAGGAGGAAGCCGCTAGGGCCAAGGCTGAGGCCTGGGCCGGCAGGGCTATGGAGTTGTACAAGGGCTCCATCGATTTTTCGATGAAGTCACAGAGGCAGCATATGACGCCTTCCTTAAGGGGTTCAAAGAATGTAAAAATAAAGTCGCCGGGGTGTTCAACATCGACGACCTCGATAACATTACCGTCGAGGATCCAAAGGAGTTGACAGAGGTACCAGCAGCGATGGAGGAGGAAGAAGCCACCAGCGGTGGTGATGACTTTGCCGAAGCCGAAAAGGGTGGTGACCCTACACCCGTTGAGGAGGCCTCTTTGCCAGAGCCCATCGAGCCATGAGGCTGCCTTTTTTGTATCTTGCATTTTTACCTTCATATCCTTGCTTTGAACTTTTACTTGTAATCCAATTTTGATTGGCTACTTTGTATGTAATGCATTCAATCATTAATGAAGGATCAGAATTTTTCTAGGACGAATACAATAGCTAATAACTCCTTTTCAGTAGTATAGTTCAGTTAAGCATCTGAAAGGGTTTACTAGCAAAATAAATCACATATGGTTCCTTATTGATTCTTTGTCCTAACATTGCACCACTTACAAAATCTGATGCATCACACATGATCTCAAAGGAAAAGAACCAATCAGGGGGCTTAATAATTGGTGCCATTGTCAAAGCTGCACGAAGAGTATGAAAGGATTTTAGACAATTATCATAAAAAACAAAAGGAGTTTTCTTGACAAGAAATTTGCACAAGGTCTAGAAATTTTGCTGAAGTCTTTGATGAATCTTCTATAAAATTCAGCGTGATTGAGAAAGGATCGTGTTTGTTTGACTAAAGTTGGGAGTGGGAATTTTGAGATGACTTCCACTTTGGCTTTCTCTACCTTAATCCCCTTCTTAGAAATAATGTGGCCTAACACAATTTTCTCTTGGACCATGAAATGGCTCTTTTTCTAACTTAATACCAAATTTGTTTATTTACATCATTTCAATACTTGAGCTAGGTTATTAAGCAACCCTTAAAAGTGATCCCGAATACTGAAAAGTCATCCATAAATACCTTCAGAAATTTATCTACCTTGTCTGAGAAAATTGCCAATATGCATCATTGAAATGTAGTGGATGCATTATAAAGTCCAAATGGCATGCGTCTGAAAGCAAACATTTCATAGGGACAAGTGAAGGTGGTTTTCTCTTGATCATCAAGAAAGATTAGTATTTGATTATATCCTGAATAACCTATCCAAAAAGCAAAAGAATTGCTGATCAGCTAATCGTTCTAGGATTTGATCGATAAAAGGCGGCAAAAAATGATACTTTCTAGTAATGTTATTCAGTTTTCTATAGTCTATGCAAACTCGCCAACCAGTTATGGTATGAGTTGGAAGCAATTCTTCTTCTTCATTCTTTACCTCAGTAATTCCTGATTTTTTAGGTATAACTTGGGTGGGACTAACCCATTGGCTATCGAAAATTGGATAGATAATCCTTACGTCTAACTATTTTACTATCTTTCTTCATAACCTCCCTCATATTAAGATTAAGTTTCCTTTGCATGTCTCTATAAGGTTTGGTATTTTTCTCGCAATGAATATGATGCATGCAGATGGAGGGATCAATTCCTTTCAGATCGATAATTAACCATCCAATTGCTTCCTTATATTCTTTGAGCACTCCTAAAAGCTGACCTTTCTAATTGATGGTTAAATCAGATGCAATGATTACCGGAAGGGTATCATTGGATCCAAGAAATAAATATTTTAGCATAGCAGGGAGAGGCTTTAACTCTAGAGAAGATGGTGCTTCTAAGGAGGGTCCATCAATGTACTAGAGTGTGTAGGTTATTGGTCATATTTCACAGTCTAGAGGAATGGTGCTAAAATTGGATGGCTCTAAAATTGCATTTATCTCTTTAGTATATCCATCGATATCAAAATCATCCACTCTGAAATGTATCAGACATCCCTATAAAGGATTTGAGTCGAATAAACCAGGGGTCTTATCTTCTATATCTCTTTCTCTAGCATGTTGATTTCATTATGGTCGTACAGAGATGGTCCTTGAGATGCATTAAAAATATTTAGCGTTAACTTTTTATTCCTGAAAGATACATCCATGACCCTAGTTCTACAGTTTATACAAGCATTAGCAATTGCTAGAAAGTGTCTAACTAAAATGATTGGTATTTCATCGGGATTATGATCAAATTCCATATATAAAACTAGAAAGTCTAGTGGAAAATAAAATTTATTTACTTTAACTAGTACATCCTTTAATATTTCGCGAGGTACCTTAATTGATCTATCTGCTAATTGTAAGGTTACTGTCATTGGTTTCAATTCTCCAAATCCAACTAAGTCATACACTGAACTTGAGAGAAGATTAACACTTGCACCTAAATCTAGCAATGCTTTCTTAATCGCAAGGTTTTCTATGACACATGATATAATTAGGGTTCTAGGATCCTTAAGTTTGGATGGAGTAACTTGCTGAAAGATTGAACTGGCCTGCTCAGTTAGGTGGACTTTCTTCGGTATGTGTGCCTTAGATTTTATTTTTGAGTGCACAAATTTTTTATGAATTTGGCACATAGGTAGGGACTTTCTTAATTGCATCAAGAAGGGATAAATTAATTTAAAATTGTTTGAACAATTCTAACATTTCATTCATCTTGATACCTTTCTTGTTAAGAGATATAGGAGATTCTAAAGCACTTGGGAATGGAGCCTTAAGTGTAGGTGCTGGGTCAATTGGTTCTTTTTTCTCCTTAATATTCTTTCTTTCTGGCTTGGCCAGCATGAGTTACTCTACTTGTTGAGTCACTTCAGGCGGATTTAAGGTTTTTTTGCTCCTAAAGGTTATGATAGATTTGGCATATTCGAAAGAAGTTTCTGGACCAGTAGAGCTCTTAGCCATGTATTGCCCTCTTGGATTACTAATGAGCTGACTGGATAGTTTACCCTCCTCCCTCCTACTGAAAGTTATTTCTAGCTAATCTATCTAGGTCTCTAGCTTGGCAATGGACTGTGTATGGGAGTGAAGGAGTTGAGTATTAATTTCTAGCCCCTTCAGTGCTTGTAACACCCTTTCTTCAAAAGTAGGATCATGATTATTTGATGGAGAAGCACTTGGATATTGGGAATACGACATGCTTCTGAACTGGGTCTTCTGATGGTTAGACCTGATTAATGTTGGATTGATGATAGGTTGGGGTTTCCATAAAAAATTTTGGTGATTTTGCCAGCCAGGATTGTAAATATTTGAATATGGATCATTTTTGGTCTAGAAGCCATTCGAGTTTGGGCTTAGTGGGCTTACTCCTGAACAAGCTCAGAAAATTGGTTTGCGGTTGGACACTCACCTGTAGGATGGGTCGGACTCGAATAGATTATACAAACCTCATGTAATTGAGTAGATGGGGAAGAGGTATTTCTAACTTGAAGAATTCGGTTAAGTTTCTGGACCAATTCATCTACCTTAGTATAGATATCTATAGAATGACCTATTTCATATATTCAACCTCTTTTAGGTCCTACAGAAGGGTCTCTACAAGCAACTGACATATGATGTAATGAATTCTCACTCAGTATCTTAAAGAGTTACCAAGCTTTATATTCATTCTTCCACATAAATGTCCCACCACATGAAGCATCAACCATTTGCCGATACTTTTCTGATAAACCATCATAAAAGCACTGGACCAGTTGCCATTTGGGTATGACATGATGCAGACATTTTTAACTAATTCTTTTAATTTCTCCCATGTCTCATGAAATATCTCTCCATCTATTTGAAAAAAACTTGTTATGGCTTTTATAATTTGATTAGTTTTTCCTAAGGGAAGTATTTCTTGAGAAACTCCCTCTGAAGATGTCTCAGATTGAAATTGTTACAGTATCTAAAGAATTTAACCAATATTTGGCTTTGTCCTTAAGAGAAAATGGAAACAACTTAAGTCTAAGAACATCGTCAGAAAAATTTTAAATTTTTACAGTCGAACAAATCTCAAGAAACTCATCTAGATGTTTGTAAGGGTCCTCATTTGCAAGTCCATAAAATGAAGGTAGCATTTGAATCACGCTTGACTTGATCTCATATTGAGTGGCCTCCACTGAAGGCACTTGAATGCAGGAAGAATAGGTATACTTTAAAGGAGCAAAATACTCCTACAACTAGCATGGTGGATCATTTTCATTATTAGGGTCCATAATTCTAAGTTGTTTGCTTTAAAGATTCTTTCTATCTTAGGATCTAAGGGTACAAGATCAGGTTGTAACAATCAGACCAAACATACACCTTATCGATGTACTCTAAAGCAAATAGCAATTCAGGTCCTTCTCTCTTTTTTTATGATTTTAAATTGATAAAAGAAAGGAAAAGGGAAGGGGTTCTACAAAGAAGTGTCCTAAGAGAGTCCTAAAGCTAAAAAGTAATAAAGAAGAATTTAGTTAAGGTTTAATTGTTATTTTGCAATCGAGTTAATAGAAATTAGACTCTCTATCCTAGGGTTAACCTAGATCTAGATAGCTCCTAACTATTCCAAAGTTGCCTTTGAGCACTCCAAGCCTAAGACTGAGTAACTAGCTCAGCCAAGTAAGTGTAAAGTTGATGGGGTCCTCTCGTTGCTTGCCTTAGACACCAATTAGATTGGCCAGGTAAGCTAACGGGACCAATTAAGTAACCATATTCCTTCAGGCTCTTGTCCCTGAACCATTTGCCTTAGACACCGAAGCAATCAACCAATCCGAACCTAGTCCAACTCTAAGGCCCCATTGTCCTATTGAGCTCAAAATTTCTCAGGCTGATGTTTAATTAATTTTAAATTTAGAAGCTTGTGTCAATGCAAAATGATCGAAGAATATGGTTTGTGGGCTAAGAAAGGGTGATCAACTCCCCATCTCATCTTAATTAACAGTTTGTGCCCTTAAGTATTTTATGAAAATGATATACAGCAAAGCATATGTCCAAGCTCTGAAATTAGCAAACAATTAGAACTAAATTTAATTATTTTTAAAAATTTTGTGATTAAGTCTCTAATTTCCTAATAAGTTATGAGATGTCAGTGTAAAAATTTTAGATTAAAAAAAAAACCTAAGTCAATCTAAGGAAATTAAAAAGCATTAAAAATATATAAAACAAATATTACATATATATATATATATATATATTATTATTTTTATTTCAAACAATCGCTTAGGTCCTTAGCAACGGTGCCAAAAATCTGATGCATATCGTAGTGCACCGATTTAATTATCTTAATTCCTATTACTATGTAGAGTAGTAGGAGTGTTGGCCTAGATGCAACCCAAGAGGGAGGGTGAATTGGGTTCTTAAAAATTTTGGCTCTTAAAATAATTTTATAAAGTAAAAGTGCACAAGGATAAATGCAATGAGTGTGGTGCTAAGAGTGCAAAGCAGAATATAAAGATAGAGTAGAGAGAAAGAGAGAGACAAGCACGACAAACATAAAAAATTTATAGTGGTTCGGTGTTAGCTATACCTACATCCACTCCCAAGCAACTCTTGGACCCATACTATAATCAACCTGATTACATCGAATTATTTTACAAGCTCACAACTCAAACTTGTTGTTTTACAATGGGATCACAATGAACCTAGCCATACCAGCACAAAACCTATCACAAGCTACCTTAGCTTGCACAAGGCCAAACTGTCTCACCTGATTCAATCCCTGATTGAATCAGTAAACAAATGTAATAAGAGTAAGGTTACAATAGATAGAAAGCTCCTTAAGTGAGCAAATAAGCAATATAAACAAAATAGAAATAGAAAAGCTTGATTTAGAAGATTTCTGAAGTTGAGATTTTCTTCTTTTCTTTTTTTCCTTTGAAATGATCTTCCTCAAGTTGTGCTGGAAGGTCTTGAAGATTCATTGATGTAGAGGCTTTAAAAAACTAAGGATTTCTTCTTCTTTTTCTATTTGATGGAAATCCTTCAATATTAGCTTTTGAATGCTTTGGATTTCTCTAAACTCTTTTTCGAACACTTGGAATTTCAAATCTGAACTTTTCCTCTTTGATTTTTCTCTCCTCTCTTCTATATTTTCAAACGGTTGGATAGCTCTATTTATAATCTCCTCTTAATCCATTCTTAGATAAAAACTAGCCGTTAAAAGTATCTGTGGATATGTTTTGCATGAAAGAGAAAAGAGCCGTTGAGGTTTGTTAGAAAAAAGACAACTTTTGGAGTCATCTCTGACACTTCTAAAATCCACCTTTGATAGGTTAGAGTCGGCTCTAATCTGGCTTGGAGTAGCTCTAAGTCGGGCTGCTCAAAACGGTAACATTTCCCATCGTGGAGTTGGCTCTGGCTTTCCATGGGGTCGACATCTTCACGTGTGGGAGTTGGCTCTAATAAATGTGGAAGCCGCCTCCAATTGAACCCAAAAAACAGTCTCTGTTTCACCATTAGATTCGAATCTAATTCCCTATAGGAGTTAGCTCTAATTTGATACCGAAATGAGGTTCTCTATCTTTCGATTAGAGTCGGCTCTAATATCTACAGGAATTGGCTCTAATCCATGCCGAAAGTGCCAAACAGTTTCGATACGCTCCGGAGTTGGCTCTAATCCATTTAGAGTTGGCTCTAATGACTGAAACTTGACACTTAACACAAGATATGGATTCAAACTCAATTTTTCTTAGATTTTGATCAATTAAACATTTTAAATTTCTGCAACACTTAATCAAAATCATTAGTAACATAAGAAATATACTCATGTGATTTTTGTTATTCATCAAAATCAATAATTGGGTCAACAAGGAGTAAGGGTCAAACCCACAGAGACCTTAAGTAATTGTTTAGACTCACATCAATTAGCGATCACTTCTAAGAGACACTATGGTAGTATTTTCTTATTTGTGACTTTCTTGAAGAATTTTAGAAATACCAAGAAAGTCTTATCTTTATGAGCTAAAAATAGTACCCAAGTGAATCTAGAGTAATCATCTACTATCACAAGACCATATTTCTTTCTTTTGAGACTAGTGATTCTAGTAGGTCCAAAAAGGTCTATGTGTAGTAGTTCGAGGGGCCTAGAAGTGTAAACAATATTTTTAGATTTAAAAGAATTTCTTGTTTGTTTTTCAAATTGACATGCATCACAAACTCTATTGTTTTGAAAATCTAATTTTGAAAGACATTTAACCAAACCCATTCTAAGTAATTTAGAAATCAAGTGTCTGCTTGCATGACCTAATCTACGATGACATAGCCACCCAATCTCATTTACCTTAGCATTATCAGCAATTAAGCAATGGTTACTTATAGATAAATTATTCAAGTCAATTAAGTATACATTATCATTTCTATTTTTAACAAAAATAATGCTATTGTCAATGGGATTAGATACTGTGCAAATAAATGCTTCAAAGAAAACTTTGAAACCTTTATCGCATAGTTGGCTAATGTTAATCAAATTATGTTTTAGACCATAAATATATAAAATATTTTTAATAAAAATGGATGGAGTGATTTGAATTTTATTAATGCTCATGATGTGACCTTGATCATTATCTTCAAAGGTCACCACTCCACCTCTTTTAGCTTCAAGGGTGATGAATTGATCTTTCTCATCCGTCATGTGTTTTGAGCATCCGCCGTGAAGATACCATTTTTTTTAATTCTTTGGCTGCAAGACACTCCTACAAAGCAATCATATATTATATTTAGGTAGCCAAGCCTTCTTGGGTCCTTTATGGTTAGTAGCAGCAAATATAGATCCTTTTGAAATCCAATTCATTTTACCTTTATAACCAGCATTTTTATGAGAAATCTTATGATTATAAACATAGGATTTATGAACTTTTTTACCACAACAAAAATAGAAAATATCTTTTTCAACCGATTTCTTAACCAAAAAATTATTAATAAGTTTTTGTTTCTTATGTGGTTTATAATCCAAACCAGCCTGGTCAAAAATAGCTCTTTGATTGTTCAAAAGTAAGTTAGTCTTTCTGAGCTATAAGTAAACTTATCAATAATATTCTTATATTTTTTAACTTTACTTTTTAAATTTTAATTTTCAGCAGAAATCATATTTTTTTTAAATCTTGCTTTTAAGATTTTATCTTTTCAAATTCAATAAAAAATTTATTTTTCTTTTTGAGAAGATTTAGATTTTCAATTTTCAAAACCTTGTTCTTTGTTCTCAAAACTTTGCAATCAAAAGGCATCATAAAGTTTATCAAAAGTAAAATTGCAAGTAGAGTTTTTAGAACTTACCTCTTCTTCTTTATTTGCCATAAGACATATGTTGGAAACTTCTTGTTGTTCATCTTCGGATGAAGATTCATCATTGTCACTCCATGTTGCAACATAGGCTTTTTTTTCCTTCTAAATCCTTTTTGAGTTGAGGACACTCATATTTGTAATGTTTGGGCTTTTTACATTCATAGCATATCACGGAATCTTTCTCTTTCTCCTTATCTTTTTCCTTATTTTTTTTTTAATTTAACACCAATTTTTCTCTTGTGAAATGGTCTCCTTCTTTGCATGAATTTCTTAAACTTTCTTGCAAGAAGAGCGATGTCATCATCGTCTTCATCTGATAGAGTTGAAAATCAAAAAGGCTAGAGTTCAAGTTTGAATGCTTTTGTTCGAAACTGAGTTTAGAGAAATTCAAAGCATTCAAAAGCCAACTTTGAAGGATTTCTATCAAATCAAAAGGAGAAGCTAAGAGCCCTAGTTCTTCAAAAGCCTCTACATCAACGATTCTTCCAAAGCTTCAAGCTCAACTTGAGAAAGATTATTTCAGAGGAAAAGAAGAAAAGTCCAACTTCAGAAATCTTCTAAATCAGGCTCTTCTATTTCTATCTTGATCATATTATCTTATTTGCTCATATGACGAGCATTATTCCTGTTGTAACTATCTATCTATTATTTTTATTGATTGATTCAATCAGGGAGGCAGTTTGGCCTTGTTCAAGCTAGAAAGCTTAAGATAGATTTTATACTTGTGATCCTATGAAAATAGGCTGGGTTCATTGTGATCCCATTGTTAAAATAATAAGTTTAAGTTGTGAGCTTGAAAAATAACTCTGTTGTAATCAGGGTGATTATAGTATGAGCCCAAAAGTTTCTTGGGATGGATGTTGGTGTAGCTAACACCGAACCACTATAAACTTCTTGTGTTTTCATGCTTATCTTTCTCTACTCTATCTTTCATACTCTGCTTTGCATTCTTAGTACTACACTCATTACATATTCTTGTGCACTATCACTTTGTGAAAATATTTTTAAGAGTCAAAATTTTTTAAGAACCCAATTCATCCCCCCCTCTTGGGTTGCTATCTGGGCTAACAATTGGTATCAGAGCTAGTGCTCTTCCTTCCCTGATCTAACAATCAAGAGCTAAAGATCTAAATGGCAGCTCAAGCTGGTTCTTCTTTATCCGAGGGACAATCCATAAATCGTCCACCTTTGTTTAATGGCATAAATTACTCATATTGAAAAGCTAGAATGAGGATATTCATTGAAGCTTTAGACTATGATTTATGGAGCGTCATTATTAATGGTCCAAGCACTCCCATACATTTAGTAGATGGATCGATTATTCCTAAGCCCGAAAGGGATTGGAATGAGAATGATAGGAAAATGGCCCAACTCAATGCCAATGCCATGAATGTCCTATACTGTTCTTGGATGCAAATGAATTCAATAGATATCTACTTGTACATAAATATGAACTCTTTAACAATGACATCACATGCATATACACTAGATTTACTGATATAGTGAATGGATTAAAAAGTCTTGGAAAGGCCTATACTAACTCTAAACTTATTCGAAAAATTCTTAGGTCCCTTTGAAGAGCATGGGAAGCCAAAGTAACAGTAATCCAAGAAGCCAAAGATCTCAATAGTCTACCTTTGGAGGAGCTCATTGGATCTTATGACCCATGAACTTACAATGAAGCAACATCTTGAAGATGAAGAAGAAAAGGACAATTGAAAGGCTACTGAAAAGGAGAAGAGCAGCAGTGAGAAAATGAAGACAATGATGACACCACTCCTTGCAAGAAAGTTCAAGAAATTCATACAAAGAAGAAGGCCATTTCACAAAAGAAAAATTGGTATCAAAATAAAAAGAGATAAAGAGAAGGAAAAGGATCCCGTGATATGCTATGAATGCAAGAAGCTCAGATATTACAAATCTGAATGTCCTTAGCTCAAAAAGGGATATAGAAAGAAGAAGAAAAGTATGTTGCAACTTGGAGCGACATGAGGAATCTTCATCCGAAGATGAACAACAAGAAATTGCCAACACATGTCTTATGGTCAATGAAGAAGAGGTAAGTTCTGAAAACTTTATTTATGATTTTATGATTTTACATTTGATGAATTTTATGATGCTTTTAATGAATTTCTGAATGATTTTAAAGTTTTAAGAGCAAAGAACAAAATTTTGAAAACTAAAAATCAAAGTCTTCTTAAAAGGAATAGTGAACTTACCATTGAATTTGAAAAGATAAACTCTAAAAAGCAAGATTTGAAAAAAAAAGATATTATTTCTGCTAAAAATTAGAGTTTGAAAAATAAAATTAAAAATATAAGAATATTGTTGATAAATTTATATATAGCTCGAAAAGACTCCATTTTCTTTTAAACAATTAAAGAGCTGTTTTTGATAAAGCCGGTTTGGATTACAAACCATATAAGAAACAAAAATTAGTTAACAATTTCTTATTAAGAAATAATTAAAATAATATTTTCATTTTTGTTATGGTAAGAAAGGTCATAAATCCTATGTTTGCAATCATAAAATATTTCATGTTGATCATAAAGGTAAAATGATTTGGGTTCCAAAAGGAACTATATTTGTTGCTACTAACCATAAAGGACCCAAGAAGGCTTGGGTACCTAAACATAAGATATGATTGCTTTGCAGGTGTGTCTTGCAGCTAAAGGATTAAAAAGAAAATGGTATCTTACAGTGGCTGCTCAAGACATGACGGATGACAAGGATCAATTCATCATCCTTGAAGCTAAAAAAGGTGGAGTGGTGACCTTTGGAGATAATGGTAAAGGTCACATCATGGGTATTGATAAAATTCATATCACTCCATCCACTTTTATTGAAAATATTTTATATGTTGATGGCTTAAAACATAATTTGATTAGCATTAGCCAACTATGCGATAAAGGTTTCAAAGTTTCTTTTGAAGCATCTATTTGCACGGTATCTAATCCTCCATTGACAATAGCATTATCTTTGTTGGAAATAATGACAATGTATACTTAATTGACTTGGATAATTTATCTATAAGTAACCATTGCCTAATTGCTGATAATGCTAAGATAAATGAGATTGATGGCTACGACATCGTAGATTAAGTCATGCAAGCACACACTTGATTTCAAAATTGCTTAGAATGGATTTGGTTAAAGGACTTCCAAATTATATTTTGAAAATAATAGAGTTTGTGATGCATGTCAATTTGGAAAATAAACTAGAAATTCTTTCAAATCCAAAAATATTGTTTCAACTTTTAGGCCACTCGAGCTACTACACATGGATCTTTTTGGACCTACTAGAACCATTAGTCTAGAAGGAAAGAAATATGGTCTTATGATAGTAGATGATTACTCTAGATTCACTTGGGTACTGTTTTTAGCTCATAAAGATGACAATTTCTTGGTATTTCTGAAATTCATCAAGAAAGTCACAAATGAGAAAAATACTACCATAGTGTCTCTTAGAAGTGATCATGGATCTGAATTTAAAAATTATTTATTTAAAAATTTTTGTATTAAAAATGGCATCCATCATAATTTTTCAGCACCTAAGACACTTCAACAAAATGGGATGTAGAAAGAAAAATAGGACTTTAGAGGACATAACCCGTACCATGATATGTGAAAGCCAACTCCCTAAATATTTTTGGGTAGAAGCTATAAATACAGTATGTTACATCCTAAATAGAGCCTTGATTAGACCTATTCTTAAGAAAACTCCCTATGAACTATGGCATGATAGGAAACCAAATATTAGTTATTTTCATGCATTTGATTGTAATGTTTCATTAATAACAATGGAAAGGATAATATAGGAAAGTTTGATGCTAAGTCAGATGAAAGTATTTTCTTAGGTTATTCTACATCTAGCAAGGCATATAGAGTGTTCAATAAAAAGTATTTGATTGTAGAAGAGTCAATTCATGTAGTGTTTGATGAGTCTTTAGCATCAAGTTCTGAAAAGAAAGATGATGAGGAAGATACTAATATCTTTGAAAGAGATTTTGAAAGATTGAATATAGATGTATCTTCAGATCATGAACCTGAAGCTAAAGATGATGACTCACTAAAGGTTGATGATGTTGATACTACTCGTAATGATACAGATCTACCTAGAGACTGAAGATATGCTTATGGTCATCCAAAGGACCTAATCATAGGAGATTCATCTCAAGGTGTAAGAACTAGATCATCTATGAGAAATATCAATAATCATCTTGCATTGGTGTCTCAATAGAACCCAAAACAATTGAGGAAGCTGAAACAGATAGTTATTGGATGTTAGCTATGCAAGAAGAATTAAATCAGTTCATCAAGGTATGGACCTTAGTTGATAGACCTGTTAATTATCTAGTTATAGGATCCAAATGGATATTTAGAAATAAGTTAGATGAAGATGGTATTATTGTTAGAAATAAGGCTAGACTAGTTGCAAAGGAATATAATCAGGAAGAAGGTATCAATTTTGATGAAACCTTTATACCAGTTGCTAGATTAGAAGCCATAAGGTTATAACTTGCATTTGGTATTACATTAATATCAACTTATTTCAATGGATGTAAAAGTACATTTTTGAATGGTTTTATAAATAAGAAAATTTATGTTGAACAACCACGTTGAACAACCATCTGATTTTGAAGATCATGAATTTTTAAATCATATTTTTAAACTACACAGCATTTTATGGTTTGAAACAGGCATCTAGAGCTTGGTATGATAGACTTAGTAAATTTTTGATTGAAAATAATTTTTTAGAGGTAATATTGATAAAATCCTATTTTTGAAAAGAAAAGAAAAAAATTATTAGTGGTACATATTTATGTTGATGATATAGTATTTGGTGCTACTAACAATCTTCTTTATCAAGATTTTGCTAAGCTAATACAGGAAGAATTTGAAATGAACATGATGGAAGAACTGAACTTCTTCCTTGGACTTCTAAATCAAACAAGAAAGAGAGGAAATTTTCATTAACCAAACAAAATACACGAAGAAAATTCTTAAGAAGTTTGGCATGAAAATGGTCAAACCTCTTGACACACCAATGAGTCCTTCATGCAAGCTCGATAAAGATGAAGATGGTAAGAAAGTAGATCAAAAGCTTTATAGAGGTATGATTGATTCTCTACTTTACTTAACAGCTAGTAGACTTGATAATATGTTTGTTGTATGTTTATGTGCTAGATATCAATCTGATCTTAGAGAATCCTACTTAATTGCTGTAAAAGAATTTTCAGATATCTAAGTGGAATAAAAAATGTAGGATTATGGTATTCTAGAGACTCACCAATTGATTTGATTGCATATTCTGATTCTGATTTTGCTGATTGTAAACTAGATAGAAAGAGCACAAGTAGTGCATGTCAATTCTTAGGCAGTAACTTAATCTCTTGGTTTAACAAAAAGCAAAATTCAATTGCATTATCAACTGCTGAAGCTGAATATATTGCAGCTGAAAGTTGTTGTGCTCAAATCCTTTGGATTAAGCGATAACTTGAAGATTATGACATCACACTTGATAAAATTTCAATTAGGTGTGACAATACTAGTGCAATAAAACTCACCAAAAATCTAATTCAGCACTTTAGAACTAAACATATAGAAGTTAGACATCACTTCATTAGAGAACATGTTGCTAACAATGATATTTGTCTTGATTATATGTGTGTTGAAGAACAATTAGCTGATATATTTATAAAATCCTTAAGTGAAGAGAGATTTTGTTATCTTAAAGGAGAATTAGGTGTTTGTGATCCATTGGAATGGATTTGAAACCCCTAAGGATGATTATCTAGATTCTAATCCATTTTCTTGAAAACTTTCTTATGTTACTAAGAAAATCATCTAGATGATTGATTTCTTGATCCCCCATGCTTTTAAGGAAAATTTATCTAGAGTTTGATCATAGCTTGATAAGTTTCAGAATTTGATACTTCTATTTTTCACAGAAACTATCGTGGAGCCGACTCTATTGAAGCTGGAGGCGACTCTAAGGCCAGATAGCCTTCTGTCTGCTCATTAGAGCCGACTCTAATTATTGTTGGAGCTGACTCTATTTCGAGCACAGTCGAGTAGACTCTAATTACTGTTGGAGCTGACCCTATTTCAAGCGCTGACTATGTATCGATTTAGAGCTGACTTTATACTTTTCGGAAGCCGACTCTAAGTGGTCCCCAGTCACTATTTCTGGGGCAGAGCCGATATTTTTTCAAACCAAATCGACTCTAAATCATTCCAAACTCTCCTCCACTTCACTCAATCTTTCAAATTTCCTTGATTTTAACTTTCCTTGATCTCTAATGGCACCCAAGCATCGAGCATCAGCTATTAGAGTCGCCATCACCACTAGTAGATAGTCCGTGCGTCGTCCGACGAGGCAACCCTCTCCGAGCACATCATTGACTTCTTCTTCCTCCACTATGGATGCCATTCCATCTCCACCCTCACCTCAAATTAACTTCTTGACTGAAAAAGCAATAACAATGGAAAGAAAGGTAGATTTCCACTTTCTTGACTTTGAAGGTTTTGAGATTGGAAGACTTTTAAAGAATATGGGATGAAAAAAAGTTTGCTTATTAGAAGTCCCCACCTACCCTGCACTTGTGAGAGAATTTTACAATAATGTATGTAGAGGAGATGTCAGTTTAGTGAGTTATGTGAGAGGCACACGAGTTCACATAACTTCTAAAATTTTGGAAAATATTTTAGAAATGCCCATTGTTGGAATGACTACCACACACTCCTCTGACAGTTGTGAAGCTTTATCGAGAATGTTGGGGAGAGAGGTCACTGAATTTAAAGAAATTTTGGTAAATCAGTTAAGTTTAAAATTGATGTTGTTGCACAACATCTGTAGTAGAATTTTGTTTTCAAAAACTGAAAGATTCGAGTATGTCTCTGAAAGGGATGTTGCTATTATGGATTATATGTTGAATGGTCATCTAATAAACTTGGCAGGATGATGATTAGATATATGGCTGAGGCCGGTGCAAAGAAGAGATTCACCCTACCCTATGGATTGGTATTAACATTGATTTTTCAAAGCCAAAGGATAGATATCTTAGAAAGTGAACCTCAAAAGAAATTAAGGTACACTGATTATTATAACATTTCTACTCTTCACCGCATGGGATTCAGAAAGATCAATGGTTAATGGCAAAGGAGAAGACAGAGTGATGTGCCTGAGCCAATCAGAGGAGTCAGGGATGATGATAATGACATTGAGGTCCCTAGGCCTTCTGCACCTGCACATGGACCCTCTGCTCCTAGATCATTTGTTCCTCCACCTGCTCTTCACAACAGAGCAAATGATGCAAATTAAAGAAGTAATTAAGACTGTTTTGGCTGAGCATAAAGAAAAAATAAATGAGAGTATTCGGGATCAGTCTTTGAACTTCAAGCATTGGTTTATCTCTTAGAAGAAAAAGTTGAAAAGATTGAAAACTCAATCAATTCCTCTGTTGAAAGCCTGAATATTGAGTTGCAATACATCCTAGATAGAATTAAAGGTATTGCAGAAGAATCAGATGTTTACGCATAGTCTTCTGCAGAACTTCATGTTAACATTCAGAAAGCCTCATCTCAGATTGAAGAGCTAATGAAGGAGTATTGCAAGACTCAAATGGGAGGAATGGAAGAAATTTTAGCTGAATTGAAGAGACTTCTAAGAGTTGGACCGAAGTGAACGAGCCCTTCCTTTCCTGCTAATCCAGCCAAGTCAATCCAATCCAAGCCAAGCCAAGCCAATCCAAGTCAATCCAATCCAACCAACCAATCAATTTATCTTAGTTTATGTTTAGAAATTTATAGTTAGAATCTTATAGTAATCCTAGCTTGTACTTGGATTCTTAGTTATGATATAATATTGTTTTGTATTTGCTTTACACTAAGTTTGTATTTCACTAGACTTGTACTTGACTTTATGTAATCAATGAAAAGGTATGAAGTTTTTATATCTTAATGAAAGTTCTTGGATATCTCTGAAATTATTGTCTTCTTATGTCATTCTGAGTTGTTTGATTTGGTTGAATTGTATCACATCCTGAGCAAGGACTACCCTATGCTTTCTTATTTTTTGTTGATGATAAAAAAAGGAGAGAGTTGTTTATGCATATTGATTTTATATATATTATGCACATACATAGGGGGAGCAATTACTCAGGGGAAGCTTATCTAATTTGAATTACTTGATTTAATAATTATAATTGATTAATTTGAATTGTATAAATCATTGTATAAAATTTTGAATTTATGAAATAGTTGAGCTAAATTTTTGGAATGAAGTTATTGAATTTCTGTTTACTATCACTCTAATTGAAAAGTTATTCAAGTTGAAGTTTATGCGTCAATTATATATGCCTATACTCAATATTTTTGTCATTATCAAAAAGAAAAAAATTGTTGACCCAATTATTAATTTTGATGAATAATAAAAATCACATGAGTATATTTCTTATGTTACTAATGAGTTTGATTAAGTGTTTCAGGAATTTAAATGTTTATCTAATCAAAATCCAAGAAAAATTGAGTTTGAATCTTTATCTAATGTCAAATGTCAAGTTTCAGTCATTAGAGCCGACTCTAGAAGTATTAGAGCTGACTCTGGAGCGTATCGGAATAGTTTGGCATTTTCGGCATGAATTAGAGCCGACTCTAATCGAAAGACAGAGACTGATTTCTGCATCAAATTAGAGCCGACTCTAATGGTTATACAGAGACTATGTTTTTTGGAGGTTCATTAGAGCCAACTCCCGCACAAGAAGTGTTGACCCCTCGAAAAGCCAGAGCCGACTCCGTGACAAGCAAAAGTTTTCATTTTGAATATCCCGAGTTAGAACCGACTCCAGATCAAGTTAGAGCCGAGTCTAGTCTATCAGAAACGGATTTCAGAAGTGTTAGAGATGACTCCAATGATTGACTTTTTTTCAACAAACTTCAATGGCTCTTTCCTCTTTCGTGCTAAACACATCCACAAGTACTTCTAACGGCTAGTTTTCATCTAAAAGTGGATTTAGAGGAGATTATAAAAGAGAAGCCATCCGAACATTTTGAAAAGATGAAAAAGAGAGAAAATAAATTAAAAATCAAAATGATAGAGTTCAAGTTTGAATCATTTTGTTCGAAATTGAGTTTAGAGAAATCCAAAGCATTCAAAAGCCAAAAGCCCTAGTTCTTCAAAAGGAGAAGCTTAAAGCCCTATTTCTTCAAAAGCCTCTACACCAACGATTCTTCCAAAGCTTCAAGCTCAACTTGAAGAAGATCATTTCAGAGAAAAAAAAAAGAAAAGAAGAAAAGCCCAACTTCAGAAATCTTTTAAATCAGGCTCTTCTATTTCTATCTTGATCATATTATCTTATTTGCTCTTTTGACGAGCTTTATTCTTGTTGTAACTATCTTTCTATTATTCTTGTTGATTAATTCAATCAAAGGATTGAATCAAAGAGCAGTTTGGCCTTGTTCAAGCTAGAAAGCTTAGGATAGATTTTGTGCTGGTGATACTGTGAAAACTGGCTGGGTTTGTTGTGATCCCGTTGTTAAAACAATAAGTTTGAGTTATGAGCTTGGAAAATAACTTTGCTATAATCTGGGTAATTATAGTGTGGGCCCAAGAGTTCATTGGGAGTAGATATAGGTGTAGCTAACACCGAATTACTATAAACTTCTTGTGTTTGTTGTGCTTATCTCTTTCTCTCTACTATATCTTTCATACTCTGCTTTACATTCTTAGCACCACACTGATTACATATATTCTTATGCACTATCACTTTATAAAATTATTTTTAAGAGCCAAAATTTTTTAAGAACCCAATTCACCCTCCCCTCTTGGGTTGCCATCTGGGCCAACAAAGGGGATGGAGATCTATAGCCTAATACTGTTGGTCTTTCTTTCTCCTGCTCCCTCCTTCTTGGCGTGCCAATCTATTGACACCAGATCACCTTCCTCGATCATCCGCAAGCTTCCAGTCGCCTTCTCTGGCGAGCCAAAGATCTTTCGGCGAGCTTCTCTCAATCGGAACCTTACAAAAAATCTTGGGGATCGAAGATTCTGACGAAGACCCTTCGATGCTCAAGTTAGTGCTCTGGACAACAGCCGTGAGCTTGAAAGAAAGCTCGAGAGACTTAAAAAGAATTGCTTTGTGTGAGCGGATATTTGGGCCTTGTTCGCTTACCTTATCGGAGGTCCCTCTTATCCGTTTTATGAATATTTGTAAGACTTGAGGTGTAACCACCTATCAAAGAATGTGCGGTGAGGGCAGCAACAGCGGGTTTGCCTTCCTCGTGGCATGTCAGAGTTGGTAGGCCAAGCCCATCACATGTAGGTGGCTGCAGCAAGGTTGGTGGGTCAGATCCCGTCAGATATGGGTGGTCATAGCAAGATTGGTGAGCCAAATTCCGTCAGACATGGATGACCGTAGCAGGGTTGGACACTGTCAAATCTGAGCGATCGTCTGATCTGTCTCCCACATTGCGTTGCTGTTGAGATCTTGGAACATTAAAGATCATGCAAGCAGTCTTCTTGGCTAGCTGAGTCGTACAAGTTGTCCCCATAAGGGACTTGCCGGGGAGGCTGACTAGGGGCGCAGCCCAGATGGCCGAGTTGGGTCCTACCCGAGAGGCCGGCTGGAGGCACAGCTCGGGTGGCCGAGTCGGGTCCTACCCGAGAGGCCGTTAGAGTACTCCGAAACGGTGATTCCACTGTTGGTCGGGTGTGATCTCATCAGCTTCATCAGACGATCTTTATCGTTGGTTGGTTGTGGCTTCATCAGCCACATCAGATTCGGTTAGGGGCGCAACCCGGGTGACCGAGTCGGATCCTACTCGAAAGGCCAGCTGGGGTTATAATTCGGATGACCGAGTTAGATCCTACCTGGAAGGCCGGCTGAAGTACTTTGAAAGGATTATTACCACCGTTGATCGGGTGTGATCCATCGGCTTTATCGGACAGTCTTTGCCATTGGTTGATTGTGGCTTCATCAGCCACATCAAAGTATATATATTATTTTCAAATAGTGGGGATCTAAATATATTATATCACACCAAAAAATTGGATTATCAATGTTAAGTTTCCAATTGTTTGATGAAGAGTGAATTATGTTATATATATATAATATTCAAGATTTATTGAGCTGAGCTTCATTAAGCTAAACTAGTTTTTGCTTCAGCTCAAATTAATTTCAAGCCTGTTTTGATGGTCCAAGCTTAATTAGTTTAACTTCAAACCGAGCTTGATTCAACCTCTTACCTAGCCAACCCCAAGCTGAGCTCAAGCTGCTCAGTTCATGCGACACCCCTAGCTATGTCCTCATATATCAACTCTAGAAAATAAGTTGTTTGTTTAGCTTGATTTGAGGTCATCCTAAGCCGAGCTTGATCTGTTGAGTTCAGAAGAGGCTCCTAGCTTCCCTTAACCTATGCCGAGCCCAGATGACGAGCCACTACACTGCTCCCTTTCAAGCCCGCTCTATCAGGCCATGTCACATATTTGCTTATATGATCACGCCATTTAATTTACAAAAGAGAAAAAGGATACATGGCTCACCAGCTAGATACTTGGTAAATGACCTTCCAAATTACTTGACAGCCCAGACAAACACAAGTCAACTAGACGAACAAACTTAAGAAGCATTGGTTTCACATCCAGGTTTCAAACACCAGCTAAAGTCAGGAAGGTTAAGCATTTAATAGTGCGTGAATCAAATTGAAACCAAAGAGAGAAGAATCCATCCTTTATCACACGAGATCGGCTAAAAGATTCTTTTAAAGAAAAAACAAGCACACGCACACGTGCGCGCAGAGAGAGAGACCAAGTTATAAACGTCCCTTCAGATCATTGACATGATGACTATGAAAAAGGATGATATACCATAAGATTACACATCCACATTCACAAAACATGAATAGCTCCTTATACCATGTATAATAATCATCTCTACAATAAAATCCAAGTACCATGTCCAACAGGGTTGTAACTAATTGATAAATTACATCTGAGCACTAATGATTCATATGATACACATAGATTGATGATATAAAAGTCAGTAACAAAGCTCTTGACCAGGCACCATAAAGGTCCACAACGAAGCTCTTGAGCAGGGACCACATACCTGCCACAACCAGAATAAAGAGGACAAATATCCCATTGGATTCGCTTGTTTATTAAAAAGAGGATCTCGGCCTGTGATAGAGGTTCCTCAGCTACAATAGCAGAAACATAGTGGCCTATGGTGCTGTTACAGAAAAAATATGCAATTTCCACATTTAGACATGTCATAAAAGAAAAGGTAATAAATCAAAGGACTCCAAGTGCTCATAGTCGAACCTTAATCTTGATCGACCATGTATATGCCCAAGCCTCACTCTGCACCGTCCTATATATACTTTGAACTTGCTCAACAACAACTTCTGGAGCATCAGCAAGGAATGAGAATCTTAGAAACTAAAGTCTCTTCCTTTCACCTTAAAATGAAAGAAGCATTGAACCAAGACATCTGGAACTTGTTGAGCGATTTCAGTGAATGAGGTGCATTGCTCCAGTCAATCTTGGTTCTTCAAGCCTGCAATTTTCCTGCCAGCTTTCAAGAATGCTGCAACTGCAATCATCCATATTTCTAGTCTCAGAAATGTGCTGGCAGGTGCAGGCATGCCCAGGCCCCTTAGCGGGGCCGGGCTAAGCCAAAATTCGCTTCCTGCTGCTGATGAGTCTGAATACAGCCAGTGTCAGGAAAGAGTATACCAGCATGATGATGAAACATACAAACAATGCCTCTTATTTATTAAAAAAAAAAAAGTCAAAGGAAGAAAAACCATATGTAGACTGAAGCAAGTGCAAGAAAATCATTTCTGTACTGCATGGAACTGAAGACAGACTGGTTTGGCTATTTCAGATTCAACCTGGTATGATGGGCAAAAGAAACAGCATGACAAACAGCCAGGCTGAGCAGCAACAAAGATCATCTCTGTATTGTATGAAATTGAACATATTGGTCCAATCTGGTTTAACTTATTGCTGAAACAGCTTGACAAACAGCAAGGCTAAGTACGTCACTAGTTACACTATTTCCTCGATGTAGTTAGACCAGGGGAAACTGAAAAAACAAGACAATGGAGTAGTGGTTGAATAAACATCAAATGATTAAAGTTATTTGACTTATTTCTTTATATTAGTAGGCTTCTATGCAGATGGAATTGGTCAAACTACCGACCAGAACAGTGGAAACAGTAAACAGATTGGGAAGAACACTGATGCCCATCTGACGCACTAAAACTGGTATACCCATCACGTTATAATAGTTTCGCCCTTCACATTATAAAGCAAAGAATGGAAAGATGACAAATACATAACTAGGATGGCAATTTTTTCCGTTTGGCCGTTTATCCGATCGGTACCATTTTTAACGGATCGAGAAATCTGATCGGAACGGCTTAACGGGTAACGGGTTTTTTTCGTTAACAGCTAAACGGATAAACGGCTCAGGAATGGTTCTCTGCCCCATCCCCGTTTACCCATTCCCGTTCGCGTTAACTTTAATATAATATATTTAAATTTTAAATATATATATATATATATATTAAAAATTTAAAATTTAAAATAAATAAAATATATATAATTTTGACTCTTGCTCTTCCTTATTTCACGTAGCCCATTAGTCCATCGTTTATCTTCGCCAATTGCTGCCCCATCGACCCTCCAACACCTTTGTCTTTTTTCTGGTATACTCATCTCTTTAAAAAGATATCTCTTTATTTATTTCTTTAAAATTTGAATGTATTTTTTTTGTACGGTTTTTGTGTTGAAAATCTTTATTTTTTATTTTTTTTCCTTTGTTAGTTATTTTCTTACTTTTCGTTCTCTTCTCCCTTGTCCCAGAATCAAAAAATCTCTTATATATATCAATATCATCATCTCAATTAGTTTTCATCTTATCTAAACGAATAAACGGTACCCAGTGAATACCCATTTATCCGCCCCGCTCCGTTAATTATAATGGCTTAACGGAACGAAGAACGGAAACATTTTTTCTAACAGGAACGAGGACCGATATAGACCGCTTCGGGCCATCTCGAGGCCGTTGCCATCCCATACATAACCTTCAATCAACAATTGGATTATCAACCTTCAGCTAGAGTAGCATGTTCACGTACCTGCTCAAAAGGTTGAACATTTTCAGGGGAATGTACAAACGACATTCCAGGGCGAGGAGGAACAGAGTATTGGGAAGAATGCAAGTAAACTGATGGTGTTGAAGGTGCTCCAACATGATTAGCATTAAATGATGCCATCATACCCTCAGGATGACCATAGCCAACTGCCGAAGGTCCTGATGTTGCTGACCAAGGTCCATGCAAATGTTGGGGAATATGTCTGGGTTGGTGTTCGATAGGAATTTGAGCCCTGTGACTTGATCCAAGCTGAGGAAATTCAGTATTATAGTTAATAGCGGGGGAAAACATCGGCTGAATAGTATAAGTTCCTCCGTTAAATCCAAATCCAGGGTCAAACCTTTGCATATACCTGGAAACAGAGTAATAAAAAAATGCTTCAATCAAATATGCAAAATACTGACCAATTTATATCTCCTGAAATATTAAATACATTATTGCTCTTGCAAAGAGGAGGAGAAGGCAGTTTCGATAGAAGATACACACTTAGGCAAGCCCTTAAGAATGACAGTCAAAATTGTATCTATTAGAACCAATCTCAAGAAAATGAAATGGTAAAGAAGGCCGGCCATTCCAGTCCATCAAAACAGATCCTGGTACATTCAACTTATTCTAGCCAACTGGTGAATGTGTAAGGTACATAAAATGAAAGTAATTCTTTTTGATGATCAGCAGTCAATATAGAAAGGGTCAACCTAGATAAAAGTTTTCATTGTACAGTAATTTCTTACACCTGTCCGAGCAATGCAGCTATATCAACAATGAAATGGTTGAATTGATGTGCCTTACAAGGAAAAAATGGGGGAAATAGCAAAAGGATGTAAAATTGTTTTTGGCCTCCACAAAGGCAACAAAACTTGTTCCTAGTGCTAAAATTTAATTTTGGAATTGCTATCGCTAAAAATATAACCTTGGGAGTATTAATACTCAATGGTATAAGAGGCAGCATTCTTGAAGCATGAACTCAGGTGAAGGGCTGAATCATACCTATCATAACTCCGATCATAGTCAGGATCTTTGCGATCAACCTCACGATCACGGAAAATGGCCACTCTATTGCTAGTTTTGTATTTACTGACATCAGGCTCTTTCACCGTCTTATTTCTGTTTGATCTATTGCTACCTATAGAAGAGTCACTCAAAGTCCTTCCAAGATTAGTTTCAGATTTTTCAATTGTAGATATGTCATCTGATCTTGCTGATAGTGAGGAGCATTGTTGGAAGCTCTCTTGCAAGTTTGGTTCACCTTTTGTTCTTTCCATTCCGACACCACCAACACTACTGTTAAATATCCGAGCACGTGCTTTGTTATACTCCTCTTTTCTTTGTTCAACACTTTTTATTTGGTTTGTCTTCGAAGAACGGCTATTTCCACCAGTAATAACTGAGGACTGTTTCAGTGGCCTCTGCTTGATTGCAATCTTGATAGCACTATTGGCATCTTCCCGTGGCAAATTGACAGGAATGTCTGCAAGTCTAACTGGAGGAAATCGACAATCAGAAGTTTTGCGGAGCACAATTCGAGAACCAGATCCATCAGGCATAATGTTGTCCGACATGGCTATCGACTGCAGGTAGTAATGTTGGGCCACACGGTGTGCTGCTAATCGTAGATAGGAAGTTGGAAGGTCCTGAAACTCCAGCTCCTGTTGAGTAGGATTGCGGAGGAACTTCTCAATATCTTGCTCCATCCGCAAAACTGATGAGGAGATAGAACCATATCAATGAACAGAGAAAAATAACACATATAAGATGTATCAAACTTCATAGATTCAGAAAGTCTACACAAATCTGTTTATATGTCAATTGCATTGCAACATTTTATTCAATTGAACCATAAATAAGACAACATTGCACTAACTAAAAGCATTAACATAAGATGCAAGCCTTAATCACACCCATCTCAGTCTGTTGCATGGATACTTCATCAATGGCTTCCTATAAGGAGTCTCATCCCCATAAGAAGACAGTGTATGCAAACCCATTATAATTTTTTATCAAATTTTCTTCCCCAGTCACCTCCCTCTTAAAATTATCAATACCAACACAAAACTAGATCCTCAGGAGATCATCCCCACCATGTGTTGTCTTTTGTAAGTGGTTGCCAAACCAGTTTAAATGATTCTGCATGATTATGGAGGATTTTAATCTGTCTCAAACCATTTGGGAATAACCCTGCTGAGTAGGCTTTAGAAGTTAGAATTAACCATGACATATATAATAAATGTACGGGAGATCAAACCAATAGACCTATTCTAAGACATTCAATTGCAGCAGCAACAACCAACCAATAATAGCTGGAATACCTGGAACTCACCCAATAGAACTAATGAAATTTTGGCATGTTTCAATCCTTAAATGCTTGAAATATAATTTGGAGAGTAAAATTGAAGATAGAGGTTCAAGGAAATAAGGAAAGAAAGAAGAGAATGGTCAAAGTTATTGCAAGGAAAATGGAAAGCTAGATAATTTCATCTTTAGTGCTTATAGTGGTCTTAATTCTTAGAACATCTTTGCTAAGCGCCACCACATCATAAAAGACATAGCTATCTATGCAAAGTTGCTTGATCTCCTACTCATTAAGAAACATTATTCATAAACAACGAAGTTCTAACAAGTCCCTAGACCTCATAATGCATCTTGTTTATTTTTGCATCAACTTTCTATGCATTGCTATGGTAAAATCATCAAAGCTTCTTATATATTGGACTGTACTTGGTTTCAGTACTTGACTCAAAAATAAATGCTTCTTTTGTGTGCTCTCTCTCTCTCTATATGACACACGCACACCCCCACCCCAGAACCTTGTAATATATCACTTTAATATCAATTCACAAGCTTTCAGTGCCCCCTCCATAATTTCAATTGCTCTATTTTGTTCCCAAATCTTATCATCTCAACTTCTAACTGATCCACTGATCTAATAGGCTTATTCTCAATCAACATAGCAATATGAGAGCTTCCCTCCTGGCTTAGCTGTGTGATATTAGTGGATACAATTAAACCCATTTAAGACTAAAAGACCATAAATTTGACACTGCTCTCTCAAGTGTACTCTTCTTGTTAACACCCACCAAGTTACTTTAAATGTTAGCGGAGCTTTCTTTCAATTGCAAAGGAATGTAGAGACCCATTTCATTTCCAAAATTTCAGATAATGCAAGAGACAAAAAGTAGCCTCAATAGTTGACTTTTCAGCATAAAATTCCACGACATTACTGTATAATGTCTTCCCCGATTGTTTCACAGTGCAGTTCATATATTTAACAATAACAATATGACAAAACATAGCTAAACGATCCCATGATAAACCCATGTGACCTTAAGATGCATCATAGCACAAATTAACTCTATAGAAAGCAAAATTGGCCAAAAAATTATCACTTAAATTTTGCCCTTCACCATGCAGTTCGAAATCAGACGTCATCCTCATGCACACATGAAATAGTTATTACCGTCATCCAGCTGCTTATAATTCGATCCGGCCACTCAAAAGAAAGGTTTTGCCATCATTGATTGCAATATGATTAGGATAATTTTCTAAAACCACAAATTTTCAATTTTCATGGTACCAACGTCCATGACCGCATGCAATCAAAAGGAGGGGAAAAGAAAGAAAAAAAAAAGAAACAGAAAATAGCATTGCATGATTGCATGTGCATTAAGGATACATCCTAACCCTGGCTGCTATTGAGATTCATACAAGAGCAAAAGAAATTCAGATAACCATCGATAAACTCAAAATTGCCATCAATCATACAAGAACTAATCCAAAGTTCGATTCAGAAACCATCAGACTTACTCGAAAGCCGTTCCCGGGTTTCTCCAAAGCCTCCCTGAGAAACTGATCCACTTGGCTCAATACCTCTTCCGATGGCCCCCTTTCGCGCTCGGCTAAACCAGAAGCGGAGGAGGACGAAGCAAAAGAATCGGTCGGCATCGGCGCCTCCTCGGGGAACTCCCCCGCCGTCGGACCCGGCGGAGTGGAGAGATCGGAGTTCTTCTTTGAGGAGAGCATCAGCCGGGACATGCTGTCGTCCAAATCCGCCAGCTCCCACGAATCCGGCGCTCCGGTGTCCTCCGCTGAGCCCTCCATGCCGGTGGAGATTCTCTAGGGTTTGTGGAGCAGGAAAGAAACACTTACCCTAATCGCCGGGAGCTCCATGGGAGGAAGTGCGGAGAGGGGATCGATCTAGGGTTTGAGAAACGAACGATGGGGGTGAAGAATTAGAGATGGGGAAGGGACGGAGGAGAGAGAGGAAAGCAACGTATCTTATTGCGTGACTCATCCCTCCCGCTCCCTAAAATATATTCCAATTTCCAATCCGGATGCAACCGGGATACCATGGGGGTATTTCGGGAAGAAGTCCCTTTTATCATTATAGGAAAAATACCATACCTACTTTCGCTTTTTTTAAAAAAAAAAATCTTTTACAAATAGCACGTGCCATAAAATCTATAGCTACCGAGTCAACTCTCCTCTCCGTTATTTATTAAAAAATAAAAAATAAAAGAGCGAATCGTTAGTCCCGGGACCGTCGTGCAAATTCATACGCCGATACTTCCCCATCTCGATTCATACTTTTGACGTTCTCTCTCTTTTGTTTAAAAATATATATATATTATTAAGCATTCGACTTGCGTCAATTTGGCAACTCTTTCTACATAAAAATATCGCATAATTTGAAGTCAATTATGGATGGTGTCCTTGGCCCATGCTTGGCTTCTAAATCCAGAAAAAACTATAGAGAAATCGTCAGATCCTGAGATCGCACAGATCCATTGAGAAACTGCGGCCAATCTTCTGAAGTTAATACTAAAAGAGAGAGTCGGGCCAATGCCAGCACGAAAGTCTCATCGGCAACGACGAAACAGTGAAAACGTCTTTGTGTCCAGCCTTCAATGCAAGACATGCATCGAGCGAGATTATTGACCATACATCTATTAGCATGTCATAATTTTATTGGATCATGATGCATTTTACATATGCGTCCGCATGAATACATGACCAATAAATGCCCTCAATGCTCACCTTGCATCAAAGACTTTTCCAACAGCAGCATGCGCTGGAGAGGCCAATGAGATCCTGGCGTTTCGGTCGGCCCTCCCAGCGTGCAAGCAGAGGGCTACAGCATTCTATTAAGTATTAATGGCTTATAAATAGTTGCGTTCCTTCCTTCGCATGAGCTGTTTTCAATACTTTGTGAAAATATAACGTTAGTCCTCAAAGTTCATCTTTTGGTCCTCAATTACAAGTCCCGTGACGTCCCCTTACATAAGAAGGGCTAAAATTGAAGACACATTAGGACGTTAGGAATACAACGTTAAATTAAATTAATCTTTGTAGCAAAAAGATTAAGTTCTTATGATAATTTTTTATTCATGAGCACCCAAAATTTCTGAAAAACAAAAATTAACTCTTTTCCCTCTTATTCTTATATTTTTAAAATTGAGCGCAAATGACGTTTTAAAGAATAATATATCATACTTCAGAATTTCAAATGCTAATCATTTTATTTAAATTTTGTATGAACATATTTATTCCAAACAGCTTTTAAATGGTATAAAATTATTGTTGGCCAATTGCTAGAATTAACTGAATTTTACAATTTTATTCAAAATTTTGCATAAAAACATTTACTCCAAACAATATTTAAGTGGTATTAGAGCCAACAGAGGCCAGCTGTTTATTTAGATTTGTTAGCTCCACTGTTTATTTAGATTAGTTATTAACCCAGTTATTTATTTAAAAATTTTTAAATAAAATTAAGTAGAATGATTAATTTTATTTAAAAAATTTCATTTCTTTATATAACATAACTAGTAGCTCATGGTTTAAGTTTTTTTTGGCTGAGCTTTTAGAAGATTTAAAAATATTTTTAAAGATCTAAAACTATTTTTGAGGGATTTTGTAATATTTAATAAAATTTTTAAATGCACTTCATGGTTCGATCATAAATTATTAATCATTCTACTTTAAAAAATAATTACAAATTGAAGCTTTTTTCTTTAAAAAAAACTTTACTTGCTAAATGTCAAGAAATTACTTTTTAAACATAAAGATTATAAATTCAAACCACAAAAATAATAATATTTAATATTATAATAATATTAAAACACAATACAAAAACAATAAAATAACATATTATATATATTATATTCAAATAAAATATTATAAAAACATACTATAAATAAAAAATATAGTTCTTATAATTGTATAAAAATATTACTATAATTATAAATATATTATGGAGCTAAAAAGATAATACAAATAAATTATAAAATATTGTAATATAGTATATAAATATAATATTATTATACTGTATATGATATTATTTGTAATATATGAATATAACTATAAATCACAGTATCTGAATTTATGTTATTAAATAATATTAATCATAGTTTTAATAATGTATAAATATTATTAAATAATAAAAATATATAATAATATTACATTATAGCCATTGTTATACTAAATATTATATTTTTATCCTTATAATACTTTAATAGAATATATTTTAATAGAATATTTGTCATTAAATTCTATTTTTAAAAACCCTTACCATCTTGAACAACCAATCCAAAAAAAACTCTGCCACCTCCAACAACCCCGTCCAAATTGGTTTGAATTTGAATGAGGGGTTCAACCAAGATGCCTTTATATAGTTTTTTAAATAATACAGCTCAAATTAGGCGTGCAACTTGGGCTCATAAAATTTGAATTTTTTTCATCCTAACACTATTTGCAAAATGTAACACTAAGACTAACTCTAGCCCTAACTCTATTCGTAAAACCTCAATCCTAATCCTATTTTTAAAAATTGAATTCGGATTGAGTTTCGAATTGAAATTCGGATTGATGAGAAAAAAAATACTTTTTTTAAAGTAAATAAACACGGAATTATGGATCCCAAAGATAAAAAAATAAAATTCCTTACCGAACGTATAAATTACTTTAATATTATATTAAAAAAAGGCTTATCTAAAATAAAGAAGAGGAGAAGGTGTTGTAAAAAAAAAAAAAACGAAAGCGAAACGAACTATGCGGACCTTTTCCTCGCCTATGACTAACAGTCTTGACCTCCTCACTCTCAAATTGGCCTATGACTAACAGTCTTGACCTCCTCACTCTCAAATTGGCCTTCTCGTTCGATAATTGGCACCTTCAACATCATCAAAAATATGATGCCGATAAACTACCCCATTCAAATAATCCTCGAATCCGAATTATCTCAAATTTAAATTATGAATAACCCTAATCTGAATCAATTATAAATCGAATCAAATTAAACTTAAATTTTTTTAAGTTCAAATTAAATAAATATAAATTTAAATATCACTATAAATGGAGTTCGATAAATTAAATTTTAAACCGATCCAAATAGCACTCCTAGCTCAAATCACATCAATGGCCCTCCATATCACTCATGCTTTTACCCTTTATTAGATTTTCTTTATTTACAGCACTATTCAGCTCTTTATACCAGTTATGACCCTTCATACCGCTTACGGCTTTAAGCTTTCTTTTATCCACAGCACCAGCATGTACAGCCTTTATACCACTTGCTTTCTTTTATTAATAGCACCCACCACGTACAGTGAACCTGCCTTGAGTGAGAGAATGAATATCAAAAGCATAATTTTAGCCTTGTTTTATCATCCGGATATCTCGATGTGAGACCCATGGCACGTTACCATGGTCGCCTCTTAAATGCCGTGATTTTTTTTTAAAAAAAAGAGAAAATGTCAATTAAATGGAAGTGGGCAACAGCATGCACGATTTCTTGAAAAACCCAAATACCACACGAGTGACACGACCACTTCTCCACGCGGAAACCAGCCGGCCTTCGTGACCCGTCAACCGGGAAGCAAATAAATATTCAAAACCATCTTCTAAACAAGAAAAGATCGAAATAAAGGTGATATGATTGTTTAAATTTCTACTTTATTATATCCAGCTTATGAAATTAAAAAAAAATAAAAAGAAAAGAAAAGCACAACAACCGAAAGCCAGCGGCACACGAGCGCGGATATCCATGCGTCCTTGCGTCAAGGAAAGATCGCGTCCGTCGACGAAAGAATAACGAGACCCCGGATGCATCGACGAACGGACGAGATCATCGAATACGAATGAAGAGAGACCTAGATCTTGTTGTCCAGCTTGTCGGCCTTGACGACAGGGTTGGCTCGGGCGATGGCCTCCCGGCCGGCGGCCTTGAAGTCAAAGTTGCAGGCGTGCTTCTCCGGGTACCTGTGGGCCCCGCAGTACGTCGACCCGCACCGGCACATAAATCCCGCCAGACCCACCCTCTTCCGGCACGCCGTGCACCGGCTCGGTTGCGAGGCCACAACCGGCGCCGGCGAGGTCGGGGCCACCGGGCTGCTTACCTCTCCGGCCGGGCCCATCACCGCAACGGCGGCGGTGGCGGATAACGAGTACGAGCTAGATGACGGAGAGGAGGGGGCGAGGGATTTCTCGACGGCCATCTTAGCCGACGAGGCTTGCTCCTCCTTGAGGCGGTAATCGCGGTAGCACTTGGAGCAGAGGTTGAGAGTCGCCGGGCTCCCGAAGAAGCCGCAGTTGTTCGCGCACAGGCGGTGCCCCTCCTGGCATCTCTGTTCTTCCGCCATCTCGATTAGATCAATCTCAGGAACCGCGATCTACGTCTAGAACAAAAGAGAACAAACATTAGGATCATCACAAAATATAGATCTATCAAGAAGGCGAAGGATGGGATCGCGAGTTGCCCACCCAAATCATCCAAGAAACAAAATTAAAATAAGGGATAGGGAGAAAATTAAATCTTGACGACGATTGGTGGCTCCACAAATCTATATTCAAAAACTCATCATCAAGAAGATGGAAAAACGCAACAATTTCTTCAATAACGAGATAAAAAAACACAGAAAATTGGCATCAGATCACGATTTCCTTTTTTTTTAAAGAAAAAAAACTTCATCAAAACTACAGACTCGATATGCTAAATCAGAATTAGATGGGAAGAAATAGAAATAAATATAGATCTACCTGTTAAGAATTAGAGGAGTTCCAAGCGAGCAACGAAGAACGAAAGATCCAATCGCCTGGATTCGATCTCAACTTGTTTTTATCACCAACGCAAAGCGAAAGATTAAAAAAGGAGGAATAGGAATTGTCGATTGAGGAGGAGAGGAAGGGGATAAAGGGGAAAGGCGCGTCGAAGCCGGTGGGTGGCTCTGGAATTCGGAGTCTCCAGGCTGGAAAGTTATATAGAGGGGAGGGTGAGGGGAAAATAAAAAGCAAATTCCTAGACGGAGAGGTTAAACGAGTGGAGGGTTAGATTTTTTTTTTTTTTAATCTCTTTCTTAGCTGAGAGGGAGCCACCCATTACGGGAACCGGCGAAAACCGCTGGTGGTTTTCACCTTCCGGTTTTCCGAAGATTCCAGGTGCTCCATTACGTTTAATAAACAGGAATCACTGATACGCGCCTGTTTTGCTGTTTATTACGGTGCTAACACCGCCGTCGTTGCTTCGCGGTGGAGGAGGCTCGATGCCTCCAATCAATTCGATCCGATCCATAATTGCGGAGGCGGCAGACGATGGCAGTTTCGTAGATTTGTGCAAAGAATAAGGCCATGGAAGGTGGCGCCGGTCAGCGATGACGGCTGGAAAACGTCCCTAATACGCGACTTTTCGAACACCCACTCCTCCCAGACGAGGGGACCACGCACCGCAGGTCAGGTGCGGCGGGGCGTGCTCCTCACGTGCCAAGCTGGAGCTCGTGGGAGTGGGGCTGGGTCACGGGAGTCCGATTTCCAAAAAGAAAAGAAAGTGGCCACGTACACGTGTTCCGAGTAGGCGGTCCCGTCTGGTGGAGTACGCGTCGCAGGACTCCATGGGACGTGTTCCAACGAAAGCGTCATGCACAAGACACACGACACCCAGTTTTACACCCTCTAGTGTATCGTCTGGGTCCCGCACGCGGTGGGTTGTGGAACGTGGTTCTGACGACGTGGCAGCAGTGTGTTGACTGGAAATTGGAAAAGCCGAAAAGGAATCGAGAGTTGGGGCGTGGTTCCCTGCTTCCACTATCGACACGTATGGCCTCCGGTTTACGCCAGATTTGAGATGCCGAAAAAAACATTAATAATAATAACGATAAAGATTTTAGTTGTTCGGTAAAACTTTTCAGGTTAGAGTCATCTGCGACACGCGTATTAATGAGCGGAAAACAGGCCGACACGTAAGGAGAAATAACGCGTGATGAAGCGTCGTCGTATCAATCACTTTTTCTTATTAATCTATTTGAGTTTTTTTTTTTCTCAAACCCACCCCCCCCCCCCCCCCCCTCGCTTTTATTTTTTTTTTTTTTTTTAATAAACAGACGATCACCTAAGTCTCGTATGAATCAGCCCAGATACATCAGATAATAAAATATGCTTAAAACAAGTAGGACAGTGATTTCCAGCCCTCCAATTCCATGAGCCAGAATGCTGAGCCATAAAAGAAGCCGCCCAATCAGCAGCCACATTAGCTTCCCGAAATATATGACGAATCAGGACCGAGTCGTTCCCTCGCAGAAGGTAATAAATATCCCTCAAGATTGGATTAGAGGGACCATCAGAATAATTCTCCTTCTGCATCCAGGAGATAACCGTCTTTGAATCACCCTCGATCATAATCCGCTGAGCGCGGAGAATCCGAACGGCGTAAGAAATTCCTACCCACGCCGCCACCCCAGCTTTTGTTATAAGATAAGATTTAGCTGGGAAAGATTAAATTATTATATTTAACCGGATTATGTTGCAAAGTAACAATAACTATATTTTATTAAAAAAATTTTAATAAACGGATGACCACATTAAGTCGAGCATAATAGATCATAGTACAAAATTTACTTCAGAATAATTGAGCAGGGGTCACTCATAAACCATTACCACTGATCGAGATAGCGAGATACAACAGAAGCAACCCAATCAGCCGCAGCATTAGCTTCCAGATAAACGTGACGGATCTGAAATGCAGAAGTAGCATGAAGGAAAGCCCAAATATCAAGAAGCAAAGGATTGTGGGAGGAGAAGGAACCAGCTTCTCGTCTAATCCAACGAACCACCGTGAGGAAATCTCCCTCAATAACCAACCGACAAGAGCCCAACTGACGAACAGCATAGGTGATGCCAACCCAAGCAGCCTGCAGCTCAACCATAGGGACCAACAAATTAAGAGAGCCATAACCATCTGCCGCAATCATCACTCTCTTAGGCCCCTAAATAACAAACCCGAATCCAGCAAGTCGATCCGAGACAGAGCCATCAAAATTCACTTTGAAATAACTATATTTCTTTGGTGTTGTATCTTTGGCCAAATAACACCACATATATATATTGACAAATGATGCCATATCTCCACTCCAGCAAAGATCAACATGGAAGAAAATATATTTTTTATTTCTTTAAAAACTCATTTTAACCTTCAAATTTTCAATTAGTATCGTTTAATTTTTTTTTGTTCTAAAGATATTATACTGTTGGCGCCAAGTCACTCTCCTTCGATGCCAGGAAACAGAGATCCTCCTCCTTGAAGATTCCTGCAAGAAAGTCCTCGAGGATCAGTTGCTTCGGTGGGAACCCTCCGATGCTCAAGTTAGCAACTTGGGAACAAACAAAGATTAACTAGCAGAAAGAGCTAGAGGACTTGAGTTCAGGATCATTCCCTTGTCATGAGTGCGGGCTTTTATACATGTCCGAAGGTCTTTTTCCCTGCTTCCAGAAGGTTGCTGATTTCGAGGTGTTGTTGCCCGGTAACGGACGAAAGGCAAGGCTAATGATGACGAGTCACCACCGACACTGAGCATATCAGAGGTGTCCTGCTCTGCCTGCCACCTGCCAAGCACGGCGCTACGGGTTGCAAATGGACCTGATCATGTCAGGCGCGTGCCGTTACGAGGCGTGGCCACGCGCTGTTGTAGTCGAGTGATGGAGCACGTGGCCGCGGCGAACGGTTGGTGGGCCACGTGGGTGCAGCAGGCTGTTGGTGGGTCACGTGGGTATCAAGTGGCTCGAGGTAGTAGGTTGCCAGGCTCGAGGCCGAGGCGGAAACTCAGGGCCGAGGCCGAGGCGGCAGCTCGAGGGAATGCCACATCCGAAGCTGAGGGCGAGGGGACCTCGGAGGCCGAAGTTGCCCTACGGGACCGAGGTGGGGCTCCGTCAGTTTCCTTCACTGTTAACTCTAACGGCGTTGAATCAGCCACATCAGATGCCCTCTCATCTCTAAGATGAAGCAGGCCCGCCCTAGCAAGGCGAAAGGGGTGTCACCTCCCAAGTGGCTGATCCCTGCCCGCCGCCAACTGTTGACGGGCACGTGTCCTTGGGCGCAGCGAAAATTTTGTGCGGACGATCTGGGGGATACGATGGGGCGGCCTCTATCGTCTGTCCGATCTGCGGAGATCGGCCTTGAGGTGGGGGTGCCCTCTCAAAGCCCATGAAAAGCTACTGTCATCATTGCCATCATGACGCTGATGTCAGCGGCATCCCGTCATTGACCGGAGGCGAAATGCCCCACGCACCGGGCACCTGCCGAGGCAACCCGGCACATGGCAGGACTCCACGTGGCTGGGCAGGCGAGGCGGGACAATTTGAAACTCGATAAAACCGAGCAAAAGCTGAATCTCATCATTTTGCTTCAAACCGTCATCGTCTTCCTCTGGCCTTTGACCTTCTCTGCAACCCTCCTCTGCAACCCGAGAACCAGTGTCCGCCATTTCTGTCACAGGTTAGCCCTTTGACCCTTCTGAGCCTTCTCTTTCTTCTCCTAAACCATTGCTATGGCCTCCTCACCGTTCTGGTCCTCGTCGGTCGATCCCGAGGACCGAATCTCTCCTTCGAGGCTTCGCGCCTCTTCATCTCCCGCTCCTGGTCCTCCGATCCAGAGGACCGCAATCCAATCCTTCCACGGTGAGCAGCCTGCAGGGCTCCGGCACGGAAGCGTCAGGCGGCCGCTGGCACCTCCCAGAGGGTGGGAGCGGAATCCCCGACGGGGACCACCTCCACGGTAATGGGCCAGGACTTGGCTAACCTCAGGGCCCATTACCAAATCTCCCGAGGCATCGGGCTCTTCCTTCCGACCCCCGATGACAGGGTGGTCTCTTCTCGACCGGCCGAGTGGCCGTTTATGAAATATCCTTCAAGTTAGGCCTCCACTTGCCTTTCCACCCCTTCTTCATCAACCTCCTCGACTATTATTCCTTGACCCCTACCCAGCTGGTCCCAAACTCCCTCCGAACTGTCTGTGCCTTCATCGTCCTATGCCATTTCCACAGTATCACACCCCAACTCTCCCTCTTCCGATCCTTCTACACCCTTCGGCAGCAGTCGGGTTTGTGGGTGTTCTAGCCCTGACCCGGCCGCGTCCTCAAGCTGTTCCTCCCTTCTTCTGTCAAGGGATGGAAATCCTGGTTCTTTTTCGCCGACCTTGACCAAGTCAAACATGGGTGGGGGGACCCCGACCTTCGGCCCAACATGAACTCATCTATAATCCCCGGGGACCGAGAAGCGCTGGGGCAGCTGCTGACGGTCGAGATCCACCAGTGCAACCAACTCCTGACGGAGGAGAATCTCCGACTCGCGGGGGTCTCCACTCGGGGTGGTGAGTAGCTGCCAATACTCAGTCAATTTTCCTTCCCTTTTTCTTGTCTTTTTTTTTTCACTAACTCTGACCGACGTTGCGTAGTGATGAAGCTCCCGACCACCAAGCTCAGGAAGGACACCGTCAAGAGGATGAGGGCCCAGGGAGGGCCAAGCGAGGGGCAGTAGGCCCCAGCCCCTAAGCGTCCGATGGTGCAAGTTTCCCCGTCACCCGAGCACTGAGAGCCCCCAACCGCACCGATGGATTTGACAGCCGACACCCCCCCGGAGGGGATGGGGGTCGAAAGGGCGGCAATGGCGAAGCCCCAAGTTCCCAGCGAGCCAGTCCCGGCCAAGGCAGAAAGAAGCTGGGGGGAGGGGCCATCAATGGCAGTGAGTCTGCCCCCCGAGCAAATGCCGGCGGACAGCCTCCCACGCACCGAGCCCGAGACTGCGGAGATCGCGGAGGGGAGCAGAGTCAGGCCGATGCCATCTCGGGACTCCATCCTGAATGACGGACGCTGGGCGGAGCGGCTCGTCTCGCAAATAATCATGCCTGAGGTCCAAGAGGAGCTCAGTCACTTGGGAGTGGCTACGTTCTTCCGAGAGGCCTATGTGGCCCTCGCCCGAGTAAGTAATCCCGTGGCCCTCTGCCTTTGAATATTTGTTCGAGTACTGACGAATGTGGTCCAAATGCAGTTGGCAAACTCCCTGGCGGCCACGAAGGAGGTTATTAGTGGAGGAAAGACCATCATCCGGCAGGCCCAGCTGGATGCCGAGGAGGCCCAGGCTTGGGCCGAAGCGACCGAGAGGGCCCTGGAGGCGGCAAGGATCGAGCGAGCCGCCGAGATAGCTGAGGTCATCAGGCGGGCGGAGGCCAAGGCCGAGGCCAACTGAGCCCGGGCAGCGCTGAACCAGCTCGGGGAAGCCGAGAGTCTGGTCGAGGCCAAGAACATCCACATTATCGAACTGGACTCCATCGTCCGATCGGTCGAGGCCAGGGCCGAGCGTGCCGAGGAGGCTGAGAGGAGGGCCGCCTCACTGACTGAAGAGATGGAGGCACGGGCCCGGGAAGCGGAAGCTGCTGCCGAGGCTAGAGCTGCAGCGGCCGTAGAAGAGTTTCGAGCCTCGGAACGCTTTGCCGACGAGCTAGTCGAGGCCAACGCGGACGCCTACCTCCAAGGGTTCCGCGATGCCAGAGAGAAGGTGTTCTGGGTCCTCGATCTCCCCCACATCTTGGACATAGAGCCGGACCAAGGGTCCGAGGGGGCCCCCTCTGATGACGAGCCCGCGGCCGACCCTTGATTTTGTACTATTTTTTCCCTTTGTTTTTGTACTAAGTCCGACTCGGTTGGCATTTTGTAAACACTTGGGAGCATCAATGAAATCATTTTTAGCAATCTACAATGTGTCGTATTTTAAGCCTCGGCTCGCTGACGTGGGACCCCTAGGGGCCGCGTCGGCAGTGGGGTAGTGTCCATCCCCTTATGTGATCTCGACTTAGTTGCCGCTTAGGGCCGGACTCCCGGGAGAGCCAAAGTCTAACTCAGGGTTGAACCTGCCCCGGGAAAGTTTTGATGGACCTTGGCTTCGAAATGCCGAGGTGGACTCAAGCTTTTGAGCGCCGATCGAGCATCGGCCTTGGAACGCCGAGGTGGACTCGATCCTCTGAGTACCGATGGGACATCGGTCTTGGAACGCCGAGGTGGACTCGGGCTTTTGAGTACCGATGGAGCATCGGTCTTGGACTGCCGAGATAGACTCCGGCTTTTTGCCGATAGTACATCGGTCTTCAGTGCCAATGGTACATTGGTCTTCGGTGCCGATGGTATATCGGGCTTGCAGTGCCGAGCTGGCCTTGGGCTTTTTGCCGGTGGTACACCGGTCTTCAGTGCCAATGGTACATTGGTCTTCAGTGCTGATGGTACATCGGGCTTGCAGTGTCGAGTTGGCCTCGAGCTTTTTGCCAATGGTACACCGGTCTTCAGTGCCAATGGTACATTGGTCTTCGGTGCCGATGGTACACCGGTCTTTAGTGCCAATGGTACATTGGTCTTCGGTGCCGATGGTACATCGGGCTTGCAGTGCCGAACTGGCCTTGGGCTTTTTGCCGATGGTACATCGGTCTTCAGTGCCAATGGTACATTGGTCTTCGGTGCTGATGGTACATCGGGCTTGCAGTGCCGAGCTGGCCTCGGGCTTTTTGCCGTGGTACACCGGTCTTCAATGCCAATGGTACATTGGTCTTTGGTGCCGATGGTACATCGGGCTTGCAGTGCCGAGCTATCTTCAGTGCCAATGGTATATTGGTCTTCGGTGCCGATGGTACATCGGGCTTGCAGTGCCGAGCTGGCCTCGGGCTTTTTGCTAATGGTACACCAGTCTTCGGTGCCAATGATACATTGGTCTTCGGTGCCAATGGTGCATCAGGCTTGCAGTGTCGAGCTGGCCTCGGGCTTTTTTCCGGTGGTACACCGATCTTCAGTGCCAATGGTACATTGGTCTTCGGTGCCGATGGTACATCGGGCTTGTAGTGCTGACTTGGCCTCGGGCTTTTTACCGATGGTACACCGATCTTCAGTGCCAATGGTACATCGTCTTCGGTGCCGATGGTATATCAGGCTTGCAGTGCCGAGCTGGCCTCGGGCTTTTTGCCGATGGTACACCGGTCTTCAGTGCTAATAGTACATTGGTCTTCGGTGCTGATGGTACATCAGGCTTGCAGTACCGAGCTGGCCTCAAGCTTTTTGCTGAAAAGCTGGGTTACTTGAACATGTGTTTATTAATATAGAGTGTGGGGCGAGAGCCCTAAAGGAATGCAAGTATGCAACCCATTGTAAAGAAGGGTACACTATTGATAATACTGACGAAGATTGTCAGCGTTCCACGTCCGTGGGAGCGGCTTCCCATCTAGTCCTTCAATTCTATATGCTCCATGGTGGAGTGCCTCGGTGACTCGGTAGGGTTCTTCCCAATTTGGTGACAGCTTGCCTCCTTCCGTCAGTTTCGAAACTTCGGCCTGTCAGAGGACCAAGTCTCCCAGCAAGAATGTCTTTGGGCGGATGCGGGCATTGTAATACCTGGCCGTTCGCTGTCGGTAGGCTGCCATCCGTAGTCGCGCTTGACCCCGTATCTCCTCCACTAGGTCAAGGTTGGCACAACTAATTTGGATTGTCCTCCTCGCTGTATGACTCCACTCGAGGGCTTGGGTGCCTATCTCCATGGGAATGACAGCTTCAGAGCCGAAGACTAGGCTGAAGGGAGTCTCTTCGATGGGGGGCTCGCGGCGTTGTGCACATTGGGAAGCTCCTTCACCCACCATCCTTTGTAGTCATTTAGCCGGGCTATGAGTCCTTGGAGAATGATGCGGTTGGTCACCTTAGCTGCACCGTTGGTCTGAGGGTTCTCGACAGAGGTAAACCGCTGGTGAATACCCAGCTCGGTGCAGAATCCTCGGAAGGATGCGTTGTCAAACTGCCGGCCATTGTTGGTGACGAGGGTATGCGGTAGCCCGAACCGACATATTATGGACTTCCAGAAAAAAGATCTCATGTTGCCCTCGATGATCTTAGCGAGTGCCTCGGCCTCGATCCACTTGGTGAAGTGGTCGATGGCCACCAGCAGGAATTTGCGCTGTTCGAAGGCCGAAGGAAATGGTCCCAAGATGTCCATACCCCACTGGGCGAAGGGCCAAGGCGCTGCCAGGGGGGTCAACTGAGACGTCGGCTATTGCTAGATGTTAGCATGGAGTTGGCAACTATCGCACCTCTTGATGAGCTCGGCCGCATCCTCCCTCGTTGTCAACCAGTAGTACCCTTACCGCAGGGCCTTGTATGCTAGGGCTTTGCCCCCCAGATGACTTCCGCATATGCCCTCATGGATTTCTCGCAATATGTAATCAGCTTCCGTGGGACCGACGCACTTGAGGACCGGGTACAAGAACAACCTTTGGCAGAGTTTTTCGTCCATCATCAAAAACTTCGGTGCCCATCATCTAAGCAGTCTTGCCTCGGCTAGGTCTTCAGGGAGGGTGCCATCGGTCAATGCTCGGGGCTTACAAATGCTCCACGTACATCCTTCCCAAGGTCCCGTTGGCCAAGGTGGCCAAGCGAGACAATGCGTCGGCCCTAGCATTCTCCCCCTGAGGAATGTAGCTGACGCGGAAGTAGAGAAACTAAGAGGCTTGGGATTGCACCTTGCTTAGGTAACGGGACATGGTCGGGTCTCTGGCCTCGTACGCCCCAGCGACTTGCCCAGAGATGAGCTAAGAGTTCATGAAGGCCCTCAGATGCTTCGCGCCGAGATCCCTGGCCAGCTTCATCCCTGCCAGCAAGGCTTCATACTCTGCTTGATTGTTGGTGGTTGGAAAGAGAAATCGGAAGGCATACTCCACCACCTCCCCCTCAGGGCTCGTAAGAATGAGTCCAGCCCTGCTCCCCTAGGAATTTGATGCGCCGTCAACATGGAGGATCCAGCCTTCCTCTCCTGCCTCCTCAGCCATGGGGGGCTCCACTCGCATCTCCGGGTGCGACTCCTTCGGATGCTCCTCGGCCCATGTGCACTCGATCAGAAAATTGGCTAACACCTGGGATTTCATTGCGGACCTCGGGTGGATGGATAGGTCAAACTCTCTCAGCTTGATGGCCCACTTTGCTAGTCAACCGGAGGTATCGGGATGGGACAAGATAGTCCGAAGGTGTTGGTCCGTGAGCACCACGATTGGATGGGCTTGGAAGTTGGATCGAAAGCACTGAGCGGAGACGATCAGGGCGAAGATGATTTTCTCTATCTTGGAATATCTTGTCTCAGCATCGTGAAGTACTTTGCTGGTGTAGTAGACCGGCTTTTGCGCTCCGTCGGCATCCATGCGAACCAGCACGGAGCTGATGGCCTCAGGGGAGGCTGCAAGATACAGAAAGAGCTCCTCCCCGCCCCTCGGCTTGGACAATAGTGGCAAAGTGGATAAAAACTTCTTTAACTCCTCGAAGGCATCCTGGCACTCCTTTGTCCACTCGAATTCGTTGACCTTGCGCAACGCCTTGAAGAAAGGCGGACACCTCTCTGCCAACTTTGACAGGAAGCGGCTCAAGGTTACCACCCTCCCGGTCAGGCGCTGCACCTTCTTCTTGTTGATCGGGGGCCTCATATCCAGAATGGCTCGGATCTTGTCGGGGTTGGCCTCGATCCCTCACTGCATCACCATGAAGCCCAGAAACTTACCTACTGTAACCCCGAAGGCACACTTATGGGGGTTTAGCCTCATCTGATACCGACGGAGATTGCCAAAGGTCTTTGCGAGGTCGGCAATATGGTCGACAGCACGGACACTTTTGGTCAGCATGTTGTCCACGTACACCTCCATGTTTCACCCGATCTGGTCCTCAAAGACCTTATTCATTAACCTCTGGTAGGTGGCCCATGCATTCTTCAACCCAAACATCATCACCTTATAGCAATATATCCCCTTCACGGTTATAAATGAGGTGGCCTCTTCATCAGCCGGGTCCATCTTAATCTGGTTATATCCCGAGAAGGCATCCATGAAGCTGAGGGTCTCGTGACTGGACGTAGCATCTACTAACTGGTCGATCCGAGGCAGTGGGAAGCTGTCCTTGGGGCACACCTTATTGAGGTCGGTGAAGTCCATGCACATCCTCCAACTCCCACTAGCCTTACGGACCATCACGATATTCACCAGCCAATCGGGGTAGTGTACCTCACAAATGTGGCCGGCAGCCACCAACTTACGCACTTCCTCATCTATGGCCTTCTGTCTATCAGGGGCAAAGCTCCTTTTCTTTTGTCGAACGAGTCGGCACTCTGGCTTGATGTTAAGCTGGTAGGTAATCACTTCCTCTGGGATGCCTGGCATGTCAGACGTCGATCATGCAAAGATATCAGCGTTGGCTCGTAGGAAGGCAAGGAGCTGGTCGCGAGCCTCCTCCGGGAGTAGGGCTCCGACCTAGACCATCCTCGTCGGGTCCTTCCCTATAGGGAAGGTCAGCAGGTGCTCAGTCGGCTCCCCTCTCCTCTCTGAGTCTCGGGGGTCGAGAGCGCCTCTGGTGCAGGTGCAAGTACTGCCCCCTGTGGGCTGGGGGCCATGTAATAGCAAAGCGGCAACGGGTTCTGCTCCCCCTGCATTTCCCCGACTCCCTCACTGGTTGGGAACCTCACCATGAGCTAGCCTTTTGGTGGAGATAACTGTAGGGAGAAATAGTCTCTGAGGCATGCATATTTTTAAAAATTGATAACTATTATCATTGCGAAAATTAAAATATTACATATTAATCTATCTAATATGCATCAAGATCATATCTTTGCCTCGTTTGATCTAAAATATGCATATAAAAACATCAAGATCATATCTTGATCTTCAAGATGACTAGTCACACTATTATCTTGAAGCCTGCCTTAAGATCTAGGGATCAAATCACTTACCTTAAGAACAGTAGGTAAATCCTTATTGCTCTGCAGCCATTCAATCGTCCGACCTCTAGTATCGTCCACGCGAAGCCCCAAATGATCAGATTTCCGGGAGTGCTAGCTCGCAGAAAAATAGCTTTGCTAATCTTGAATCCCCTCACTTGAATCTTCCTCCAAGATCCACCAGGCTTCCGCTAACACCAGAATCATCAGGATTTTCTATTCTAACATTTTAGAATTACAATCCATGATAATTTAGAATTATAATCCACGATAAATCGTGTATTGTTGTTCTATTTTTTGTTCTGTGTTCTCTGGTGAGGGAATGCCCTCTATTTATAGTCTAGATTTAGCCTTGACATTTAATTCTGACATTTAAGAATCTGTCGTTTGGCAAAAGCGAAGAGACGCCGAAGGCGTTTGGTTTAATTCCGACGTTCAGAGAAAACCAAGGAGTCGCGGCGTTTGGTTTAATTCCGACGTTCGGAAAAAACCAAGGAGTCGCAAGCGTTTGGTTTAGTTCCGTCGTTCGAAGAAAATCAAAGAGACAAGGGATAAATCCGATGTTCGGTAAATAAATGTCATGCATTAAATTCTATCTCATGAGATGAGATTTTAGCCATCTCATCATATGAGATCCCTATTCGAGAGATTTGGGTTCTGATCTGAATTTATTTGACTTAACCTACATAGATCATGGTCCAAGCCCAAATCAAATTTGGCTAGTCCTGAATCTATTTAAATTCAAATCAAGTCTAATTTTAAATCAATATTTGAAATTGACTTGTCCTTCTAATAGACTTAAACCAAATTGAATCTTATTCAATTGTACTTAACCCAATTGAGATAATTCAATTAATCAAATTGATTAATTAAATTATATACAATTCTCAATCATTGATCAGCAAATAGATCATCCTAGGAAACTTCTATGCGTGTGACTCTCTAGGTTTGAACCTAAGCCGGTAGCATAGAAACAACTTTCTATACTAATCAATGTGCCCATCTAGTAATGAAACCCGACGTCCGGATAGGTCGAAGAGTTGCTGAGCAAACTCCAAGAACACTAAGAAATAGTTATCGTATAATTCATCCTCTTGACCACAAATGCTAAGGATGGCTTAAGAGCCTATCAACTCTAAATAGCAAATCCATAAAGTGATTTCAACTTTAGTGATCATGTGACTTTCACATGAAGTGCCTTGGCCAAGGTCTTGCTAAATTGAAACACAAGCATTTCTCCTTTTAATGGGATAAGTCAAATTCCATCTTGATCCACAACTGACTACCACAAGTACTTGACTGCACCCAGTAACCTTTCGTAGCTGGATTAGAAATCCAGGTGGTCCGGCACCTAAGTACAATGAGTTGCTTGTAAGCCACTGATTGTGATCTTCAGGTCTGAAGGATACTTATACCTATATCTTCTCGGATTAACTCTTGATAGCAGAGTATCCAGAAATGAGTCACGTTCGGTGAAATGTACTCCTGCACTTTCACCAGTATGTCATACCAGTGTCTCTACACTCCTTGATTAAGAGGATAACCAACAATATGATATACAACGTCCTATAATTGATAGTACTATGGCCCTGTCATAGTATATCATTTGGTCGCGAACTCTTTTAAGGACCTTCTAAGATAAATCCTCCTTTATCGCGAGGAAGATCCTAAGGGCTTCATTACTTTCAGGAGTATTAAGAAAATGTTCTTGTAATGAATAAACTGCCAAATAACTTTTATTAATATATCAATTTATATATAATTTACATCAGCACAATCATCAAATGATTGGCTTTAGGATACAATTCCCAACAAACTCCCACTTAGCCTAAAGCCACTCATTACAGTATCTAATACCCATCTTCAACTTATAGTTGTCAAACTCCTTGATGCTGAGTGCTTTAGTAAATGGGTCACCTAGGTTTTCCTTTCCATCAATCTTCTGAAGATTTATGTCACCTCGGTCTACTATCTCTCGAATAAGATGAAACCGGCACAGTATGTGCTTGGTGCGCTGATGTGCTCGTGGTTCCTTTGCTTGAGCTATGGCACCAGTGCTGTCACTGTATAACAGGACTGGTTCATCTAGGGAAGGTATCACTCCAAGCTCGGAGATAAACTTTCGCAGCCACACAGCTTCTTTCGCAGCATCTGATGCAGCGATGTACTCTGCCTCGCACACCGAATCTGCCACTATATGTTGCTTGAAACTTTTTCAGCAAACATCTCTACAATTAGGATAAACACAAAACCCGATACACTTTTGCTATCATCATGATCTGATTGAAAACTGGAATCAGTATATCCAACAAGTTTCAAATCAGACTCTCCATAGACTAACCACTGGTCCTTAGTATTTCTCAAATACTTAAGGATTGTCTTAACAACTTGCCAGTGTTTTTCTCCTGGATCAGATTGGTATCTACTCACTACTCCTAGTGAGTATGCCATATCTGGTCTTGTACATGTCATGGTGTACATAATCGATCCTACTGCCGAAGCATATGGAATTCGACTCATACGTTCTCTTTCATTAGGAGTTGTCAGACAATCCTTCTTAGAAAGATGAATTCCATGGCCTATCGGAAGATAGCCTTTCTTGGAATTCTCCATGCTAAACCTCTTTAGCACTGTGTCAATGTACATAGATTGGGATAAACCTAGCATCCTCTTAGATCTATCTCTATAGATCTTTATCCCTAGGATGTATGATGCTTCTCCCAGATCTTTCATGGAGAATTGTGATGATAACCATATCTTTATTCCTTGTAATGCATGGATATCATTCCCGATTAAGAGAATATCATCCATATAAGACAAGAAATACAATAACAGAATTGTTAGCCCATTTATAAATGCAAGGTTCTTCTTTATACTTAATAAAGCCATAAGATTTGATCACTTTATCAAATCGTATGTTCCAACTCCTTGATGCTTGCTTAAGTCCATAAATAGACTTTTGTAGCCTGTACACTTTAGACTCGTCTTCAGATATAAAACCTTCAGGCTGTATCATACACCTTAAATCACCATTTAGAAAAGCGATTTTAACATCTATTTGCCAAATCTCATAATCGAAGTGTGCTGCTATAGCTAGCATAATCCGAATGGATTTCAGCATTGCCACAGGAGAAAACGTTTGTCATAGTCAATACCATAATGTTGACGATACCCCTTGGCAACCAGACGTGCTTTATAGGTCTCTACCTTTCCGTCTGCGCCTCTTTTCCTCTTGAAAACCCATTTACATCCTATGGGTTTTATCCCTTCGGGTGGGTCAACTAATGTCCATACATTATTGTCCTTCATGGAATCAAGTTCGGATTTCATGGCATCAAGCCATTTATTAGAGTCAGTCCTTTGCATAGCATCCATATAGGTGATCGAATCCTCATTGTTCTCATCGAGTTCAACAGGATCATCGTTCTGGACCAAGAAACCCAAGTATCTGTCCGGTTGATGTGGTACTCTACCAAATCGCCTTAATGGTGCATCTAAAATGTGTTTTGAGTTTGATCTAATCAACTCAGATTCTAGGGGTTCACTGGTTTGTGTTGTTCCTTCTACTTGATGAACTTCCTCAAGTTCAACATTAGAGCTATTTGTTCCTTCACTAAGGAACTCCTTTTCAAGAAAAACTGCTCTATTACTAATGAACAACTTTTGTTCTTCAGTATTGTAGAAGTAATATCCTTTTGTTTCTTTCGGATAGCCGATGAAAAAATATTTGTCAGATTTGGGTTCAAGTTTGTCTGATTTTGCATGTTTCACATAAGACCGGTTGCTCTGATGGGGACCCTCCAACGCTCAAGTCAGCAACTTGGAAACAGACAAAGGTTAACTAGCAGAAAGAGCTAGAGGACTTGAGTTCAGGATCCTTCCCTCATCATGAGTGCGGGCTTTTATACCTGTCCGAAGGTCTCTTTCCCTACTTCCAAAAGGTTGCTGATTTCGAGGTGCTGTTGCTCGGTAACGGACGGAAGGCAAGGCTAATGGTGATGAGTCACCACCGACACTGAGCATATCAGAGGTGTCCTGCTCCACCTGCCACCTGCCAAGCACGGCGCTATGGGTGGCAGGCGGACCTGATCGTGTCAAGTGCACGCCGTTACGAGGTGTGGCCACGCATTGTTGCAGTCGAGTGACGGAGCACATGGTCGCGGCGGGCGGTTGATGGGCCACGTGGGTGCAGCAGGCGGTTGGTGGGTCACGTGGGTGTCAGGTGGCTCGAGGTAGTAGGTTGCAAGGCTCGAGGTCGAGGCCGAGGCGGCAGCCGGGGCCGAGGCCGAGGCGGCAGCTTGAGGGAATGCCACGTCGAAGCCGAGGGCGAGGGGACCTCGGAGGCCGAAGTCGCCCTGCGGGACCGAGGCGGGGCTCCGTCAGTTTTCTTCACTGTTAACTCTAACGACGTCGGATCAGCCACATCATATACTAAGATCAAAGTAAAAACATATTTTCTCCTTTTTATTCTAGCCTTCTAATAAAATTGATCAAATCCTCTTGTCTATTATCATAAATTCAATTATATTTAATGATATTTAATAACAGCTCTTTATTTTCTTTTATATGCTAATCCTATAATCATTACAATATTATTTTATATATTTAAATAAAGATTATAAATTATTTTTAACAAGAATACAAAATCTGACAAAAAAAATTGCCATTAAGAACCTTCTTTGCAAGCATGATTTTTTTTTTGTACAGACGGTGATCACACTAGTCTAATGCGAGTAATACCAATAGATCAGAAAGCAAAATTTGTTTAAGTACAATAAAGTAGGAGTCTTCCTACTTCCAGCTTCGAAATCCGAAGTGATAGGCCACAGAGGGCTGCAATCCAATTAGCCGCAGAGTTGATTTTTCGGTAGACATAACGGATCTGGACTCTGTGAGCATAGCGAAGAGTGCACCAAATGTCATGGAGTAAAGGATTGATTGGCGCATGATCGCAACAGTCTTGTTTGAGCCATCGGATGACAGTAAGAGAGTCCTCCTCTATGAAGAGACTATGAGCACAAAGGATTCGAGTAGCATAAAGCTTGGCCAGAGGAATAAAAGAGTCTAGAAGGTCGAGGCTTCCGTCACCAACATAGCTCCATCAATCCCATGGATAATAAAAGTCGAACCTACAAATCTACCCTAAACATTCCCATCGAAGTTGATTTTGACAAACTCTGAAGGTGGGGACTTCCAAGAGATGTATACCTATGCCGGTTCACTGCCGAAGTAGCAGAGTAGCCCCAATGGTTAGGACTATCAGAATCAAAAGCAATGCGATGAAGTGTGTACTCAGCAGATAAAGATATAGCTTTCCTCACTATCCTGTGGGAAGATACAATATCATTAGTGAAAACAAGTAGGTTCCGAGATAATCAGATCTGATAGGCTATGGAGGCCCAAGTGGTGCCCTGCTATTGGATACCCCTCCGAATATTGCATAGAAAAATCGACCATCGAGAACCAGTACTACACTCTCCAAAGTGGTAGCCCATAATCTGCCAGATATGTCTCGCTCTAGGGCAAGTAAAGATGGCATGATCAACAGTCTTCTCCTTTTGTCCGCATAATGGGCAAGTAGGCTAGATGGACAGACCCTTCCTAGAGAGCAGGGAGCAGGTAGGAAGACAGTTTTATGCAAGCTTCCAAATAAAGAGCTGAATTCTGGAATGAATGGGAAGCTACCATATCTGCGCCGCATCCATCGTATGCTAAGACTGTGGCTTATAAATCTTCATGAGGTCCCTAGTAGGAGCACCAGAAATACATGATCTTCTCATAATTTGGTATCAGATGTGTGCCCGGTATGAGAGGAATAGAGAGAATCCGGCGAGATAGCTCCTTGCTAAAGAACCGAAACACCATGGAAAAATGCCAAGAGAAGTGATCCTATAAGTCAAATCAGTGACTCTCATGCTACTGGGAACATCGATACTAACAAAGTAGGCCAGAGTGATGCAAGCATGAAAGTTAATTTTATTTAAATTATTATTTTTAAAATAATATTCTTTATAAATTCTATTCTTTTCAATAGTGTTTGGATGTCAAAAAGTTATTTTAGAATAGGAATATGAATTCCCTAGGAATAGTTTATTCCTCGTATTATTCTAAAGTTTTGTTTGGATAAAAATTTGGTATTCCATATTATTCCAGTACAATTAATGTAGTGTTATTACAAATGGTATTTGGATGATATGGAAATAAGCATGTATTCCACTAGGAATAGATGAAGAATTTTTTAAAAATCAAACATACCCTTTGACCCAATGAAAAAAAATGGTTTATCAATTTAATTTTTAATGTAATGACTTTAATAAATTATTTTTTATTAATAAATAAATAAGAATTAAGACTCTGGGTCCAGCAAATTCATCAACATCTCCATGCATTGAAAAAACATGTGAACTTTTTTCCACATATAAAACTTAAATAATTATTAAATTATAATAATTTATAATTAGTATTCAAGAGTTTAATAATATATAATATTTGATAATATATATTATTAAGCCAAAATAGTTGAGATCAAAAAAATTAACTACTTTATTTTAATATCATGCATAACTTTTAAATATTGTTCAAGTATGTTCCAAGAAGGGTACTATTTATGAGAGTTTTATTTTATTTTAATTTTTTAATAACAACCTTCATGTTTTGAAAAATATGTCTTATCCTTTTCTAATCTATAGCTTTAAATCAATTATTTTATTAAAATTTGACATATTAAGTTATTAAATTTTTATTTTTATTTAAAATAAATTAATTTAATTTTAAATTTTATTATAAATAATATAAAAAAAGTTTATATAGTTACTTATCTTAATAATGACACCAGCGTTTGGATTTTTTTAAATATCCATGTACCTAGCATGGTTTTGAACGGTGAATGGGGCTTCGAGCTTAACGTACAATGCGATAAATTAAATGGTTTAAAAATAAATATTTGGGAATGAAACTTAAAATTTATGAATCCAAAATCAGTATATATATTTCCAATCAGAGGAATGCTATATTTGATTTTAATAAAAGAGTACAAGGCAGGCACCACGGTGTCGATAGCTCGTGATTTCTCCAGAAAGTTTCAAGCGCTCACAGCACTGCAGACCACTCAAGATCCTGAGCACCGGAGAGTATACAAAATATAGACTTTAATTTGAACAATCACGCATATAAAACCATGGAGCTATAGTTTGGATACATAGATGCCCTCATGTAATGAACAAGCATACATATCAAGCATCTTTTAATACATGTGACCGGGATTTGAGTCAATGGATCTTGATATGCAACCTCGGTTCTTCTTAAAATTCTTGCATTTTTTACTACATGTTATTAGCTGCACTGATGTTTCGTCCTTCTTAGCTCAAACTTTCTTGGTTGGTTGATCTACTTTAAGAGAGAAACAACATAAAGTGATTCATCTAAAGATAGCCATAAATTTATGAATTCATTTAGTAATGTATATATCCAGTTGATCTCTTTTAAAAAGAAACATAAGAAAGTGATCTAGCTAAAAATAGGATTCATTCAGTAATATGCATGCATACCTGTTTGCAAAATCACAGTCTTCCATTAGATGCTGCCTACACATAAACCAAAACGGTAGTACATATTACATGTGCCATTGTCTAATGAAGTTTTCTTGGGAGCAATTAACTGGGAAGAAAAAGATACTGTTAACCATGAGATCCTAACAATTATCAAGATAGTAGTCGGGAAGATTAACTTAACATTTTTGTTGGGACCTCCACTAATGCCAATTATATTCAGCAACTTCTTGAGAATTTATATTGAATCATAACACCTTATTCAAACATCGTTTCCTAGAGCATGTCCAAAACTTGCTAGTGTCTTTATATCAAGTAGCAAAAAGCATTTGGGTTCCGAGAATATAAATGAAGCTCAATAGATATTTATCAAATAATGCATTGTAGGGCTCCATATCATCAAACTATATAGCACAGTAGAACTTGCTCTAATAAATGGCACTTACTGCTCAAATCCCATGAAGGAAACATGCTAAAAAAACATAAGATATTCCTATTCAAGTAGCAATTAGCATTCGATATTGACACAATAAACATGAGAATGCGACAAGAAATCAGTACCACCTAAAAATCAACTTTATCTTTGTACAAGAGACAATACCTGCAATTTAGAATGTAGATACAAGAGAGTTCATAGACTTTGCAATTACCTGCAATGTAGTTAGAATGTAGATACAAGAATGTAGATACAAGAGAATTCATAGACTTTGCAATTACCTGCAATTTAGTTATAATGTAGATACAAGATAGAGTATCAAACTGTGATGCTTCACAACGGTTGCATTTTGAAATGCCCTTCAAGTCATGATTTCATAGCCGACACTTCACATACGCAATGATCAAGCAAATAAGTGTACTCAATATCAATGGCACTGCATCTTGTCTACAGAAAAGCATACCAATCCCCTTGAAATTGCAAATATTGCAAGTTTGGTTTGCATCCAAGAAGAGGAAAACAGATGAAGGTCGATACAATTTTGTCCACCCAAAATTTGGTGAAACTCTTTGCTACTGCCAACAAAAGAGATGAGAGTTATCTCAGGGAATTTGAGATCCAGGTGTGAACCTATTGCAACAGATTCAACTGTTGTAGCCACAAATCTTGAAGCAAATTGTTTTAATACATAGATAAAGCCAAAAATCCATAGAGAGGTAAATGGCATTGCCGACAGAACATAAGGAACCACCATGCTATGGTAAACTTGATTCTTCAAAGTTATCAAAATTCATGTCTATTATAGTTTTGTGAAACTAAAGAATATAGACAAGGGTAGTTAGATCAGGCACATGTAACTTTATTTAATACCAACAAGTGGATAAATCACTAAAACTAAGCTAGTTTGTCCAACAGAAGCTAACTAAACATAAAATAGATAAGGACTGAAATATGGGGAAGACAGTTCATAGGCAAACTCAAGATGTGCAAACTCACCTGACATGAGACAATCCTTGATTTATCTATAACAATAAAACATTGTCAGTAGTGCAAAATTATTACTTTTCATCAAAATCTGAACTCAGAACATTGGATTTAGCTTTCATCATATGACTATTACAAATAGCCATGCATCCAAAAATCATCCATAAGAGGCAGCTTTCAAACCATAGGCATGTCAGGTCATAAATAAAATTCAAAAATCAAAGTAGACTAATAGCACAAGGCAGCCCGCCCTAACATCCAACTGACACTCAAATATATTAATTGTGATGAAATAGTGGGAATGAGTTTAACATGAAACTAGTTCCCTAGAAAAATCTCAAGATTTGATAAAAATTGTCAATATTACAACATAGCTGCCTACTATTTAATGGATGATTGATTCTAAATCCAATTTCATCATTGTTCAGGCTACCTACCTATATAATCCAGTTGCGAGATATAGGGACATAATTGAGTTAGCTCAGGAAGACATTATCAGCTATTATTTTCTAACGGTTACAATTTGCATGCATCCAATTCAGGAAATGCTATGAGTATGCCTAATATCATGGCCCTCAGCTTTGATAGAGTGCCAAACTGTGATGCTTCACAATGGTTGCATTTAGAAATGCCCTCCAAGTCATTATTTCACAGCCAACACTTCACATACGCAAGGATCAAGCAAATAAGCGTACTCAATATCAATGGCACTGCAACCACTAAAAGCAACACAGGTTAATTTTTCAATTCAGTAAATTATTATCAAAACTACTCCAAAATATGTTACTTCAAACAAGTGTATGCCTGCCTATTATTCTCCCAAGAATATAATTAAATAAGAAAATGAGTACTAACATAACATACTTCTGAAACTCTTTCAACGACATTACAACTGCCAAAAAGCAATAAATGCAAATATCCAATGCAGCAAATAATTATCAAAATACAACCTCTAAGATAAGACTTCTACAGGAAATCATGCAACGATGACATTAACAAGATATAGTAATCATAACCATCTCAAAGCATTAACGGAGTCTACCCATACTGAAACCCAAGTACAAAGCCTACAAGAAAGGATACGAAAACTAACGGATTTTTTAAAGGTGCACCCACATTCCTGACCATGACTATATCTTTTTTTCCTCCTTTATATTCCATATCATCAATTTTTTTGATAGATTGATGATCAGGAGGTTGATGATAATTCTAAAATGTATCAATTGCCTTTTGTCTGCATTTAAACTTCTTGTATAAGGCATGCTCGATCCCGGTAACCTCGCGCTGACACTTAGGCCAGAATTTATAGATCCTCGTCTATGGCCCACGAAAACTACATATAACTTTTAGAAGACATTACTAAACCTCAAGAGCATGCAGCTTTATTTCTTGCATTACAGTGAAACGAATATGAAACTCAGATTACATAATACGTTGCACTATTAATAAAGTCAATCATGGTAAATATACTAACTTATAAAATTAAAGAAAAAATTGTTCATAATAAAAGGATGCATGTTAGACTTACTTCGCCTGTTACGAGCAACCCATAGCCTATTAGCTATGAAATTGCGTAGTTTATCACCTCTTCAGAATTCGTCATCCCTATAATGAGATAAGGATCGATATCATCCTCATCACGATCAGCAAGCAAGGGTTCAATTGACATATTGAAGTTATGAATGATGTAGCAAGCCATTATAATACATTTTTAAACCTAGAAGGGAAATGGGATGGGACTTCTAAGAATTATATTGCTTCTTAAGAATTCCAAAGGCCTTCTCTACATAATTTCTGAGTTTAGCATGTCGATGGTTGTATAAGTCTTGATAATTGTTATATCGTCGAGCTTTAGGATTGTTAAACGTACTTAGATGGTACCTATTATCCCGATATGGAGCAAGAAACTTATCCATATTGGCATATCCTGAGTCAACAAGATAATATTTTCCTATATACGATAATAATGCCTTTACTTAAACCACTCAGAACTTCAATAAAATATAAAATCAATTAAATAGAAAAAAAATAAATACCTTCTGGTACGATAAAGCTTTCTGACTCGATAGACCAACGTAGGACTCTCATGTCGGCAACATATCCTTTCCATCCAATACAAACAAAAAGGAAAGAGTGATCAAATGATACTGTAGCCATTACATTTTGAAAAATGGTGCCCTTTCGATTACGAAAGCATGATCATTTGCTTTTCTTGATTAACGCAGGTATGTACGTACCATCAACAGCTCCAATAGCATTTTATGATGCGACCAACTTTATCAAAGACAAGTTAATAAAATTAAAAATTAAAAACAACATTTCATCCTATCCATATGTACCATGAAGTAAGGATGAAAATGGTTATTCTCACGGATTCGTGGGTGCACTCAGTATCCTGACTCGATTAAACTATAAATTATCGCTTCAATAAACAAATTTTTTTAGTACATTATTAAAATATCGAGATATTGTCTCTCCTGAGTGCTAAAAAGTTTTAGCCAGTATTCTATTGGTCACACCATAACCTATGCTGTAAAGAAAAATAGTTAGTTGCTCCTGTACCATAACATTGCGTGTGTTAGTTACAAAGCCACGTGAAACAAGCAACTCTTCTAGCTTAAAGAATATAGTGCTTGTCATCCTAAAGTGATCATAACCTCTATCTGGATGTTCACTCAACATATCTGTTATGAGTTCGTGACCCAAGAATGAACGAGTTCGATATGGCACCTTCAAAATAATGTTACAATATTGCAAATCAATGATACCATTACCTATCAGTACAGTTATGATGTCTTGCCAAATATTGTCCTCATCTATTAAAAACACCATAAGATCATGCAAAGTATCCATCTATTACAAAAAGAGAGGAGTTAATGATACAATCATATGCATAACTGTGTGTTGATAGCCAATATTTAAAGATAAATTGTGTTCTAATATACATTGCAATAAAGTAACGACAATCTTTCTATGTACAGCAAAATTTATCAAACATAAGTTAACATATCACATAATATGGTTTAACATATATAGAAGTCATTTATCACAAAATATCATTCCTTAACTACTACTATAGAAATATATGTTACAGCCAACGATGACCGCCAAATTTAGTTTGATGAGATGAAGGTGCAGATGTGTTATAAATAAATTATTTTGAACTGCCACCAAGAGAAAGGGTATGACCCTAGGAGATGCTATCTTCACTGCTTGACCTGAATAATGGCTGCATGAATGAAATAGGTCCACCTTGAGTGGCAGCATGCATGGGAGGAGGCATAAATATAGGTGGGCCACCTTGATGGACACCATGCATTGAAGGCATAAAGACATTAGGCACATAAGCATAACTTTCAAAAGGGGCTGCCACTGAAGGTAGTACACGGTAGAACTTAGCCATTTATTTGTTAAGCCAAGCTTCCAATAGTGGCCCTTCATAATGCATAAAGAACCACCTATTAATCTCATTTTTTAAAGTCTCCCCTATAGCAAGTATACATTCAGGTGTAATCCCAGATAGAGATGGGCACTGGGTGGCTCGGCATCGGGTCATACTTGGCACGGCCCATTAAAAGGGGTCATACTGGGCTTGAAAAATTTGTCCCATGGACCAAGCCCGTCATGGCCCATTAGGGCCTGGGTTGGCATGGCCCATGCAGGCTAGGCATGACATAGCCCGCGTGCCAACCCGGCACGACCCATAAGGGCTTGGGCCATGCCGGCCCACAAGGGATTTACATAAAACGATCACCGCGTTAGTGGGGGTCCCGAGCCACTCCATTGATGGAAAGAGGCACAGGGCAGCACTGAGCGCAGAGTAATCGATAGAGGGCATGGAGCCGAAGGGGAAGAGGAGGAGGGCACAGTTCGGATGCTGGGACTCGATCCAGGGAAGCGGCCGCGAACGGGGCGAACGGGGAGTTGGGAAGGCGACGAAGGGTTGGCACGGTGGAGGTCGAGGAGGAGGTCGAGGTCATCATGGCCGAGGACATCGAGGAGGCGGGCATCCCAGCCGAGGGAAGCTGCGGCGAGGGCGACAACGGCGAGGGCATGGCCGACGTCGTGGTTGCAGTAACGAAGGGTACGCTCTTTGTACTTCCAAGCCTCGCGCCAAAAGATGGAGGGGAGAGAGAGAGGAGAAGGACGGAGCCGCCATGATCGGGGAAGAGGGAAGAGAGGTTGAGGCAAGCACGGAGCTCGAGGGAGTGGTCTTTGGGGGAGTAGTGGGTGAGGAAAGAGGAGGAGGAGAAGGGGGAGTCACCATTGGGAGAGGCAACGAAAGGAGGTCGGCTTCAATGGGGTGGAGGTTGCCGCTGCTAGGGTTGATGCAGAGGGACTAGATGGAGAAGCCAATGGTCTTCCAGGCGAACAAGAAGAGAAAATAGAGGTGGGGAAGGAAACGAAGAGAAAAGAGAGTGGTAGAGAGGGGAGTCACCAGGGAGAGGGCCTGGCACAGCCCAAGGTTTACCATGCTTGGCACGACCCAGCCCAAAATGGGCTACGGGCGGTAATTTTTTTTAATGGGCCATATCGGGTATGGCCAGTTTTTTTGGCTGGCCCGGCGGGCTCGAGCCGTGCCGTGCCTAGTGCCCATCTCTAATCCCAGGAAGACTCTCTAACTTCCGCATGCATTCATCAATAGAGTACATCGTAAGACATGCAAGCTGATTTCTCCTGAGGATCTCATTAGCATTTTCAATCTCTTTTTACCTTGATCTACCAAATCTAAAAGGGCATCAATTGCATCAGTTGTGGGCCTAGTCCTACATGCTGCAGGAGTAGTGGAGGTTGGTAATTTTCTCTTTCCACTACTAGTGGACAAACCTGCATCTAAAAAACATTCTGTGGGTAGAATCAAGGCACATGTAGTCGGGCTATTTGGAGATACATCATTAAATAGGTGATTAAAAGGATCGTATAATGAGTTTAAGACTCCACCACGTTGTTGTGATGGTTGCCCGATGTTGATGTCGTCCAAGTTGATCCGATCTATCTCGTCGTCCGAGGTATTGTTATCCGATACACCCTCTGGAATAGCAGATGTATCCCTCCGTCTACCAGTGGCTGTATTTTTTGAAAAAAGGATGTCTATGTTGTCGTATGTAGGAAATGACTTACCCTTAATCCAAGCATACTCCTTGTTAACCTATTAAGAAAATTTCAAACTTAATTATATAATGTTATCAAAAGCATGCAATGTATGATACCAACATCAATCGACCACTCACCAAGATGTTCTCCTCCCATATATGTTCATCACCACATGTGAAAGTTTTAGTACAGGATCCCATCCCCAACCAGATCGATTTGCTAAGTTATAATACAAGTTGAAGGTCTTTTTCAGTACCTTCAACCGATTCTTGAGGTTTCTATAACTGAAGGACATATTTATCCGTGCGTTGAAGATATTGGTCATCTTCTTCCATGTTTCTTGCGAGAAAATACCATTGTGACAGTTACTTTCGTCATTCTCTTGCCTTATCAAGGGAAGCATTATCAGATCAAAAGCATCTGTCCAATTAGATGCTCTAGTACGACTTGATCCTTCCCTCGCATATACAAGTTCACTCACTTTTTTGGATTTAGGCATCTTATCTACAGGACCCGAAACGTTGATCAATTGGATTTAGGCAATATTTATTGTTACAATTGGCTGACAAATTAAGCCAAAAATAAATAATAATAAGACATGTTATAAAATAATAAAATCATTCCACTTAAATGTGTATGTGCCGAGACGTGTATATTGATGACCTAATACTGATACATATTATGTATACGGAAGACATTGCATGCATGTCACTATTCTATTTTTCTTAGGCATCTCACTGTTCTATTTGTACTTAAATTGAGTTAGTGTTGGACTATCTTGGTTTCAGTCCAATTTTACTTGCATGTTGGTTCTTATCATGAAGAGCTGGGCTTACATATAAAAGAGGCTTGTGGGTTTTGAAGAATGGAGCCATGTTGGTTTTCTGAGCTAATTGAATGTGAATATTGTTGCAGCATCTATGTGGCTGTTAACGGGCTTTTGTTGGCCTTTTTAGTACATTATTGTCCTATCTGTTTTATTACTCTATATCTACCATGATTCACTCCCATTAATTGAAGATGGTAGAAACCATTATCCATGAAGAGACAATTTTGATTAATCATGTTAGTTTAATGTTCTCTATCATTTTGATTTTGTTCTTTAATTGATATGTCTACTGTACCTGAGGTCATAACAATGAGTACTAAGAAATTCACATAAATTTTGATGTTTTTATTTGATATGCTTAAATTGCTGAGCTTGCTACAAGGCTACTTATCAGCTTGAGAGTATAAAATTAGAAACAAATTTTTATGTGAGAAATCTCCTTTTTGAGGGATTATATGATCATGCTATCATGAAATACTACTCGATGGAGCATAATAGTTAAAATTTGATTATTGGGGCCTTCTCTCATCCTTAAAATTTATATAGTTAGAGAAACTTTAGTCTTTTTTTATCTATTTTCCCATCAACATGGTCAAACATATTGATTTAGAAGCTTCAATGTAATAGCATACACAATATTGACTCTTGTGGATCATTAATCAGTCAAGTATTATTTATTTCTTTATAGTGCAGTGTGGAAAGCCTATACATCAAAAAATAAGTTAGAGTACTTCTATGATTAGCTCCCAATAATAAGCTACATACCGATGATATCATGGTTTCACAAATAATAAATAAATATTCAATCAATAAATATACTTTAGAAGCCACACTACTAAACTATCCAAAACTTGAAATCAAGATAAACGAGAAATGAGTTACAAGAAACCCCAGATCCAGCCATCAACCCCAAAAACAAACAGAATCCCCCACTCGAGAGAACAACAATGCTAGGAGGTCCTCTTAGATCCTGGCAAACCATCATGTTATCGCCTAAAACTCATAGATCTCTCAACAAAACCCTACCCACGACCACCAATCACCGATCAAACCCTCAAAATCAGGTGAACAGATCAATTGAAAAGCACGTGTATAGTTCCAACGAAATCAGAAGATCAGAGAGCGAAAGGAGATCAAGAGGTAGCAAAGCTTACTACTTCTATGCGAGGAAGAGAGAAGAAGAGATTAAAGCCGGGCAGAAAGCCCGCTTGCTCTGCTTTCTTAACATGAAGAGAAGAGTTGAGAGGGTTCCTGCGAGATCTAATGAAAGAAGGCCAGAATGAAAGAGCAAACGAAGAATGGAGGTTACCAAATCGCTCTCAAACCCTAGTCGGGAAATAGATGAAGACAGAAGCCCTCTTTTTTACTTCCATTTTTTCCTTCCATCGATGCCCTTGGAATATGCCAGATGGAATACGTGCTATTCCATGGGGTACCATGGAATAGCAAAACAAAAATACAAGGGTTTCGAGAGAATAGAAAATCCTATGAGGCCTATAAACCTTTTTATGCCTGTTTGAGGGAATAACCTAGAATCAATCCCTATTCTATGCAGAAATAGAGCATCCAAACACAGCCTTCAAGAACATTCTAATCTTTTAGGTAGTGTTTGAAATAGGGGATAAGAGGGGATATCCCCTCTTATTCTCAAAAGCCATAACTATAAGGGATATCAGAGAATAAAGTTAACCAAAGGGATAATCCATGGTTAACCATGGGATATCCCCTCAATTTATTCCCTAGAGAATGCAAGAATAGCTGGTTATCTCTCCAAATAAGAGTAAAAAAAGGTTATCCCATGGATTAACCTTTTTGCATTTGATATGATCAATGGGATAGCCAAGGATATCCCTAGGGATAGCCAGGGGATAAACTCTATCCCGTACACTTATCCATGGATAACATTTTTCCTATCAAATACTACTGAAAACTGTGTTTATCTTTTAACTCTATGAGAACCTCAGATGAAATTATTTTATTAAAAATTTTTCCTATATACATGGTTTAAACAATTTATAATAATATTTTAAAAATTAAAAATTTATATTTTATTTTTATACTTGTTGCCGCTGAAATTCGTCCTCCGACTCGGGCGCGGTCGATCTCCGGGAAGAGGGGGGAAGCGGACCTGCAAAAGAAGCCCACACGCGGAGGGACGCTGGGGGTGGTCCTCCGCGGAAGACCCTCCGACGCTCAAGTCAGTGGAGAAGAAATCGGCGATCAACCAGACAGTGAGGAGGTGGATCTCTCCGGGAGACCTCTCCGGGGTGGCCAATCGGAGGCTCCAAAGGGCAGGAGCGCCGACGAGCTACCGGCGAGAGCCGGAGAGCGAGGTGGAGGTGTAAGCGCGCAAAATGTGCGTACAGGGTTGCGTACCTGAGGGAATCTGCGATTATGATATTTATAGACTGCCACCTGGACATGAGCGCCTTCTGGAAGGTCCAGAGGTTGTTATGATACGGAGACGGACAGAATCAGGCCGTTGTGGGGCCGTTAGGGTCCGTACCCTGTTTGTTTTGGCATCGACGGCTGGGAGAGCTCCTTGGTATCTCGAGATCGGGTTGAGTAGGCCTGGGGTGGTTACGATAGGCTTTAGGCCGCGTTCCGATATGATTTCTTGTCTAGGATGCCGCTCAGGTAGGTTCGGGCTCTCCCGCGCCAGGTTCCACGGAGGTAGATGTTATGTCGTGGATCGCTCGAAGGGGCCGAGCTATGGAAGCCCGGAGGAGGCCGAGCTACAGAAGCCGGAGGAGGCCAAGCTATGGAAGCCCGGAGGAGGCCGAGCTATGAAAGCCCGGAGGAGGCCGAGCTACGGAAGCTCGGAGGAGGCCGAGCTATGGAAGCCCGGAGGAGGCCGAGCTACGAAAGCCCGGAGGAGGCCGAGCTACGGAAGCCCGGAGGAGGCCGAGCTACGGAAGCCCGGAGGGGGCCGACCTACAGAAGCCCGAAGGAGGCCGAGCTATGGAAGCCCAGAGGAGGCGAAGGGAGGAGGTTAGCCTTAGCCGCCTTGCACGGATATTAATGCAATAACGATTTTACCCCCCAACACATGCCCTCCACTCTCTAGTTCGAAGCGTAGGTTCGGGCGTAGGGAGTACGAGTTCGAATGGCGCGTCTCGGATGGGACGTCTTGGATTAACTGGCTTGCGCAATGATGCCCTAATTAATGCGACATGGCCGTCATGCCTTCGGGGCTAAGGCTCCCTCGCGAGCGACGGCTGGGATTGCGCCACGCCCCGAATCCCGATCGATCGGGTGCTTGTCGAGGCGATTTGGGGCGCCTGAGTTTGGCGACGGGGGCCAGTGTCCAGGCTCGGAGGAGAATGTCGAGCTCCAGTCGCGGCTAAAGGTGTCTGAGCAGTTTGAAGAGCTCATGGACACGATGGATAGGAACTTGAAGGGGGCAAGGGCGGCACACCAGGCCGCTCTGGCGGAGGTGTCCAAGCATAAGCGCAGGGTGGAGGAGTTAGAGAAACTCCTGGCGAAGAACGACAATGCGTGCTTGGAGTTGGCCAGAATTGAGTCAAAACACTCTGCGGAGGTGGCGGCGATGCGGCGGGAACATGGCGAAAGTATGAGCCGGCTGGGGAGAGAGGCCGACGAGGAAAGAAGGTGTTTGGCAGGGATGCTCGGCGAAGTGGAGGGGCGACTGAAGCGCCGCGATAGCGAGATTGCCCATTTGAAAGAGGGCGCTAAGTGGGACCAGGGAACAATAGCTCGGGTGAGCGGCGAACTATCCCAAGCCCGGAGGGATATCGAGGCCAGACAGCTGAAGATCAACGCTCTGCAGGAGAGGGTCGAGCTGGTACGGGCTGATAGACGAAATGGGTCGGCTAGGGCCGACGGATAAAATAAGTTGGCGCGCTTCCTGCCATCCTGCCAGCGCCCTGCTGTCTCGCAGGCAATTCGGTTTTTACTTTACTAGAAGCGGTGATACGGCACAGCGGGGGGCAAAGGCTGCATCAGAGCTTTCCGGAAGGTGTTCTTTTCCCATGCAGGTCGCTTTGTCGTGATGCGTACGTAACCGCCTATCACTGGAGGGTACTATTCTCGAAGGACGATTTTCTGAGCCCGCCAGTTTTCGAAGCGTCAGCGGGCGATTTCCTGCATTTAATGACCGTGATTCGGGATCAGGAGGGGATCTTCGTACACGTCCTGGTTCAGGCGGTGGGTTTGGCGCGCAGTGGGGCGCCAATCTTGAGAGACCACGTGGAGGTACTGCTTGGAAGTTTAAATCTCGGGACGCGCAGTCTGGGTAGCTTTTCCCGGTCCATTTCCGCCTATAAAAAGGAAAAAGGGGGTCCCATCCGGTTATCCCTAAGGCTTCTCTCTCGTTAGAGCTCCCATCATGCTTATTTCTCTGTTGTTGCAAATGAGAGGATCAGGCCTAGGCTCCTTGCCGCTGGATAGCTGGGGCGACCGGGGAGCAGCTGGAGGATGGCTCGTCCTTAGGGGATGAGTCCCGGAGATCACATGGAGAGCGCACATGGGGGGCGCAGAGATCACACGGAAAGCGCACATATGCGCCTCCGATGCGATCTCTGCGACTTCTGCTCGGAGACGTGGGGTCGGAAGTACACGCGGGCCTCCCATGCCTCGCTTGAACTTCTCCTCCTTCCTCGATTTGGATTTCCGGGCTCAGTCGCCTGGGGAATCTTTTATCACACGGGAAGGGGGTGAAGGTGTGCCGTCCGCCGACTCCTTGTCCTTGAGATTCGGTGGGGCGCGGTGGCACGCGCTCGGTTCGGGAGGGCGTTCTAAAGCCAAGGTCCGCTGGCTCCTCACCCGCTCGCCGAGGGGTCCCCCAGTTGGGTGGTCTGGGATGGCCATCCAGATATCTCGGTTGGGTCGCCGAGATATCGCCACCACTTGAAGCCAGTCGCAGCTATTGGTCCGCGTCGATGGGCAATTATTGGCCCTAACCGACCGGATGCGATCACGACTGTCTAGCTGCCTGAGTTTTGTACTTGCTTTTATTTTACGCATTTCAATGCTCTTGTAACGCCCGTGAGGCATTTGTAACTGATCTTGATCGGCAATAAAGAGAGTTATGTTCTGTTTTTCAATCCTCATCTTTTCTTGTGCCGAGCTTGCTATTATTATTGCTTGTGGGGTGCCGAAAGCGTTCCGCTCATCCTTAGACGAGGATCCCGCGCCACCCGAACTAATCGAAGTTCGTATTTGGCAGTTCGTAGATCATTCGGGGAAACACGCCCCTTACTCTGGTCGAAAACTTGGTGTTTTTGCGCTTCGCTTTTCCTAGAGCCTGATTTATCGTAGGTCGGTCTTGGCCGAAGCTCAGGGAATCCGCACCCCTTCTCGTCATGGTTCAAGGGACCAGTCACTCGGGATAGTCGAGTTTCGGGGAACATTTTACTTGGCCCTGCCAAGGTTCGAAGAATTTCGCAGTTCGGTCCTGCCGAGGTTTGGAGTATTTTGTGGCTCGGCCCTGCCGAGGTTCGGAGAACATTTTACTTGGCCTTGCCAAGGTTCGAAGAATTTTGTAGCTCGGCCCTGCCGAGGTTCGGAGATTATTTATCTTGGCCCTGCCAAGGTTCAGAGAAGTATTTTACTTGGCCCTGCCAAGGTTCGGAGATTTGTTGCTCGGCCCTGCCGAGGTTTGGAGAAGTATTTTACTTGGCCCTGCCAAGGTTCGGAGATTTGTTGCTCGGCCCTGCCGAGGTTCGGAGAAGTATTTTACTTGGCCCTGCCAAGGTTCGGAGATTTGTTGCTCGGCCCTGCCGAGGTTCGGAGAAATATTTTACTTGGCCCTGCCAAGGTTCGGAGATTTGTTGCTCGGCCCTGCCGAGGTTCGGAGAAATATTTTACTTGGCCCCGCCAAGGTTCGGAGATTTGTTGCTCGGCCCTGCCGAGGTTCGGAGAAATATTTATCTTGGCCCTGCCAAGGTTCGGAGAAGTTTGTAGCTCGACCCTGCCGAGGTTCGGAGATTATTTTGTGGCTCGGCCCTGCCGAGGTTCGGAGAACATTTTACTTGGCCTTGCCAAGGTTCGAAGAATTTTGTAGCTCGGCCCTGCCGAGGTTCGGAGATTATTTATCTTGGCCCTGCCAAGGTTCGGAGAAGTATTTTACTTGGCCCTGCCAAGGTTCGGAGATTTGTTGCTCGGCCCTGCCGAGGTTCAGAGAAATATTTCACTTGGCCCTGCCAAGGTTCGGAGATTTGTTGCTCGGCCCTGCCGAGGTTCGGAGAAGTATTTTACTTGGCCCTGCCAAGGTTCGGAGATTTGTTGCTCGGCCCTGTCGAGGTTCGGAGAAATATTTTACTTGGCCCTGCCAAGGTTCGGAGATTTGTTGCTCGGCCCTGCCGAGGTTCGGAGAAATATTTTACTTGGCCCTGCCAAGGTTTGGAGATTTGTTGGTCGGCCCTGCCGAGGTTCGGAGAAATATTTTACTTGGCCCTGCCAAGGTTCGGAGATTTGTTGCTCGGCCCTGCCGAGGTTCGGAGAAATATTTTACTTGGCCCCGCTAAGGTTCGGAGATTTGTTGCTCGGCCCTGCCGAGGTTCGGAGAAATATTTATCTTGGCCCTGCCAAGGTTCGGAGAAGTTTGTAGCTCGACCCTGCCGAGGTTCGGAGATTATTTTGTGGCTCGGAGGGAGCGACTCTGCCACCGTTATAGGCCACAGCGCTAGGTCCACGTGGCGCTTGATAAAAGGGGGTGCCCGAGCGGAACGGGCGGCGTGTTGTCACGCTTTTATTGGCGATGCTGCTTTTTCCGAGGGGGCAAGTTATCGGCCGAGCGACGGACTTCCACGTTTTCCGAGGAAGAGGGGCGTATTAAGCAGCCTGGGGAAGCGTCGAATGCGTTTAATGCGTGGGGCGACAGATCGGAAAATGTTTGCCTGGGGAACCCCCGATCAATCTGCTCACGCTTATCGATCCTACTCGGGATAGGGCGCGACTCTTTGGATTCCTCACGCATTAGAATGGTGACACATGGAAAAACCTCATGGGTCGGCGTTTGCGGCGCGGCCGATCGGGACACCTGCCTGGCGGGTATAAATATGACCGAGGGGGATTGGTTTCGGCCATCCCTCAGTCTGAGCTCCGAAAAGGAATGGCCTCTCCAGCGCGATCGTCAAGTGACTTGCATTCCTCACTTAGCAGCCTGCCGTACTCGGAGGGGAGGCGCACTTCCGTAACTGTCGACGGGCTGAGCCTCGCTTCGGGCTTCGCGAGCAATGAGCAGCTTGCGAGGACTGCCGAAGAATTCTTGGACGTTTCTGTCAGGGAGGCGGAAGTCTCACACCGGGTGATAGACCGGCAGGGGGAGGAGATAGCGTCCTTGCGTCAGCAGGTGGCTGACCTGACGGGACGCCTGGAGGAGTTACTGGCCTCTAGGGGTGACTGACTCCAGGGCCTCTGCCCGTTCTTGTCTTTGCCTTTTGCAGTCTTTCTGTAGCTCTCCTCTTTATAAATAAAAGTTGGGTCTAACTTTTTTGAAGTTCCTCTTTTTAAGAGTTTATGGCCTTCACTCGTGTAATGAATCAGGGGGTTGGCGCGCCCCCGTCGTTTTTGCGTGCTAATGTAGGCTCTTTGAACGACGGGCTATAGGGGCGTTACCCGAAAGATTTTCAGTGGCAGAGAGGGAAATTGCCTAACTCTGCCTGGGGCCTTTGGCCAACTACGTGGGGCTCGATGGCCTCGAGAGTGGGTTTGCCAATGGCGGCTTCTTCTCGCGCGTCGATGGTTTTTTACTCAACGCGCTCGTTTTTAAACCTGGCGAAGTCCTTCGGGGACTATTTGGGGGCCGTTCGGCTTTGGTCGAGGCTCGTAGGTTTAGACTTTTTTGCTGGGGTTTTTAGCCCGAATGATTTTTACCTGGCCTTGCCATGGCTCGGGGAATTCATCGCTCGGCCCTGCCGAGGTTCGGAGAAACATTTTACTTGACCCCGCCAAGGTTCGGAGATTTGTTGCTCGGCCCTGCCGAGGTTCGGAGAAATATTTTACTTGGCCCTGCCAAGGTTCGGAGATTTGTTGCTCGGCCCTGCCGAGGTTCGGAGAAGTATTTTACTTGGCCCTGCCAAGGTTCGGAGATTTGTTGCTCGGCCTGCCGAGGTTCGGAGAAATATTTTACTTGGCCCTGCCAAGGTTCGGAGATTTGTTGCTCGGCCCTGCCGAGGTTCGGAGAAATATTTTACTTGGCCCTGCTAAGGTTCGGAGATTTGTTGCTCGGCCCTGCCGAGGTTCGGAGAAATATTTTACTTAGCCCTGCCAAGGTTCGGAGATTCGTTGCTCGGCCCTGCCGAGGTTCGGAGAAATATTTTACTTGGCCCTGCCAAGGTTCGGAGATTTGTTGCTCGGCCCTGCCGAGGTTCGGAGAAATATTTTACTTGGCCCTGCCAAGGTTCGGAGATTTGTTGCTCGGCCCTGCCGAGGTTCGGAGAAATATTTTACTTGGCCCCGCCAAGGTTCGAAGATTTGTTGCTCGGCCCTGCCGAGGTTCAGAGAAATATTTTACTTGGCCCCGCCAAGGTTCGGAGATTTGTTGCTCGGCCCTGCCGAGGTTCGGAGAAATATTTTACTTGGCCCTGCCAAGGTTCGGAGATTTCCTGTTCAAACAGACAACTCGGTTGTGCCGAGGATTGGTAAGCAGTATCCGTTTCTCCTTGCAATTCATAACAACATGGTGCATAACGACTCATGCGACAGGCTTTGAGGAAACAGATAAGCAGGAGCGTGCGGTGAGGCATGCAAAGAATGAATTCAAAGAGGACATACCCTACTGATAATATTTGCGAAGGTTGTCCGCGTTCCAAGTCCGGGAATGGACTTCCCATCCAGATCCTGCAGCTTGTAGGTTCCTGATCCAATAATCTCCGCTATCTGGTATGGGCCTTCCCAGTTTGGCGCCAGCTTGCCTTGCTCCAGCGGTTTGGATACAGAGGCTTTCCGGAGGACAAGGTCGCCAGGTAGGAAAGCTTTCCCCTTGACCCGGGAGGCATGGTACTGAGCCACCCTCTGTTGATAAGCAGCCGTCCTGATTCGGGCCTTTTCTCTGACCTCCTCTATCAGGTCGAGGTTGGTGCGGAGTTGTTCGTTGCTTGCTTCCTCTGAGTAGCTCTCCACCCGCAATGATGGGAGGCCTATTTCCACAGGGATGACAGCCTCCGTGCCGAAAGCCATTCGGAATGGGGTCTCACCGGTCGGGATTCTCGGGGTAGTTCGGTAGGCCCACAAGACATGATGCAGCTCGTCTGCCCATCTGCCTCGGGCTCTGGAGAGGCGAGCTTTAATTCCCTGGAGGAGGGTCCTGTTGGTTACCTCGGCCGCTTCGTTGGCTTGTGGGTGCCCGACCGAGGTAAGGTGGTGGCGGATTCCATGCTCCTCGCAGAACTGACGAAACTTGGAGTTGTCGAACTGCTTGCCATTATCGGTGATTATAGTGTGGGGCAGGCCGAATCGGTAGATGACGGATCTCCACACAAAGTCTCGGGCCCGTGCCTCGGTGATCTGCGCGACTGCTTCCGCTTCGACCCATTTGGTGAAGTAGTCAATAGCGACAAATAAGAACTTCCGCTGTCCCGTCGCAAGTGGGAATGGACCAAGGATGTCCATCCCCCACTTGGCAAAGGGCCAAGCGGAGGATATAGAGACTAGCTCGGCGGAAGGGAGTCTTTGGATGTTTGCGTGTCTCTGGCAGGAGTCACAGGCTCGGACTAAATCGTCCGCGTCTCTTTGCATGGTCGGCCAGTAGTAGCCCTGTCGTAGTACCTTGTGACATAGGGATCGGCTTCCCAGATGGTTGCCGCAAATCCCTTCATGCACCTCACGCAGAGCATAATCCGCTTCGGATGGGCGAAGGCATCTAAGCAGCGGCATGGAGAAAGACCGCTTGTAAAGTTGGTTGTCGATTACTACATAATGGGTGGCCTGCAGCCTCAGCTTCCTAGCCTCTCTTCGGTCGGGCGGAAGCGACCCTTCTTTGAGGTATCTGAGGATAGGGTCGAACCAGGATGGTTCGGCTTCGACTTGCATCACTCGGTCGGCTTCCATGATGCTCGGCTTTTCCAGGGTTTCCAGGTGGAATTTTTGTTCGGCATCCATTGATTCCATGGTTGTCAGTCGGGAGAGTAGGTCGGCGCGGGCATTCTCGGATCTGGGGATCTGAATAATTTCAAATTCAGAAAAATGAGGAAGCAAGTTACGCACCTCCTGGAGATACCGAATCATATTTGGCTCCCGAGCTTCAAACTCTCCCCGAACATGGCCAGCCACCAACTGAGAGTCGGTGAAGGCGCTGAGTTTCTCCACTTCAGGTTGCGGGCGATCCAGAGACCAGCTAGCAGAGCTTCATACTCGGCCTCGTTGTTGGAAGCCGGGAAGGAGAATCGGACGCCGTACTCAAAGGCCATCCCCTCAGGACTGGTGAGAACTAGACCTGCGCCAGAGTAATGTGCATTGGACGACCCGTCGACGTGGAGGAGCCACCGGGCTCCAGATTTTGGCTCTTCCAAGAGTCTGGGGTAGAACCATCCTCCGGGATGGTGCACTCGAGGAGGAAGTCGGCTAGCACTTGAGCTTTGATGGCTGGGCGGGGCTGGAAGTGTATATCATGCTCGCTTAATTCGACGGCCCATTTGGCCATCCTCCCCGACGTCTCCGGGCGATGGATCACCGTCCTGATAGGTTGGTCAGTCAGGACCGTTATAGCATGCGCTTGAAAGTACGGTCGCAGCTTTCGCACCGAGGTAATCAAGGCCAACACCATCTTTTCAATCCTGCTGTACCTCGTCTCCGCATCACGGAGCAGCCTGCTCACATAATAGATCGGCTTCTGGACCTTGCCTTCTTCTTTGACCAGCACCGAACAAACCGCGCTCTCCGAAACAGCCAGGTACAAGAATAGGGTCTCTCCTGGGGTCGGACTACTGAGGAGCGGAGGCGAGCCGAGGTACTGCTTGAGCTCTTGAAATGATTTCTGGCACTCGGGAGTCCACTGGAAGTTTTTGGCCGATCGGAGAGTTTTGAAGAAGGGGAGGCATCTCTCGGCCGACCGCGCCACAAAGCGGTTAAGGCCGCTATCCTCCGGTTAGGCGCTGGACCTCCTTAATTGATGCTGGGGGCGTCATCTGTTGGAGAGCCTGAATCTTCTGGGGGTTAGCTTCGATACCTCGCTGGGAGACCATGAAGCCGAGGAACTTTCCCGAGTTGACGCCGAAGGCGCATTTGGTTGGGTTGAGTTTCATCCCATACTTGCGCAACGTTACAAAGCTCTCCGAGAGATCCTCGACATGCTGTGACGCCTCCTGCTTTTGACCAGCATGTCGTCCACATATACCTCCATGTTCCGGCCGATTGCTCCTTGAACACCTTGTTGACCAGCCGCTGGTAGGTCGCTCCTGCATTTTTAAGACCGAAAGGCATAACTCGGTAACAGTAGGTACCTCGGTCGGTTATGAAGGCGGTCTTCTCTTCATCTTCAGGGGCCATTCGGATCTGATTATAGCCGGAATAGGCATCCATGAATGATAGCATTTGGTGGCCTGAGGTGGCGTCCATGAGCTGATCGATCCGAGGGAGGGGGAAGCTGTCCTTTGGGCAGGCCTTGTTGAGGTCGGTGAAGTCGATGCAGATCCTCCACTTGCCGTTCGACTTTTTCACCATGACGACATTTGATAGCCAATTCGGGTAATTCACTTCCCGAACGAAGTTGGCCTTTATAAGTTTGTCGACCTCTTCTTCAATGGCTTTTTGTCGCTCTGGGGCGAAGCTTTTTTTCTTCTGCTTGACAGGCCTGTGCCTCTCGTCCACATTGAGATGGTGGACGAGGACCTTGGGGTTGATTCCCGGCATGTCGGAGGCGGTCCAGGCGAAGATATCGGCATTGCCCCGGAGGAACTTGATCAATCTGTGCCGAGGCTCTCCTTTGAGTAACGACCCGATCCTTATGGTTCGGTCGGGCCGAGCTTCGTCCAATGGTACTTCCTCCAATTCTTTCGCCGGTTCTCCCCGCTGTTCGGCGAAGTCTTCACGAGCGTCTAGCCCATCAACTTCGGGCATTCTAGACTGAAGGCTCGTAACGAAACATTGCCGAGCCATGGCTTGACTTCCCCGAACCACACCAACTCCTTGCTCGGTAGGAACTTCATAGATAGATGCGGGATGGAGACTACTGCCTTGAGAGACATTAAACCCGGCCTGCCGAATATGGCGTTATATGGGGATCTGAGGTCGGTTACCAAGAAATCTATCTGAACAATGGCTACAAGGGGCCAGGTTCCCGCGCGGACCGTCAGGGTGACGATTCCTTTGGGACGATGACGTCGCCGGTGAATCCCATCAGGGCGGAATCCACGGCTCGAAGGTTTTCCATGAGCAATTTCATCCTGGCAAACACACCGAGGTACAAAACGTTTACCGAACTTCCACTATCCACAAGGATTCGGCTTACATCATAATTGTTCAAATTAAGGGATACAACTAGTGCGTCATCGTGGGGGAGCTGTATCCCAAGAAGGTCATCATCAGAAAAGGAGAGCTCGCCGGTGCGTGCCTTCTTCGGCACTGGTGCATCACGTTTCCCCCGGAGCTCGATCCGCCAGCCTCCTCAATCATGTTGATACGGCCAACCACAGGCGGATTTGGTGGAGGGGAGTTGTGGGAGCTCGGGCTGGCGGTCACCTCCTTGCTTTTGCGGCTCGGGTGCCCTCCTAAACTGATCTAGCCGTCCCCGTCGAATCAACCTCTCTATTTCATTCTTCAGCTGCCAGCATTCTTCAGTGTCATGACCATGCTCCCTATGGTAGCAGCAGTACTTAGCGGGATCCCTTCGAGTCGGGTTCCCTCGGAGAGGTACTGGCCGGGAAGTTGGCGCTCTATCTCCATGAGGATCTGCGCCCGGGGCACAGTCAGCGGAGTATAGCGGTCGAATCGCCTGGGAGGACTCCGGGAGCGATTCCTTGGCGGCAGCGGAGGGACTCTTGGGCGGCGGGGCAGACTTGGCCGACGGACAGGGCGGTGTCTGTCGGAAACTTTGGGCTCTTACTTCTTTCTTGCTTGCTCAGCGCGGGCCATTCTCCGCGACTCCTCGACCCTAGCGTACTTGTCCGCAAGGGCCATCATATCAGATAGACATGGGGGGTAGCTGACCTCCATTGCCAGATAGAAGTCGCTCTCCTTTGAAACTCCCCCCGCCAGGGCGGACATAGCCACCTCATGATTAAGGTGGTCCACCTCCAACATGGCCTTGTTGAAACGGCCAAGGTAGTTCCTCAAGGACTCCCCCTCTCTCTGCTTAACTTCGGAGAGGGAGTCGGATCTTCGTCGATGGCGGCGGCTGCTGACGAACTGGCCAATAAAGAGGTGGCTCAGCTCGTCGAATGAATCAATGGAACCTGGTTTCAGGGCGTTGAACCAGGTTTGGGCGGATCCTCTGAGGGTGGATGGGAAGGCTCGACAGAGGATCGCATCAGATGCTCCGTGGAACATCATTATTGACCGGAAGCTACTGAGATGGTCGTCCGGATCAGTGGAGCCGTGATAGGGCTCGACGGTTGGCAGCTTAACGTGGGAGGGAATCACTTCCTCCATGATTCCCTTAGAGAAAGGGATGCCCTGCTCTGCTTTGGGCTGGGGCAGATGGGTCTGCTTGGTGGCGTCCAGCTCCTGACGCATCTCTTGGATCTGACGGCGGATCTCCTCCTCACCGGCTAGAGGAGGGGCTGGGCGCGAGAACCGCAAGGATGGCGTTGAATCATGGTGAGACATCGCCGGAGAGAGGGAGCGGGCTCGCCGAGATCTGGGGGGATCTCTATCATAACCGGTTCGAGGGACCGGTTGTCCCCCTTGGGGCGATGCGGGGGATCCGCTGATTCATGCGGATCAGAGGAGGAGGTTGCCGGCGAAGAAGAAATCGTCGCTTCTTTCTGAGGATGAGAAGCAGGAGGAGCCGCAAGGCGCTCCTGTACCAGATGGGTAAGGGCCTGGACTTGCTGGACCAGTGTAGCGAACTGGTCCTGGGTCACCGGAATGGCGGGCGGCGACGGAGTCTCGACAGGTGGGGGTTGTGGCGCTGTGGCGCCAGTCGGATCAGGCCTCTGGGAGGCGACCTGATCTTGGGCATCAGAGGTTGCTCTCCTTCGGTTGGCCATCCGAGAGGTTCTTCTCCGGATCGGGATCCTTGTCTCCTTTCTCAAGTTTTAACGGGACTTGAGACCCTTCCTCTAGCGCCAATCTGTTGCCGCTGAAATCCGTCCTCCTGACTCGGCGCGGTCGATCTCCGGGAAGAGGGGGGAAGCGGACCTGCAAAAGAAGCCCACACGCGGAGGGACGCTGGGGGTGGTCCTCCGCGGAAGACCCTCCGACGCTCAAGTCAGTGGAGAAGAAATCGGCGATCAACCAGACAGTGAGGAGGTGGATCTCTCCGGGAGACCTCTCCGGGGGCGGCCAATCGGAGGCTCCAAAGGGCAGGAGCGCCGACGAGCTACCGGCGAGAGCCGGAGAGCGAGAGTGGAGGTGTAAGCGTGCAAAATGTGCGTACAGGGTTGCGTACCTGAGGGAATCTGCGATTATGATATTTATAGACTGCCACCTGGACGTGAGCGCCTTCTGAAAGGTCCGGAGGTTGTTATGATACGGAGACGGACAGAATCAGGCCGTTGTGGGGCCGTTAGGGTCCGTACCCTGTTTGTTTTGGCATCGACGGCTGGGAGAGCTCCTTGGTATCTCGAGATCGGGTTGAGTAGGCCTGGGGTGGTTACGATAGGCTTTAGGCCGCGTTTCGATATGATTTCTTGTCTAGGATGCCGCTCAGGTAGGTTCGGGCTCTCCCGCGCCAGGTTCCGCGGAGGTAGATGTTATGTCGTGGATCGCTCGAAGGGACCGAGTACAGAAGCCCGGAGAAGGCCGAGCTACAGAAGCCCTGAGAAGGCCGAGCTATGGAAGCCCGAAGGAGGCCGAGCTACAAAAGTCCAAAAAAGGCCGAGCTATGGAAGCCCGAAGAAGGTGAAAAAAAGAAGGTTAACCTTAGCCGTCTCGCACAAACATTAATGCAATAATAATTTTACCCAACAACAATACTTAAAATCAAAATCAAAGCCCATATTCTGTACGAAGCTTTGCTCCTCCTCCTTTTGTAGCATACCGTCGGTCGGTGAGCAATCTGCTGTCACTGGGTGATTGCTTTTCGGGCATGCTGCGTTTGATTGACGTTCAGTTTACGTCATCTAAAAAACAAAAAGTAATCGCACCGCTCAACAATAAATCGGTGCTTCAAGAGAGCGAACACATATCTGTCATTGGATTACTAATTTACCATCTACTGTGATGTTCGTATATATATAAGACTTTAAATAAAAATATTTAAATGAGAAAGAAAAATAAGTAAAGATAATTTAAAGAATATAATAGAATAGATTATAAAAATAAGATAATATTACATTTTTCATAAATAATTTTTTTAATTTTTATTTAAATTAGAAAATTATAAAGAGAGCTTGAAACGCATTATTAATTATGTAGGTAGAAAACAATCAAAACCGGACGCTAAACTGGACACAATTTTTCTGTGGTTTTCTATCACTTTAAGTTTAGATATATAAGGATAGTTTTTAATCAATCAGCCGTCATAACATTTTTCTTTTCCTTTGAAATTAAAAACGCATTATTATTTTTTTTTTTAAAAAGAAAGGCATTACCCATTCGTAGCTGGGTTTCATATGGTTCATTTTTTATCAAAAAATATTTCATAAACGGCGTGACATTTGCGCAATTATTCCTCGCACAAAGACGAGTTGATCAATTTAACCCCTCCTAAGTGCCAGTAGTTAAAATAAAAAAATTAAATAAATCTTAATCCCTCCAACATTAATATTTTAAACCTTTAAAATTTATTTTAAAATTATTCGAGTCAACACGAGCAACATCCGTCGAGCCCGTAACACTTTAGGAAAAGACTTTGTACACCACCTTCGGTGCAGCAAATCTTACGTGGGCTGCATCATTCTTTTTATTGGTCCACATACGCGCGACACTCATTAAAAAATGTTAAGACATTCTAAGAGAAAAACTTACGACACCCTAGTTTTAAGCTTACGACACCGTAGTTAAAAAATGAAGATACCCGTTCAGAAAAAAAAAAAAAAAAAAAACTTCAAAAGGGTGTGTATATATATTCCAAAAAAAACTGAACGTGTATAATGCACGTCACGTCAAAATTAAATAGCTATTAAGAAAGCAAAAAAAAAGACACCAGAAAGTCACGACACTCTAGTTATAAAATTAAGACACCCGTTAAGAAAACAAAAAATACTTACGACACCCTATTTATAAAGCCACGACACCATAGTTGACACCCACTCGTCTATACATAAATTTAAAAAAAGCTGGTATTAATGCACGTCATGTCAAAATAAAAATACATTAAAAAAGCAAAAAAATATTTACGACATCTTAGTTATAAAGCCACGACACCGTGGTTATACCCACTCGTCTGTACACAAATTTCAAAAAAAGCTGGTATTAATACACGTCATGTCAAAATAAAGACACCTATTAAAAAGCAAAAAAAACTTACGACACTCTAGTTTTAAGCTTACGATACCGTAATTATAAAGTCAAGACATCCGTTCAAAAAGCAAAAAAAAACTCACGACATCCTAGTTTTAAACTCATGACACCCTAGTTTTAAGCTTAATACATCCGTTTAGAAAAAGTGTCTGGACACATATTTCAAAAAAAAGCTGAATAGGTATTAATGCACGTCAGACGGCTTTTTTTTTGAAAGTTGTGTACATATACCTTTTCTGAATGATTGTCTTAAGCTTAAAACTAGGGTATCGTAAGTTTAAAACTAGGATGTCATGAGTTTTTTTTGCTTTCTAAACGGATGTCTTGACTTTATAACTACGATGTCGTAAACTTAAACTAGAATATCGTAAATTTTTCTTTCAAAATATCTTAATATTTTTAATAAATATCATGTATATATAATTAATAAAAAAAAATGATGCAGTAAATTTGCTGCACCAAAGATGATACATAAATCTTTTCCAACGTTTTAATGCGTGGAAAAGCCTCGACCATGGGCCACCGCCTGAGCGGTAAAATTAACAACGCGTTATTGGGTGCAAGCGGTGCATCCAAAGCCATATGAGGTGGTGCGGCGCCAGCATCCTCCTACGTTGCATTTAGTAGAGGTTAAAAGTAAAATAATAATAATAAGATATAAAACATATTTTAATATAAATGTTAAGCGTAGAAAAAAATTTCTAACAATTATTTTTAACTTCGCCAATAAATAAAGAATGAATTATTACAAATATAACTATTAATTATATTTAGAATATATTAATAAAAAAATACATATAATATAGATAGATTTAGTTATATTGAAATATGATCAATTTTTTTTATTTTTAAATAGGTTTCAAAGATGTTTTATTTTTTATTTTTATGATCCATATAATATTATATATAAAATATTTTATTAATTTTATATTTAGATTTCTTTTATTTTTAGAAAGTATTTATGTTTGACCTACTATTCCTTATTAACAATTTAAAAGAGTGAAAAAGAACAAATTTATCTTATCAAAAATCTCATCTAAAATACTGATATAAAAATAATAATTTTTTACCTTTTACTACGTGTCAAACACACCTTTAGGTGGTGTTTGAAATAGGGGATAAGAGGGGATATCGGGATATCTCTTCTTATTCCCAAAAATCATAACTATAAGGTAGTGTTGATATGGGGGATAAGGAAGGATCCCTTGGATATCCCTTCTTATTCCCAAATGCTATAACTAGAAGGGATAGGTCTGAAAAATTTAACTAGAGGGGATAACCCATGGTTAACCTTGGTTAACCATGGGTTATCCCTTGAACTTATTCCCTAGGGAACCCAGGAACAACTAATGTTATCCCTTGATGGCAAACTTGTAATTTTAAAAAAATGCTTATTCCCTCAGCTATCCTCTGGATAAATGCTATCCCGTACATTTATCCAGGGATAGCTTTTAGGCTATCAAACACTACCTAAGGGATAGCTGGGAATAAAGTTAACCAAAGGGATATCCCATAATTAATCATGGTTAACCATGGGATATTTTCTCAACTTATTCCCTATAAAATGTAGGAATAGCTTGTTATCCCTTCAAATAAGAGTAAAAAAAAAGTTATCCTATAGATTTACTTTTTTGCATTTGATATGATCAATGGGATAGCCAAGGAATATATCTAGATATAGTTAAGAAATAAACTTAATAATATTTTTTTATCAAAACATTACCTTAATTTAATACCTAAACTCTTCAAAACGTGAATACAAAACCTGAACTCTCGAAAGGGCGAACAACATGGGTAGCACGTGGATGAATAAGTTGTTTTAGCGGTCTCCTTCGTTCCACGGCAGCTGCTGGCAGTTTAATAATACAATGAAAACGCCCGTACGCACGTTAATTAATGCACCGCGACAGAGATTGTTAGCCAAGGCCTTTTTTTTTTTTTTTCTTTATCGGTCACCCTCAATTCTCAATCGCATGGTATAAAAAATGAAATAAAAGAAGGCCGTTTGCGCATGAATGACTCACAGATGGAGAATAAATGTTGAATGGATGTCCATTTGCAGCGACGACTGCCATTTTCCCTTGACTAACATTCCGCGCACGAGAATTGCGCACATGTGCCCCGTGCCTCAATATGGAACGTTGGTTGCCCCGACGCTCTCCCTTATCCTCGTATTGTAAGGCCTATTGAATCAACGGCCGAGATAGGAATCCTACCACCAGCGTGAAAGGGACCACCGGATGACAACCTGGTAAGTGGATCGGGTGATTTTTTTTAAAGAAAAAACCACTGAACCATCGAAAATATTTGATAACATATATCATTGGAAGAAGATTCACGTCTGCTATACCTGGAGGCCACAAGATAGGCAGTGGTGGACTCCAACATCAACATCGATGCAGCTACAAATTTTTGGGAGTATATTTGTTCGAGGCAATTGGATTCTAGGCAAGCAAAAGATAACTGCCACAGCATGGTTAGGTATCTCTTGAACAATCAAGCAACCAAGAGTAAGGGAGGAGTGGGAACAGGCATTGAAGTAGAGGAGGAACGAGAGCTTTCAAAGGAACCCAAAACAAAAAAAGAAAAAGTTTAACACCCATCCTTGTAGACGGACGAAGATAATTGGATGAGCCGAGCTGGTAACATTTGAGAAAAGGTGATCGAAAATCATTGCTATATAGCTGCGCAACCAAACACAATGATGCTATCAGCTTTTATCTCAATCACTATTGATGATCCGTAATGGATTACTTTGCACCAAACGCACTCTAAAAGGATGGCCTGACAAATTAATAATCACTGATTTTTAATCCAAAAGGAAGGGTATCTTTATTTTCTCCAGCTTAGAAAGAAGGAAAATCATCTTGTATCTCAAACAAATATCAAACAACATTTAAGTTAAATCTATAACAAACGTAAATAAGAGAGGGATAACATCAAGCCACGGTCAACCCCTCACAAAACTGGAAACCAACCAACGGCGCGACGGTGGCGAAGGAAGGATTTAATGAACAGCACTCATCCAAAAAGGAAATGAAGTTACTCCGACAGCAGCTAATCGGGCCGGTGGCTCTCAAGAGGATCAAGATCTATCCTTTCTCTTACCTGTAACAAAAACAGTTTTATCCTTGGACGGCTGCAACGGGGATAACAATTTCTGCTCGCCGGTTATATTCTCAGCCGGACTCGTCATTTGATGAGGTTCCACTGAAGCTTGGGTGGGGTGATCAGTGAGGCCGTTGGACCGTTGAAGCGACGCTGGTCTAGCTATACAAAGCCAATTCCTTTGTTTCTCGTCATCGCACTTCTCATTTAATGGCACATGCCATGATCCTTTATCGGATTCCTATTGCACAAAAGAGCATTAATATCTTGCGGTTCCAAAAATTCCGGGAAAAGAAAAGGCAAAAAATGCACAGCTCCCGCGAATGAGAAAAAAAAAAAAAAAAAAACGACAGTTTATCGAGTACCAAAAATACACAAGCTTACCTGAATGACTAAAGAATATGGAGGTGGCATCATAAGCATCAAATTGCCTTTATTAAAAGTGTATCGTACCTGCAAAAAATCAAAATTAGAAAGGTCAAAGACAAATCTATGTGGGTTGGAGATGAAACGTTGGCTTCAATGGGTGTACATTGATGAACCTGGCTGCTAAAGAGGGGAGAGTGCAGCTCATTTTTGTCATTGAATCGCATGTTTTAACAAATTAACTTGGAAATGGTTGAATTTGTTGGCCTAAAGAATATGAAACACCAAGGAACATGCACATGAACGAGAACAACTCAACTCAACTAAGCCTTTTCCCAACTATATGGGTCGGTATGTGAATCTCTAAGTTGACATTCAAATTACAAATAATTATATCTTTTTTAATTATTTCTGTCCATATTAGTTTAGGTCTATTTTTATCTCTATTCTTATCATGGATTTAATAGTTTATTAAAAGTTTTACGCTGGCTGTTAGCTACCTAATGCAACCCTCCTCCTTTACCCGGGCTTGGGACTGACCTTGGCGAGTTAAAATATTAAAATGGTAGACTGAAAGAACAAGACCATTCCCACCATATAGAATCTTAATATCTCACTTTTTTGGCAACAATAATCAGTTAACTAGCTTCCTGTTTGGCATGTTCACAATTAACTACTAATGCAAAATGAATGCATAAACTATCCTCAATAGTTATTAAAAAAAGGAAACGATAGTCATCTCTTTTATGGGGAGACATTCATGGTCCCTTGCAACTTCTCCAGGTGACATTAACTAGCTACTTCAAAGCTGCAATCAAAGCCTTGACCATTTGTCACAGCTCTTCAAATTTCTATAAATCTTTGACCTACTCATGCATCTTAACTGAATTACAAACTCCACAATAAACTTGAATAATTCAGGAACTTTGATGACTATTTATGTGTTCATCAACTGTATGTCCAAATTACAAAATTTTACCCAGTTATATCAACCCTAAACCCCTATCCTCTAGCTTCAAGCCAAGACATTTTATGCACAACTCATCTACAATTTCAAAATCATGGAATAAAAATACCATTCCCCCTGGATCATTACTGTAATCCAACAGATTCTATGACCTAATATTTGACCATGATGAAATCCATATAAGAAAAGCAAAAGCAAAGATCTTCAAGTGGTTAAGCTAAAATAACACTATGATATGACAATGTGTGTGTTTGTGCATGTACATGCGTGCATGTGTGTGAGAGAAGAGAGAATGATTTTTTGAGTGATTTGAAGCACATACTTGATGACGCTCTTTCCACTTGGGGAAAAAGGACCGTCCTAGGAGCTCGAATATATGATCTCTCATCTCATCATTTGTCACAAGTAAACATTTGAGCTTCACTGCTGCATAGAGCCAATACCTAAGCAACAACAGTTCATTATACACCTCTGGAGGAATTTGGCAAAAGGTGGCAGGGGGCAAAATAACTAAAGAAATGCTCCCTCAGAGCATGAAACCTCAATGCTACCTCCACTCAATATGTAAATCATAAAATGCAAGAGTTCAATGAAACAACAAAGGGAGGCAGAAAAAACAGTTCTGAAGCAACCAATCAAGTGACTACCCAACCATATCCAATTCTTCATTAGGCAGATTATGTTTTTATTCTGAAACATGCATAATACAGTCCGATTGCACCAGATATTTCATCTATTCAGCTTAAAATAAGTGTTTTGGTTGATTTCTGGACCAAAACTTTGTTTTGTCTTTGAAACTTAAAATCTTAACGAACATAGCAGTTAAAGGAAACAACTTTAATTGTCTTGATTCTAGTAATGTGTCCCAGATTCTTATGCAATGATCCTTACCAATCATCATTTGATCCAGTTGGCGTTGTGTACAATGCCCATTCAGCTCTCCACTTCTCAAGTAACTGCCTATTCGAAGAATTTGCCATGAGTGCTAAAGTGCGCTTGTTATGCAGTATAATGAGTGGCCATTTGCCCTGGCTTCTTTCAACTAGTTCTTGTACGACAGCTTCTAGCTGCTCTATTTAGGTACACATCATGCACAAAGCATCGATATGTAAACATAACATGAATAACAGCATATAAAGCAGTAGACAAAATGCACCATAATCAATAAAACGGTAATGTAGGAACCTGAGACAAACTGAATCCACCATCTGAAAAATTCTGCTGGTAAAGAGCAATATTTGCCCCATCAATTATAGCTTCATAGTCACTGTGCTTTTCCAACCATTCCTAAACAAAGAGACATGAGAATAACAATAAACCTTAGATAACAGTACAATATGAGTCTATTCTTGATTTTTTTACAGCTTACTATGAAAACTGGCGATATTTTTATTCTAGATAAATGCACTCACTAGGTAAGATATCACATATGTACATTTTAACAAGGCCAAAGACATGCATGAGTCAGCAAAGAGCCACAGATCAGTGTAAGAACTATATATGGGGAGTAGAGTTTCTTGTAACTTATGCTGGACATGAACATAAAGACCTTGGCAATATTCAACAAGTGCTCCTGGTATTTATGTAACTACATTTTCCATTCACAAGACTTCGAAGGGGTATATACCAAGTTAGAAACATCAGAGTTTATAAATACTAAATAGTCAACCTAAGACCGAACACATAGAAGCATGTAAGTAGTCAGATGAAATTCAAGACTATTATAGTGAGGCAAGGATCTTGGAATTGCCAGTAATTAAAGGTGAGGAGAGACCATGGAAATTTTGAATTGACGTATCAAGATGTGATTTGAAGACACTTTTCTTTAGAAAAGGACTTCACATTGCATATAGGGAAGAATATTAGTGCCACAGGATGCATAATGTGGAGGCATAACCAATACAGCTAGTTTAACTGTTGCAATTACACTTGTCATTTGCAAGGAAATGCACGCAAAGTGCGCTAAAATATAAGCAAACCTACACTTACACTGAATTAGCTGATATTTTCATAAGTTCAAAAATTTTCAAAAATTTGACTAAGGAAGCATCAGCATGTTTCTCAGAATTGTGGTGAGAAGGATGGTGACAAATGGACCACGATACAGCTTTTATAACATAAAGGAAAGAAAACAAATAGAGTTGTTACAATTTTATAGAGTAACAGGTTTCGCAGAATTCAGAGCTTTCATTCATTTTCTTTTTATGGACATGATATTATCAATCCAGTTGTAAGATCCAATTTTCAAACTGTTAAACTCTACTAATCTCCAAATCAGATGGTTGTAAAAATAAGGATTAGGAGAGCAGAATGAACCAAAATAAATAAATAAATGATCACAAACATTTCTGACTGCAAGGAGCTGCCTTTTACCAGAAAATTCCTGAAATTGGACTTGGCTTCCCTTGACAAAGCCAAGCTAGCCACAGACTCTGCAAACTTCTCTGTCTCCATTCGATCAATGTCCACACAAGCCAACGTCTGTCCACAACCATTGCAATGCCCCTTGGAGCTAATATTGGCTCGGCGAATATCCCATCCCCCCTCCCCCAACCATCCGAGCCCATGCCAGCCACCCCCATTCATCAAAATTGCATCTTTTACCCTGCCGGCATCCCAATTCGTTCTCCCGACCTCCATTGCTCGCTCGCTTCTGAACCACTCCTCCAAAATGTCTGCCGTGGAACCAGACACACATCCTACAGTGCCTCTCAACTTGTGCAAATACTCATAAATCTTCTGCTCTCTCCCTACCTTGGCGCTCACCTGTAGTAGAGCAGCGATCTCCGACTCCTCCGGCGCGACGCCCACCGATTCCATGTGATGCTCCACGGCATAAGCCTTATCAGCTTCCAATATCCGGCAAAAGGCGAAAAGCGCCGGACCGTAGGTCCTCAGCCTAGGGGTGGTGCCGTACCGCTCCCCCATGGTCTTGACCAACTCGAAAGCGAAGTCGGCGCCGCCGTCGGGCCTCTGGGCAGCAATCCGGGCCATGGAGGTGATGGTGGCCTCGGTGGGGGCGGCGCCGGCGGAGGCCATCCGGTCGAAGATAGCGAAGCTGGTGTCGATGGCGGACTTCTTGGAGGTCTCGTCAAGCGTCTCGATGGAGGTGGATATGATGTGGAGGAGGGAGTTGAAGTGGTACGCGGAGAGGCGGAGGTTCTCGGCGGATGCGGACTCATAGAGGGCAAGGGCACCGGCGAGGTCTCCTGTCTTGGAGCACGTGTCGAGGGCGTACCGGAACTGGCCCTCACGCGTACTGTTCTTCTTCTTCTTGGCCTTCGCCGCGATTTCCATGGCCGACAGCTCCAGGCACGGGAAAAGCCCTAAATCGTGATGCTAACCGCCTAACCCGAACCCTACCCTTGCTTGGCCTCGGCCGGCAAGGATTTCGTTCGGTGAGGACGCATGGACATTTCTGTGCGGTCATTCCGAAAGGGGCTCTCTGTACAATTGTTTTATGCGGGAAGAAATCTGTTTTTTTTTTTTTTTTTTTTTTTTGTACGAGTGAACGATCGTACTAGTCTAGTGCAAGTCAGCCCAGATAGATCCGAATGCATAATTTGCTACAACAGAGAAGGGCAGGGATCATCCGGCCTTCAGATCCATGAACCATCATGCTAGGCCACAAAAGAAGCCACTTAGTCCACCGCCGAATTGGCTTCACGATAGATATGGCGAACCTGGGCATAGTCAACCTCATGCAAGATAGACGAAATGTCGATAAGCATCGGATTAGCAGGGCCGAAATGGTAATTCTCCTTCTGCAGCAAAGAAATAATCGACATGGAATTACCCTCAATCCAAATCCTCTGAGCATGAAGAGTTCTGACAGCATAAGAAATGCCCGCCAAGCCGCATAAAGCTCAAACATAGGGACGGAGGAGTCAATAGTACCAAAACTTCTAGCTCCCATCAAGTCACCATGAGGGCCACGGATGACGAAAGCATAACCAATAGCTCTATCACGGACACTCCTATCAAAGTTGATTTTGACGAACCCTGGAGGAGGAGGATCCTAGGAGATGAAAACCGTATGCCGGTTCGCTGCCATAGCAACAGAGGATCCCCAAAGGCCAGAGACGTCAGAAGCAACCCGGGCACAGTCCGCAACCAAAGATCTAATCTTCCTCATAATCCTGAGGAATGAAATAGAATCATCGTGAAAAGAAGCTGGTTCCTCGATAACCAAATCTGATAAGTCGTGGCAGCCCAAAGACCACCCTTCTGCAGAGAAGCTCTACGAATATCAAGAAGAAAAGAGGAGCGAGGTGAACCCAGATCATCCCACTTGATAGAGTAATCCATCATTTGCCAAATCTGTCTAGCTCTAGGGCAAATGAAATAGCATACTCAGAAGACTCCTCCTTCAACCTACATAAAGGATAGCACGGCTGGATTGATAGACCCAATCTACCATTTATGTTGCTCGTTACAATTAAATACTGACCGTTTGGTGCAGCGTTCGAATTAGTATTGAAATCCAATCGGATTCAATAAAAAGAAGGTCGACATTCCTCACCCCCTCCAACTATTTAGTTAATATGATGATGGAAATCAAAATCAGAGTAATTTTTAATTTTATTATTTGATACGTTCGAATCATGAAAGCAAAATCCATATATTTTTTATAATAAAAATAAACAAAATAAAATAATAATTAATTATAAATATTTACCTAGAATAGAAAATAATTTATTCAATAAAAATGAGCACGATCACTTTGTCTTCTTCATTTCTCCTTCCTTTGAAATTAGAAAAAAAAAACATTAAATTTTGTCTCATTAGCTTCTTTTTCTTTAGTATTTCGTAGGTGATGATCCTATTTTTATTTTATCTGATAATCACTTGCAAATAACTTACAACCTCTTGAAGATAATTCATCTAAATATTAATTCACTAATTAAAATAATTATATCTTTTTAAAAAAATTAAAAAAAGGTCTATTTTGATGAGAATATGTAGATAAAAAAGTTTAGGTTTCTCTATAAATTGAAATACCTTCTTGAAGTTTTTTTTATATGAGAGAAAAATATATGGAAGCCAAAAAGAAATTGGGTCTCTAATTAAGAGTAAATGCTAAAGGCACACACCATCATTGTGCGAGCACTCAATCAAAAAGTTACCGAAGGTAAATTATAGACAAAGTTTAATGGCCGAAGGTAATTTATTGATCTTGGCATTTAATATATTTAATGTATACAACATGCTTGTATGTATGCATAGATTTATTTTCTATGGTTGATATCAATAAGCACTTAATCGAGAAGTTACCGGAGGGAGCACTCAATCGAAAAGTTACCGAAAGTAAATCAATACAAAGTTCAATGAAGGGAGATAATTCATTGATTTTGGCATTTAATATATTTGATCTATATAGCATGCCTATATATATGCATAGATTTATTTCCTATAGTTGGTATTAGAGTTTTTATGCCTCTGCCTTAATTTGTTTAGGTTTTGAATAAGGGTATTATTTTATTTCTATAAATAAAAGGAAAAGGACATTAGAATTGGTGCACTCCTAGCACTTAGTTTCATTTGAGAAAACATTTTTATTAAAGAGAAACAACAAGATATGTGCCATGCATCACCCAATGTTCTCTCTCCTTCACTCTTGTCATCCTCTTGGAGAAGCCCTCTTCTACTCTCGGGTATGATAAAAAAAGAAAGAAAGAAAGAAGAGAGCATGGGGTGGTAGCACAGTTGGTTAGTGCTTAATAGGCCGCTAAGACTCTGAACCACACAAATTGCACTAGAAAAATGAATGATTATGTTATGTTTCTAGCATGATTTGTTTTATTATGTCATATTTTCTAGCCTTAAGTTTAAAATTTTTTGCATTAAAACACACCTCCTGAGCTCTATGCTTGCGGACTCTTGTATAGACTGGCCCAAGGGATTAATAAGCTACGGTCAGATGTGTTCTAATCAAAGAAATTTTATTTAGGATTATAATTTTAAAATTACATTGAATAGATGCTTGGTATGATATTGCTCCTACTATGCATATTAGATTTTATATGCTTAATGAAAGGATATGCAGTCGTAGTATGAAAGACTCATAATGTAAATCTTTTTAGGGTTTGATTGATCAATTAGTATCTAGAAAATTAGTTCTGAAAGGTAAAGAGATCATAATTTTTTAATTAGTTCTGTTGACTGACGTGGCCAATTAAATTGGTTTTTAAGAAAAGCAACATGGGGACCCCACCTCTCTCCCACTTAACTGGCCAATTCGATTGATTTAGACCTTGAATTGAAAATATTATATTGATTAAGATTACTGTGTAATGCCTTCTTCATGCTAAGATAAATTGGCTAATTTGTATGCATATAATGGAGTTTAAATGTCATGTGATTAATATGATTTTGATTAATCAAGGAGTAGCCACAACATCTTTAATTAATCAAAATTATATATTAAGTTGCAAGACATTAATGATAATTAATTATATTTAATGCAATAAATCTTATCTCATAGAAATTTTTATTGCATTTATATAATCAATTAAGATAGAATAACAAATTATTTTCTTAATTTACCTATAGAAATTAAGAAAGAAAATATAATTTGTTAGTCATATCATTAAGTTAATGAATCTATTTAAGTATAATAACTTAACCTACGGGTTATATGTTATTGATTCATATTGTTGCATATTTACATTGGTAAGACATAACATTAAGTTATATGCCTCAATTTTAGTTACATGAATATATTGTTTATTTACTTTATTCAGCTATGTTACCTATGAATATATTTGATATAAAATGTGAAATTTTTGATTTAAGTGGTGACAATTATAAAGTATGAAAAGAGAGAATTCTTCTTCAGTTAAAGTATATAGGCATTGACTATGCCATCAAGAATGATGAACCACCTGCAATTACACCACTTAAACAATAAATGTTGAGATTGCTATCAGAAAAAATTCTTTCTTGCTTCTTGATTTAAGTGGTGTAACTGCAGATGGTTCATCCTTCCTGATGGCATAGTCAATGTTCATGCACCCTAACTGAAGAAGAACTCTTTTTTTCTATACTTTATAATTGTCATACTTAAATCGAAAGTTTCACATTTCATATCAGAATATTTGCAGGTAACATAGCTATATTGGTGCAGGCACTAGGATCAGAAAGAGGATGCATGCAATTCAACCCAATCCACACTCATTATGGATTTCATATACTTAAATTTTGGGTTCTAATAATGTATTTTGATCTTGAGTCACTTTATGTCTGTATTTAATTTAAGACAAGTCAAGTCTATTTTCAATTTAGTTTTGTTATGTTCAATTGAGTCTGTTAGGTTCAACTCGGTCAATTTTAGTTCAATTTAGTTTGGTAATTAGTTGAGTCTTGTAAGTTGGATCAAAAGGGTTCAAATTAGGACCATGAAGCTTGAAGATTGAATAGAGCAAACCACTTCATCTTCTATTTGGCGCCCTATGCCTAGATAAAAGCCACTTTACCCTTCATTTGGGCACCCTATGCCTAAATGAAAACCACCTCACTCTTTATTTGGGTGCCCTATGCTTAGATGAAAACTACCTCACCCTCCATTTGGGCGTCCTATGCCTAGAAAGAAACTACCTCACTCTCCATTTGAGTGCCCCTCCTCATTTTTTTGAACCATCCAAAAAAAGACCAAACTTCCTTAATGACGCCCCCCTTTTGATCCATGAAAATTCAAACATGTTTTCCCTCCTTCCATTTAAATTTTAAATTCAAAATTCTTGACGCCCACTTTTAATTTAAAAAAGGCTAGGAAAGGCTATAAATACTCAAGCCCTCTTATAATAAAGGATTATGATGAATGAATAAAAAATTTTATCTTCTTTCATTTGCTTGTGCATTTGTCACTCCGTGAGGAAGAGGGTGTAAGACCCAACCAACCATCATCCAAGCCATCATCTTTTTTTTTCCTAGACGCCAAGCATCCATCCAAGAAGCAACCAATATCTAGGCACCAACTACCATCCATCCAAATTTTTTTTCCTCACCCCCTCCAACTATTTAGTTAATATGATGATGGAAATCAAAATCAGATTAATTTTTAATTTTATTATTTGATACGTTCGAATCATGAAAGCAAAATCAATATATTTTTTTATAATAAAAATCAACAAAATAAAATAATAATTAATTATAACTATTTACCTAGAATAGAAAATAATTTATTCAATAAAAACTAGCACGATCACTTTGTCTTCTTCATTTCTCCTTTCTTTGAAATTAGAAAAAAAAAAACATCAAATTTTGTCTCATTAGCTTCTTTTCTTTAGTATTTCGTAGGTGATGATCCTATTTTTATTTTATATAATAATCACTTGCAAATAACTTGCAACCTCTTGAAGATAACTCTTCTAAATATTCATTCACTAATTAAAATAATTATATCTCTTTTTTAAAATTAAAAAAAGGTCTATTTTGATGAGAATATGTGAGATAAGAAAGTTAAGGTTTCTCTATAAATTGAGATACCTTCCTGAAGTTTTTTTATATAAGAGAAAAATATATGGAAGCCAAGAGAGATTGGGTCCCTAATGAAGAGCAAATACTAAAGGCACACATTATTATTGTGCGAGCACTCAATCAAAAAGTTACCGAAGGTAAATTACAAACAAAGTTCAATGGTTGAAGGTAATTCATTGATCTTGGTATTTAATATATTTAATCTATACAGCATGCCCATATGTATGCATAGATTTATTTTCTAGTGTTGATATCAATAAGCACTTAATCGAGAAGTTACGAAGGGAGCATTCAATCGAAAAGTTACCAAAAGCAAATCACACACAAAGTTCAATGGATGGAGATAATTCATTGATTTTAGCATTTAATATATTTGTTCTGTATAGTGTTATTGCATGCCTATATATATGCATAGATTTATTTCCTATCAGAGCCTTTATGCCTCTACCTTAATTTGTTTAGGTTTTGAATAGGAGTGCTATTTTATTTCTGTAAATAAAAGGAAAAGGACATCAGAATTGGTGCACTCCTATCATTTAGTTTCATTTGAGAAAATATTTTTTGTTAAAGAGAAGCACCAGCGAGATCTATGCCATGCATGCAGGATGCACCCAACCCAATGTTCTCTCTCCTTCACGCTTGTCATCCTCTTGGAGAAACCCACTTCTAATCGCGGGTATGATTAGAAAAAAAGAAAGAAGGAAGAGAGCATGGGGTGGTAGCGTGGTTGGTTAGTGCTTAATAGGCCGCTAAGACTCTGAACCACACAAATTGCACTAGAAAAATGAATGATTATGTTATGTTTCTAGCATGATTTATTTTATTATATGTCATATATTTTTAGCCTTAAGTTTAATTTTTTTTTGCATTAAAACACACCTTCTGAGCCTCTATGCTTGCGGACTCTTGCATAGACTGGCCCAAGGGATTAATAAGCTACGATCGGATGTGTTCTAATCAAAGAAATTTTACTTAGGATTATAATTTTAAAATTACATTGAATATGTGCTTTGTATGATATTGCTCCTGTTATGCATATTAAATTTTATATGCGTAATGAAAGGATGTGCAGTCGTAGCATGAAAGAATCATAATGCAGATCCTTTTAGGGTTTAATTGATCGATTGGTATCTAGAAAAGTGGTTCTAAAATATAAAAATATCATAGTTTTTTAATTGGTTTCATTGATTGATCTAACCAATTAAATTGGTGTTTAAGGAAAGCAACAGGGGACCCCAAACTCTCTCTCACTTAACTGGCCAATTCGATTGATTCTGACCTTGAATTAAAAATGCTATATTGATTAAGATTACTATGTAATGCCTTCCTTCATGCTAAGATAAATTAGCTAATCTGTATGCATATAATGGAGTTTGAATGTCATATGGTTAATATGATTTTGATTAATCAAGGAGTAGCCACAACATCTTTAATTAATCAAAATTATATATTGAGTTGCAAAGATCGCATAAAGTTAGATAACATTAATGATAATTAATTATATTTAATGCAATAAATCTTATCTCATAGAAATTTTTATTGCATTGATATAATTAATTAAGATAGAATAACAAATTATTTTCTTAATTTACCTATAGAAATTAAGAAAGAAAATATAATTTGTTAGTCACATCATTAAGTTAATGAATCTATTTAAGTATAATAACTTAGCCCACGGGTTATATGTTATTGATTCATATTATTGCATACTTACATTGGTAAGACATAACATTAAGTTGTATGCCTCAATTTTAGTTACATAAACATATTGTTATTTACTTTATTCAACATGTTACCTATGAATATATTTGATATGAAATGTGAAATTTTTGATTTAAGTGGTGACAATTATAAAGCATGAAAAGAAAGAATTCTTCTTCAGTTAGGATGTATAGACATTGACTATACCATCAAGAATGATGAACCACCTGCAATTACACCACTTAAATCAATAAATGTTGAGATTGCTATCAAAAAAAAATTCTTTCTTCCTTCTTGATGGTTCATCCTTCTTGATTTAAGTGGTGTAACTGCAGATGATTCATCCTTCTTGATGGCATAGTCAATGTCCATGCATCCTAACTGAAGAAGAATTCTTTTTTTCTACACTTTATAATTGTTATCACTTAAATCAAAAGTTTCACATTTCAGATTAGATATATTTGCATCTAACAAAGCTATATTGGTGCAGGCACCAGGATCAGAAAGAGGATGCATGCAATTCAACCCAATCCACACTCATTATAAATTTCATATACTTAAATTTTGGGTTCTAACAATGTATTTTGATCTTGAGTCACTTTATGTCCTGTATTTAATTTAAGACAAGTCAAGTCTATTTTAATTTAGTCTTGTTATGTTCAATTGAGTCTGTTAGGTTCAACTCGGTCAATTTTAGTTCAATTTGGTTTGATAATTAGTTGAGTCTTGTAAGTTGGATCAAGAAAGGTTCAAATTAGGACCATGAAGCTTGAAGATTGAATGGAGCAAACCACTTCACCTTCCATTTGGGCGCCCTATGCCTAGATAGAAACCACTTCACCCTTCATTTAGGCACCCTATGCCTAAATAAAAACCACCTCACTCTTCATTTGGGTGCCCTATGCTTAGGTGGAAACCACCTCACCCTCCATTTGGACGCCCTATGCCTAAAAAGAAACCACCTCATCCTTCATTTGAGCGCCCCTCCCATTTTTTTGAACCATCCAAAAAAAGGCCAAACTTCCTTAATGACGCCCCCCCCTTTTGATCCATGAAAATTCAAACATGTTTTCCCCCCTTTCATTCAAATTTAAAATTCAAAATTCTTGGCGCTCACTTTTAATTTGAAGAAGGCTAGGAAAGTCTATAAATACCCAAGCCCTCTTGTAATAAGGGATTATGATGAATGAATGAAAATTTTTGTCTTCTTTCATTTGCTTTGCATTTGTCATTTCATGAGGGAGAGAGTGTGAGGCCAACCAACCATCATTCAAGCCACACCTTTTTTTCCCTAGATGCCAAGCATCCATCCAAGAAGCAACCAACATCCAGGCACCAACTACCATCCAGACTTCAACCCTTCATTCAGGCGTCCGCAAGATTCTTCTTGATTTTAAACTAAAGAGGAGGTTTGCCTTGCTTCTGAATCATTTACATTAGAAGTCTCTTTCCAAGGAGTGATAGTCTTCAAGTCCAACCATCAATCTTTGGAAGCTGAAATTAGACCTTCATCACAAGAGTGAGAACTCATTGTTGGTAAGAAAATCCTTCCTTAATTTTTAGGTCTGATTGTTTGAAGGTATATGTCCTAGTTAGAATGGTTTCTCAACCATTAAGTCCTTTCTACTTTTGATTAAAGAAAATTATATTGGGTAATACAACTTTCATCTAGTAGTCTCTTACATTTTAATTATTTACTTCCTTTTACGTGCGAATTTGAAAGGAGTCATTGTTCAATTTAGTTTGCTAATTTCTTAAGTTAAATCCCATTTCATGTCTCGCATCATGTATAAAGTAAATAAACAATCATGTTCATATAGCTAAAATTGAGGCATACAACTTAATGTCATATCTTACCAATATAAGCCTGCAATAATATGAATCAATAACATATAATAACTACCTATGGGCTAAGTTATTATACTTAAATAGATTTATTAACTTAATGATGTGACTAACAAATTATATTTTTTTTCTTAATTTCTGTGGATAAATTAAGAAAATAATTTATTATCCAATCCTAATTAATTATATAAATGCAATAAAAATTTATGTAGGAGAAAATTTATTGCATTAAATATAGTTAATTACCATCAATGTCATCTAACTGTTGGAAATTGTGTCATAAAGCCAATCAATTAACATATAGATGATTGTGCAAGTTGTAAATATATATGAATTATAAATTAATAAAATTTGATTGTTCATCACATCGCATCTTTCTGAAATAAATTCTTTTGTGATTGAGTCCTTAGAACCATAATCTATTCAATAAAGAGAGGGTTTATTGAGTGGTTCTTAAAATAGTCGTGACCAAATGATATATAGTTATAGGAAACTATGTAAAGGTCATTGTATGTCATATGGGTTGGTTGTCCTCTTTACTAAGGAGTGTGGTGACACTGGTATGACATGCATGAAGTGTATGATATTTCACTGAACGTGACCAATCTGTGGAACACTCTTCTGCCAAGAAGTGTTCGCAAAGGGATATGTATATAAGTGTCCCTCTGACCTGAGATCATCATGGTTGCTTGCAAGCAACCTACTATACTTTGGTGCTGGATTACCTGGATTTCTAATCCAGTGACAGAAGGTTTTTGGGTAGTAAAGTACTTGTGGAGCAGTGAGTGGATAAAGATGGGATTGACCCCTCCAAATAGTTTGGAATAAATATCTCACCGTGTTTCAATTTAGCAAAACTTTAGCCAGGATAGTCCCTGTGAGGAGTCCAGGACTTATGAAGATTGAGACACTTTATGGATGAACTAATTAAGGGTTGGCAGTTGAAACCTAAGTCATCTTGAGCATTGAGGGTCAAAGGGATGAATTATATGGTAACCGTATGCCAGAGGTTCTTGATTGTTACTCTGCAACCTTCGGCCTATCCGGACATCGAGTGTCATTGCTAGATGGCGACTTCGATTAGTATTGGAAGTGTTCCAGTGCTACCGGCTTAGTGTTTGAACCTATGGGGTCACACGCCATAGGGAATTCTACCTGACTGGATGATTGAGAAACTAAATGTTAGTAAATTAATTAAAGGATTAAATTGGCAATACGATTGCTGGCTAGCTCAATTTGATTGAGCTATGAACATCTTGGTCAAATCAAATAGGATTTGGTTTGGACTCAAATTTAGGTAAGCCTAATATTAACATCCTTACCGTTTAAATTTGAATTTCAAACTAATTTTAATTTCAAGTTTAAAGATTGAATTTTGAATTCAAAACTTTAAGTCTGAATTTAAAATGGATGTTAATGATCTTTCTCTAATTACTCTCATTTCTTAACTTCTAACCTTTTCGGTTTTTAATGGAAAAGGAGATGAAGAGTTTCTTCCTTAACTCCTTTTCGGTTTTTAACTGAAGATAAAGATGAAAGGTTTTCTTATCTTTCAAGAAACATTAAAAAGGAAATGATATGGAGATGAGAAGTTTTTAGGGTGAAAGGGATTCTGGCTATAAGACCTGGAGGTAAAATGTTTCCTCGAAATATATATCCTTTTGACAATTCCATGAGAGCTTGGTGTTAAAGGGAAGAAATCTCATCGTCGAAGCCTAGAAGAGGAGCTAGCACTCTGAAGAGGCTGGTCAGGACCAGAGCCCCGGTTTGGATCACCTGTAGAGGCCATACACCTTTGTGTGGCTTACAAAAGTACTATCTACCACCGCCTTCTACTGCTGCATGAGTTATAAAGCATCAAAAGGTAAAAGATTCATTGGTTACTGGTGACTTAGATATTATCTAAGACACTAGACTACAAACATAGATATGTTATTTATGTTAACATAGATTTGATCTATGTCCTTTTCTTTTATACCTTTATATATATGTTTATATATTGATCCTATTATAGGCTGATATTGGATTAGATCCAATATCTTATTGCTTCCGTTGCATATTTATTTTACAAATTGTTAAAATACATTTATGTTGCCTGCAAAAGTTTTTCTAACAATGGTATCAGAGTGTGGTTAGTGTTCTTAGTTTCTATCATGCTCTACTCTGGCATGGTCCAATGGGGGAGGCTACTGGTAGTATCCCAGATCATCGTGCCCAACGAGCATTTGGTAGGGATATCAGGGACGCACTAATGAGGAAGGCTACTGGTAGTACCTCGGTGCGTGGTGCCCAACTACCCATGACTCGAAGAGTGCAATAGGCTGCTGAGAGCACTTGAAGGCTGATTTGGTAGGATGCCAAGTACTTGGATTGGGTAAATTCACAAGGCCATCCGGTTATAGGAGAGAAGTAGGGTTTTAAAGACCTTCTTTTTTCATTCAATGGGGTCTCCAATGGTGTGTAGGGATGCCACTTGTGTCATGACTCATGAAGAAGAAAAGTGAAGAGAATATAGATTAAAATTGTTTTAATCTCATTTTTGGTTGATATGATCATAAATTGTTTTAATTTTTTGTAAAATCTGTTTTACATGTTAAATTAAAATTATTTCAATTTAAGAGTTATGTTGACTTTAATTGAGATCTTAAATGACAAAGATATTTAGAAATATGATTTGAAGATCTTAAGTCATTTGTATAAGTTTTAAGGGTCATGGGTTAGCTTGAGTTGGATCCTTAATTGGGTTAGACCTAAGTTTAGATTAATTGGACTAAAAAGAGAACTTAAATATAATCAACAGTTGAGTTAGGTTACATTCTTTTTTAGATCTCTCTAATTAGTTAGATTGATTAGTTCATAAATCTAAATGGACTTGTTTTGTTGCTCAGTGGTAAGCCCAAGTCTTTAAACTAATCCAATCAAATCTGATGAACCCATCCTATGGTCTCACTTACCTGTAAGATGTGGTCGATCAGAATTGATTGGGTAACTCCATGATTCAAGTTAACTCATGTCACTTATGGTGAATCAGTATGACTGATTAAGGTACCCATGGACTAATTATTCATGAACCATTCTACAAGTAAGTAGGAGAATTCTTGATTATAGTCCATGTGTTCTCTTTCATATGTCACACACTAAAAGAAAATCCTATAAATTATTAGGTCCTTAAAAGATGAAGTTATAGAGATAACTAAATCTTAGCCTCCCATTAAGTGGATGGTAATGGGTCCAATAGTTGGGTGGTCATTGGCAGACCCAAAGGTCGAATGTTCATCAGGCTATTGGAATTATCAATCATAATATGATGGCTCAATGTGACTCTCTTAACGGTAGTCAGGTGGGCCGACCAAAGTCGGGCTTGACTATTCGTTGGTTAGAAGCATTGAATTTTGTTATGTTAATGGTTGGACCTAACTAGGACCTTCAATAGGAGGCCCAAAGGCCGATTGAAGAGCACCCTGGGGCAAAATTAATTACTAGAAGTTACTTGGAGAAGTAATCGGTTAAAGAACCTACCTTTAGATGTGCATGGGTGAGCCGGCCAAAGTCGGGCTCATGTATTGTCTATTGGATTCTAGTACCCACTAAGGAATTAAGAGTAATTCCTCGGATTGGAGGTAGAGGCTACCATTCTGAATAAAATATTGGGAGGGCCTTTAGACTAAAGTCCATGTTTTTAGGATAATAATTCATATATAGTAATAGGTTTTTGGTTTTCCTTTCAGATAATGTCTACCAACTTGTAGCTCCATTCATTGATAATGAAAAACTTAAGGGTCCCAACTTTGATAGCTGGTACGAAGGCTTAGGATTGTCCTAGAGCATGAATGGATCCTTTGTGATAATGGATCCAACCCACAACAAGAAAATACTGAAATAGCGATGCAAATTTAGCGATGCATCTTTGCATCGCTAAATTGCGATCAAATTGCGACGCCTCAGCGACAACAAAAAATAGCAACGCAATTAGCGACCCCAAAAACCTGTGTCGCTATTTAGCGACTCAATAGCAACGCAAAATTAAAAAAAATCATTAATTTAGTGACGCAACTGTTGCTTCGCTAAATAGCGATGCATAGCTCAAAAAATTAAAAAAATATTAAATTTTAATTTAGCGACGCAAATAGTGCATCGCTATTTAGCGACGCAAATATTTGCGTCGCTAAATAGCAACGCATTAGCGATGCAATAAATCAGATAATTAAAAAAATTTAATTTTTAATTTAGCGGCGCAAGTAAGGCGTCGCAAATTTTTTATAAAAAATTAAATTTTATAAAATTAATTTTTTTATAAAAAAATTAAAAATAAAAAATTGCGACGCCACTAGATGCGTCGCAATTTAGCGACGCATAAAAAATGAGTCGCTACATTGCGACGCAACTAGGTGCGTTGCAATTATTTTAAGAAAAATTAATTTTTATAAAATATAATTATGAAATAAAAATATTGCGATGCAATTCAGTGTGTCGCAATTTTTTTTAAAAAAAATTAATTATGTTAAATAGTGACGCAATAAATCAGATAATTAAAAAAATTAATTTTTAATTTAGCGACGCAAGTAATGCGTCGCAAATTTTTTTAAAAAAATTAAATTTTATAAAATATAATTAAAAATAAAAAAATAAAAAATTGCGACGCCACTAGACGCATCATAATTTAGCGATGCATAAAAAATGAGTCGCTACATTGCGATGCAACTAGGTACGTCACAATTATTTTAAAAAAAATTAATTTTTATAAAATATAATTATGAAATAAAAATATTGCGATACAATTCAGTATCGTAATTTTTTAAAAAATAATTATGTTAAATAGCGACGCATTAGTGACGCAAAAAATCAGATAATTGAAAAAAATTAATCTTTAATTTAGCGACGCAAGTAATGCATCGCAAATTTTTTTTAAAAAAAATTAAATTTATAAAATATAATTAAAATATAAAAAAAATTAAAAATAAAAAATTGCGATGCCACTAGATGCGTCGCAATTTAGCGACGCATAAAAAATGAGTCGCAACATTGCGACGAAACTAGGTGCGTCAATTATTTTAAGAAAAATTAATTTTTATAAAATATAATTAAGAAATAAAAATATTGTGATGCAATTCAGTGTATTGCAAATTTTTTTAAAAAAATTAATTATATTAAATAGCGATGCATTAGCGACGCAATAAACCAGATAATTAAAAAAAATAATTTTTAATTTAGCGATGCAAGTAATGCATCATAAATTTTTTAAAAAAATTAAATTTTATAAATATAATTAAAATATAAAAAAATAAAAATTGCGACGCCACTAGATGCGTCGCAATTTAGCGACGCATAAAAATGAGTTGCTACATGCGACGCAACTAGGTGCGTCGCAATTATTTTAAGAAAAATTAATTTTTATAAAATATAATTATGAAATAAAAATATTACAACACAATTCAGTGCATCGTAATTTTTTTAAAAAAATTTAATTACGTTAAATAGCGACGCATTAGCAACGCAATAAATCAGATAATTGAAAAAAATTAATTTTTAATTTAGCGACGCAAGTAATGCGTTGCAAATTTTTTTTTAAAAAAAATTAAATTTTATAAAATATAGTTAATATATAAAAAATAAAAAATAAAAATTACGACGCCACTAGATGCGTCGCCATTTAGCGACGCCACTAGATGCATCGCCATTTAGCGACGCATAAAAATAAGTCGCTACATTGCGACGCAACTAGGTGCGTCGCAATTATTTAAGAAAAATTAATTTTATAAAATATAATTATGAAATAAAAATATTGCGCCGCAATTTAGTGCATCGCAATTTTTTTAAAAAAATTAATTATATTAAATAGCGATGCATTAGCGATGTAATAATCTAGAAAATTAAAAAATAATTTTTTATTTAGCGACGCAAGTATTGCATCGTAATTTTTTTTAAAAAAATAAATTTTATAAAAAAATTAAAAATAAAACATTGCAATGCATCGAAATGCATCGCAATTTAGCGACGCAAATAAAATGAGTCGCTACATTGCGATGTCACAAGGTGCATCGTAATTTTTTGAGGAAAAATTAATTTTTATAAAATATAATTATAAAATAAAAATATTGCGACGCAATTCAGTGCATCGCAATTTTTTTAAAAAAATTAATTATGTTAAATAGCGATGCAATAAATCAGAAAATTAAAAAAAAAATTTAATTTAGCGACGCAAAGTCACAATTTTTTTAAAAAATTAAATTTTATAAATATAATTAAAAGATAAAAAAATTAAAAATAAAACATTGCGATGCAATGAAATGTGTCGCAATTTTAAAAAAAAATTAATTTTGGTACATGCATCGGATCGATCATCGCCTATCAAGCTCATGGCTTGGATCGATTGCAACCGTCGGATCGTCGCTGATCGGATTGATCGCAATGGTCCGAGATCGATCATCGCCGATCGGGATCATGGCTTGGATCGATCGCAACCGTCGTATCATCGCCGATCGAATTGATCATAACGGTCTGAGATCGATCATCGCCGATCGGGATCATGGCTTCGATCGATCGCAACCGTCGGATTGTCACCGATTGAATTGATCGCAACGGTCCGAGATCGATCATCGCCGATCGGGATCATGGCTTCGATCGATCGCAACCGTCAAATCGTCGCCGATCGAATTGATTGCAACGGTTCGAGATCGATCATTGCCTATCAAGATCATGGCTTGGATCGATCGCAACCATCGGATTGTCGCCGATTGGATTGATCGCAATGGTCCGAGATCGATCATCGCCGATAGGGATCATGGCTTGGATCGATCGCAACCGTCGTATCATCGCCGATCGGATTGATCACAATGGTCTGAGATCGATCATCGCCGATCGGGATCATGGCTTCGATCGATCGCAACCGTCGTATCGTCGCCGATCGGATTGATCGCAACGGTCCGAGGTTGATCATCGCAGATCGGGATCATGGCTTCGATCGATCGCAACCGTTGGATCGTCGCCGATCGGATTGATCGCAACGGTCTGAGATCAATCATCACCGATCGGGATCATGGCCTCGATCGATCGCAACCGTCGGATCGTCGTCGATCGGATTAATCGCAACGGTCCGAGATCGATCATCGCCGATCGGGATCATGGCTTCGATCGATCACAACCGTCAGATCGTCGCCGATCGGATTGATCGCAATGGTCCGAGATCGATCATCGCTGATCAGAATCATGGCCTGGATCGATCGCAACCGTCGGATCGTCGCCGATCGGATTGATCACTATGGTCCGAGATCGATCATCGCCGATCGAGATCATGGCCTGGATCTGTTGGTCCAGATAGCAACCCAAGAGGGGGGGTGAATTGGGTTTTTCAAAAATTAAACTCTTTTAAAAACAATCCCCCAGCGGAAGTAAAAACTTAGATGTATACGAATTAAAACAGAGTATGCAAGAATAGAGAGTAAGAGACAAGGAAACAATCACGGCAAACACAAGAATTTTATAGTGGTTCGGTGTACCTACACCTACATCCACTCCCAAGTACCTCTTGGGTCCACACTATAATCAATCTGATTACAGCAGAGTTGTTTTGCAAGCTCACAACTCAAACTTGTTGTTTTCCGGGTGCACAACGAACCCAGCTGGTTTTCAAGGCTCACCAGCACACAACCTTACAACACAAGCAAACTGCTTGCACAAGGCTAACAGCCTCAATGAATCAATCCTCCGATTGACCCAGCAAACAATAACGTTTTTACAAGTTTAAAAGCTCCTCCAATGAGCAAATATACAATAATAGAACAATATAAAGAGATAGGAATCAAAGCCTGATTTGCAGATCTTGGTGGCTTGCTTCTTCTCTTCTCTTGAGTGGATCTTCCTTTAGAATGCTCTTGAAGCTCCGAAGATTAGAAAGCTAGGGCTTCTTCTTCTTTTGAGATTTCTTCAAAATAGAACAAGGAAGCTTGGAATCTCTCTCTTTTCTTTTGGGGAATCAGTATAATCTTTCCTTTCGAATCTTCCCTCTTTTCTCTTTTGATTTTCTGATGGATTTCACTCTTGTTTTTCTGATTTTTCTCTCTTGTATTCTTGTTTTTCTCTTCTTTTTCGGATACAATAAAACCTCTTTCTTCTTAATCCATAAATAGCCAAAAACTATCCGTTAGAAACAAGTGTAAGAAGGATTAGAACCAAAATAGTAATAGCCGTTGGGATTAAAAAGATAAAGATAAAGTTTAGAGACGTTCTGACAGTTCTGGAGTCGTTTCTGACAATCTGGAGTCGACTCTAACTTTTCTGGAGTCGGCTCTAAATCGAAAATCCCCAATCCGCTCGATCTGGAGTCGTCTCTGACTTTTCTGGGGTCGACACAAAAATCTTCTGGAGTCGACTCTAACAGTCCGGGAGTCGACTCTAAGTCGTGGCCAGAAAAACCATCGTTCTGTCTTTTCTGTTGGAGTCGGCTCTAACAGTCCAGGAGTCGACTCTAAGTCTGTGCCGATTTCGGAGTCGACTCTGCGATTCCATGTGTCGACTCTAATGTCTGCAATCTTACCTTGACATTAGATTCGAACTAGAACTTGATTTGTCTAGTGATTTTGATTAATAAATCAAATCATAAACTGAAAAACTTAATCAAAATCATTAGTAACTTCAAATGTTATACTCAAATAGTTTTGTTAATCATCAAAATCAACAATTGGGTCAACAATCTCCCCCTTTTTGATGATGACAAAAACTTTGAGTATATGCATTAAAAATTCATTTGAATTAAGAATTATAGACATTGTTAAAGCTTTAAAACTTCCTAACAGAGAATTTGATGCCAATTTCAAAATGAACTTTAAAAACATACTTGAGTTCTATTATAAACAGCAATCAAGATGATTTAACTTTTATAGAAAATCATTAAGCTCCCCCTGCATTGAATAACTCCCCCTATGCTATGTAAATAAACTGAAATATGATCATTGATTAGAATTTAAATTTCTCTCCCCCTTTTGAGATATGCCAATTGATTGAAATCTTATCTTATATTCTTTCATTCTCTCTTCTTTATGCATATACAATTTTCTCTCCCCCTTTTTTGTTATCAGCAATAAGGTGAGTTTAAAAAATAATGTAGGTTATCAGAGCGAGGGTGTTGGTTCATTCAATCATAGAGATAGTAACTTCATCAAATTCTCCATAGACAAATTTGCAATAAAAAGATAATTGTATTTCATTCAAGATGCATTACATGTGTCTATCAAAATACATTCTCAGTAAAGTACATATCAATAGAATTCCTAGATACATGCTAACAAAGTAAGTAAACTAGAAATCCTAAGATACTAAACCTAGGAAGATAGGGTATCACAAAATCAAACATGCTTGTATACAATTTTCTTCAGATGTCCTATCATTTCCATAATCTCATCTTTTTGTGATTTCTTAAAGCCTTCAAGACAAGCTTCAACTTGAGAACAGCAAGGTCTATATCTTTCTTCAATTGACCAGTAGCATCTAGATAAGCTCTAGATCCGTCTGCAATCCCTTCCATCCTTTCAAAAATCTTTTGAAGCTCAGTGCCAAGGATCTCAGATTGCTAATGGAAAATGAAATCATGTCAAGTCTGAATTGATCTCCTCCTTAAATTGATCTGAACTCATCTCTCAACTGACAAATATCATTGTCCTTTGACTGTCATACTCAGCAGTAAGCTCTGAGCTGACCAATCTGCTCCTCAGAAAATCTTCCAGATACAATGCTGACTGATGTGGAGGTGAAGAATATGTGCTCGGTCCAGCCTCAGAAGGTCCAGCAGTAGATGGTCCCGCAGATGGGTCAGGGACTGATGGTCCCGCAAGATGGTCCAGGGATGTCCTCTACTCTGGCTCCTCAACTCTGGCCTCCTCTGCTCTGGCCTCTGTCCTCCTTTTATCCAATTACCATTTCTTTTCTGAAGCCCATCGGTGAATGTAGAGACACTGTAGTAATCTGTATGCCTTAATTTCCTTAGTGGCTCATTGTCCATTATTAACACACCTTGGCTTCTGAATACCAAAGTCAGAATCATACCATATGGCAATGTAGATCTCTTCTTGGTAGCTGCCTCTGCCATATAGCCTATCATCATCCCAGCTAAGTTTACTGGCTCCCAGTGATGATGCAGTCCATCAACAAGATGTCTCGCTCCGAGACATACTCAAACCTTCCTATTTTAGGAAACAAATCCTCCACAGATGTTGTGAAGTAATCTGAGTTCCAAATTAAGTTGATTTGCCAAAATTTCCTCAAACTCAGATACTTCTCTCCCTAACATCCTAGATAGGGCACCTCCTCTATCATCATGCTGATATTCAATTTATTCCAATAGTAGGCATCTCAATAAATTTCCAAGAATTCGGCAGTGATTACAACTTTGTTCCTCTTACAAAACTTACTAAACCTCCCTCTCCTCTACTTAAATCATTGTAAACTCTCTTACAAGGGCAGGGTAGGTAGGAACATCCAAAGAACAAACTTTCTCCCATCCCATTTCCTTCAATTGACGCCAATAGCAAAACCCTCCGAAGCAAAGAAATCGAAATCAACTTTTCTTCCGGTGTAATGGCCTTACCCGCTAATTGGTCGACCGTGGAGAAGATGGTGAAGGTGGAGAAGCATCTTGAGTGGCAGATGAATGAAGATGACGTTGCCTTCGAATCGTCCTTTTTCTCGTGGGAACGGCCGAACCTCCAACAATGGAATAGGTTTGGAACGGCTTAGAGAGGTTTGGAGACGATAGGGTTCGTTTGGGTGTCGACTCCGCCTTTTATTTTGACCTAGTTCCACTTAGAGTCGACTCCCGCAAAGCGAGGTGTCGGCTCCGAACCAGAAAATCTGTCAGCGCCGAATTAGAGTCGGCTCTACAGAAGCCAGAGTCGGCTCTAATTGCCCAGACAGAACATCAAAAATAAAGGTGTCGACTCCACAAACTGAAGGTGTCGACTCCACAATAGTTTCAGTGAAAAATTGAATTTCAAGGATCTGAAACTGATCAAATTAATCATCAAACTCTAGATAAGTGTTCCTTAATCAATTGGGGAAACAATGAATCAAATTTCTAGATAAATTTCCTTATTGACATAGAGGATTTTCAAGAAATTGATGAAGTCTAGATAGTTGTTGTCCTTAAGAGTTTCAGAAAATCATTCTAAAGGATCACAAACTCCTAATTCTCCTCTAAGATAACAAAATCTTTCTTCACTTAAGGTTTGGTAAAAATATCAGCTAATTGATCATTAGTATTAACATATTCAAGACAAACATCATTAGTTACATGTTCTCTAATAAAGTGATGTCTAATTTCTATGTGTTTAGTTCTTGAATGTTGAATTGGATTTTAGTTAGATTGATGGCACTAGTGTTATCACATCTAATAGGAATTTTATCAAGTGTGATACCATAATCTTCAAGTTGTCGCTTAATCCAAAGGATTTGAGCACAGCAACTTCCAGCTGCAACATACTCTGCCTCAGCAGTGGATAATGCAACCGAATTTTGCTTCTTGCTAAACCAAGAGATTAAGTTACTTCCTAAAAGTTGGCATGCCCACTTGTACTCTTTCTATCTAATTTACAACCAGCATAGTCAGAATCAGAATAAGCAATCAATTTAAAGTTGAGTCTCTAGAATACCATAATCCTACATTTTTAGTTCCATTTAAGTATCTAAAGATTCTTTTAACAGCAAATAAATGTGATTCTTTAGGATTAGATTGATATCTTGCACATAGCAAACAGAAAACATAATATCTGGCCTACTTGCAGTTAAGTAAAGAAGTGATCCGATCATACCTCTGTAATGCTTCTGATCTACTTTCTTACCTTCTTCATCCTTGTCCAGCTTGCATGAGGGACTCATTGGCGTACCAAGAGGTTTAGCAGATTCCATACCAAACTTCTTGAGTATTTCCTTTGTGTACTTTGTTTGGTTAATGAAAATCCCGCTTTCTCTTGTTTGATTTGAAGTCCAAGGAAGAAGTTGAGTTCTCCCATCATGCTCATCTCGAATTCTCCCTGCATTAACTTAGCAAATTCTTGACAAAGGAGATTGTTAGTAGCACCAAATACAATGTCATCAACATAAATTTGAACAATTAATAAATTTTTCTTTTCTTTTTAAAAACAAAGTTTTATCAACATTTCCTCTAGAAAAATCATTTTCAATTAAAAATTTACTTAATCTATCATACCAAGCTCTAGGTGCTTGCTTTAAACCATAAAGTGCTTTGTGTAGTTTGAAGACGTGGTTTGGAAATTCATGATCTTCAAAACCAGGAGGTTGTTCAACATAAACTTCCTCATTTATAAAACCATTTAAAAATGCACTTTTAACATCCATTTGAAATAAGTTGAAATTCATATGACATGCAAATGCAAGTAGTAGCCTAATGGCTTCTAATCTAGCAACAGGTGCAAAGGTTTCATCAAAATCTATACCTTCTTCTTGATTATATCCTTTTGCAACTAATCTAGCCTTATTTCTAATTACCAAGCCATTTTCATCTAATTTATTTCTAAAAACCCATTTAGATCCTATTATAGGGTGATTTTAGGTCTATCTACTAGGGTCCAAACTTGGTTCCTAGTGAATTGGTTTAACTCTTCCTGCATTGCTAACATCCAATAACTATCTTTCTCAGCTTCCTCTATAGTTTTAGGTTCTATATGAGATACAAATGCAAGATGATTATTGATATTTCTCATTGATGATCTAGTCCTTACACCTTGAGATGGATCACCTATGATTAGGTCCTTAGGATGACCATAAGCATATCTCCAATCTCTAGGTAGATCTTTATCATTATGAGCAGTATCAATACCATCATCCTTAGGTGAGTCATCATCCTTAGCTTCAGGTTCTTGATCTGAAGATACATTTAATTTTTCAATACCTCTTTCAATCAAAGATGTATCTTCCTCATCATCAATTTTATCTGAACTTGATGCTAAAGACTCATCAAACACTATATGAATGGATTCTTCTACAACTAAGCTTCTCTTATTAAATACTCTATATGCCTTGCTAGATGTAGAATATCCTAGGAAAATACCTTCATCAGACTTTGCATCAAACTTCCCAAGATTATCCTTACCATTGTTATGAATAAACATTTACAACCAAATGCATGAAAATAACCTAAATTTGGTTTCCTATTATGCCATAGTTCATAGGGAGTTTCTTAAGGATAGGTCTAATCAGGGCTCTATTTAGGATGTAACATGCTGTGTTTATAGCTTCCGCCCAAAAATATTTTGGAAGTTGGCTTTCACATAGCATGGTACGGGCCATGTCTTCTAAAGTCCTATTCTTTCTTTCTACAACTCCATTTTGTTGTGGTGTCCTAGGTGCTGAAAAATTATGATGTATGCCTTTTTCAAAACAAATTTTTCAAATAAGTGATTTTCAAATTCAGTTCCATGATCACTTCTAATAGACACTATGGTAGTGTTTTTCTCATTTGTGACTTTCTTAACAAATTTCAGGAATATTGAGAAAGTCTCATCTTTGTGAGCCAAAAACATTACCCAAGTGAATCTAGAGTAATCATCTACTATCACAAGACCATATTTCTTTCCTCCTAGACTTGTGGTTCTAGTAGGTCCAAAAAGGTCCATGTGTAGTAGCTCTAGTGGCCTAGTAGTTGAAACAACATTCTTAGATTTGAAAGAAGTTCTTGTTTGTTTTCCAAATTGACATGCATCACAGATTCGATTATTTTCAAAATTTAAACTAGGAATACCTTTAACTAAATCCATTTTCAATAGTTTAGAAATTAGGTGTGTGCTTGCATGACCTAATCTACGGTGCCATAGCCAACCAATCTCATTCATCTTAGCATTATTAGCAACTAAGCAATGATTACTTGGAGATAAATTACTCAAATCAATTAAGTACACATTGCCATAACGTTTACCAACAAGAATAATGCTGTTATCAATGGGATTAGTAACAGTGCAAATAGAAGCTTCAAAGGAAACTTTGAAACCTTTATCACACAGTTGGCTAATACTTATCAAATTATGTTTAAGTCCATCAACATATAAAACATTATCAATATGAGTAGATGGAGTAATTTGAATCTTACCAATACCCATGATATGGCCTTGACCATTATCACCAAAAGTAACTACTCCACCTTTTTTCGATTCAAGGGTGATGAATTGATCTTTATCATCCGTCATGTGTCTTGAGCAACCACTATCAAGGTACCACTTTCTTTTCAGTCTGATGGCTTTGCAAGACACTCCTCATCATTGTCAGCCATGAAGCATAGATTGGCCATTTCACTCTTTTCTTCCTCTTCGGAACTTGAGCTTTCCGAATCACTCCATGTGGCCATCATTGCCTTCTTTTTGAATCTCGGGTGCCTTTCTTTAGTTGTGGGCATTCAGATTTAAAGTGACCCGGCTTCTTGCATTCAAAACAGATAACTTCTTTTTCTTTGCCCTTGTCCTCATCTTTTCTAGCAAAGGGCTTTTTCTTTTCAAACTTCTTTTTCTTCATGAATCTTTTAAACTTCCTTGTGATGAGTGCCATGTCCTCATCATCACTTTCATCTTCAGATTCATGAGGCTCTTCCATATATTCAGAAATCTTAAGAGCCATAGTCCTCTTCTTCTTTGACTCATCATCATCAATATGTTGCTTAACTTGAAGCTCATGAGTCATTAAGGATCCCAATAATTCTTCCAGGGGTAGGGTACTTAGATCCTTTGCCTCTTGTATTGCAGTCACTTTAGCTTCCCAAGTCCTAGGCAAGGAACGCAAAACCTTTCTCACAAGATCAGAATTATCATAAGATTTACCAAGACTTTTTAAACCATTAACTATATCAGTAAATCTTGTAAACATATCAGAAATAGATTCACATGCATCCATTTTAAACAATTCATATTTATGAACTAGCATGTTAATCTTGGATTCCTTGACTTGATTTGTTCCCTCATGGGTAACCTCAAGTCTATCCCAGATTTTCTTAGCAGAAATGCAAATAGATATACGATTGAATTCATTTGCATCTAATGAGCAGTACAAAACATTCATGCTTTGGCATTAAGTTGTGCCAATTTTTTATCATGTTCATCCCATTCCGTTTCCGGTTTAGGAATCTCCATGCCATTAATTCTAGCAGTGGGTGTGTGTGGTCCATTGACTATAATGCTCCATAGATCATAGTCAAGTGCTTGAATGAAAATTTTCATTCTAGCCTTCCAATAACCATAGTTTAAACCATTAAACAAGGGTGGTCTATTTGTAGATTGACCTTCGAAAAAGATGAACCAGCTTGAGTTGCCATGTGGATCTTTGACTCTTGATCGTTAGATCAAATCAAATGAGCACTAGCTCTGATACCAATTGTTGGTCCAGATAGCAACCCAAGAGGGGGGGTGAATTGGGTTTTTCAAAAATTAAACTCCTTTTAAAAACAATCCCCCAGCGGAAGTGAAAACTTAGATGTATACGAATTAAAACAGAATATGCAAAATAGAGAGTAAGAGACAAGAAACAATCACGGCAAACACAAGAAGTTTTATAGTGGTTCGGTGTACCTACACCTACATCCACTCCCAAGTACCTCTTGGGTCCACACTATAATCAATCTGATTACAGCAGAGTTGTTTTGCAAGCTCACAACTCAAACTTGTTGTTTTTCGGGTGCACAACGAACCCAGCTGGTTTTCAAGGCTCACCAGCACACAACCTTACAACACAAGCAAACTGCTTGCACAAGGCTAACAGCCTCAATGAATCAATCCTCCGATTGACCCAGCAAACAATAATGTTTTTACAAGTTTAAAAGCTCCTCCAATGAGCAAATATACAATAATAGAACAATATAAAGAGATAGGAATCAAAGCCTGATTTGCAGATCTTGGTGGCTTGCTTCTTCTCTTCTCTTGAGTGGATCTTCCTTTAGAATGCTCTTGAAGCTCCGAAGATTAGAAAGCTAGGGCTTGCTTCTTCTTTTGAGATTTCTTCAAAATAGAACAAGGAATGCTTAGAAATCTCTCTCTTTTCTTTTGGGGAATCAGTATAATCTTTCCTTTCGAATCTTCCTCTTTTCTCTTTGATTTTCTGATGGATTTCACACTTGTTTTTCTGATTTTTCTCTCTTGTTTCTTGTTTTTCCTCTTCTTTTTTGGATACAATAAAACCTCTTCTTATAGATTTTTCTTAATCCATAAATAGCTAAAAACTATCCGTTAGAAACAAGTGTAAGAAGGATTAGAACCAAATATAGTAATAGCCGTTGGGATTAAAAAGATAAAGATAAAGTTTAGAGACGTTCTGACAGTTCTGGAGTCGTTTCTGACAAACTGGAGTCGACTCTAACTTTTCTGGAGTCGGCTCTAAATCGAAAATCCCCAATCCGCTCGATCTGGAGTCGTCTCTGACTTTTCTGGGGTCGACACGAAAATCTTCTGGAGTCGACTCTAACAGTCCGGGAGTCGACTCTAAGTCGTGGCCAGAAAAACCATCGTTCTGTCTTTTCTGTTGGAGTCGGCTCTAACAGTCCAGGTGTCGACTCTAAGTCTGTGCCGATTTCCGGAGTCGACTCTGCGATTCCATGTGTCGACTCTAATGTCTGCAATCTTACCTTGACATTAGATTCGAACTAGAACTTGATTTGTCTAGTGATTTTGATTAATAAATCAAATCATAAACTGAAAAACTTAATCAAAATCATTAGTAACTTCAAATGTTATACTCAAATAGTTTTGTTAATCATCAAAATTAATAATTGGGTCAACAGGATCGATCGCAATCGTCGGATCGTCGCCGATCCGATTGATCGCAACGGTCCGAGATTGATCATCGCCGATTAGGATCATGGCTTCAATCGATCGCAACCGTCGGATCGTCGCCGATCGGATTGATCGCAACGGTCCGAGATCGATCATCGCCAATCGGGATCATGGCTTTGATCGATTGCAACCGTCGAATCGTCGCCAATCGGATTGATCGCAACGGTCCGAGATCGATTATCGCCGATCGGGATCATGGCTTGGATCGATCGCAACCGTCGGATCGTCACCGATCATATTGATCGTAACGGTCTGAGATCGATCATCGTCGATTGGGATCATGGCTTGGATAGATCGCAACCGTAGGATCGTTGCCGATTGGATTGATTGCAACGGTCCGAGATCATCATTGCCAATCGGGATCATGGCTTGGATTGATTGCAACCATCGGATTATCGCCGATCGGATTGATACAACGGTCGGAGATTGATCATCGCCGATCGGGATCATGACTTCAATCGATCGCAATGATTGGATCGTCGCCGATCGGATTGACCGCAACGGTCCGAGATCGATCATCGCCGATCGGGATCATGGCTTCGATCGATCGCAACCATCGGATCATCGCCGATCGGATTGATCGCAACGGTCCGAGATTGATCATCGCCGATCGGATTGATCGCAACGGTCCGAGATCGATCATCGCCGATCGGGATCATGGCTTGGATCGATCGCAACCATCGGATCATCGCCGATTGGATTGATCGCAATGGTCCGAGATCGATCATCGCCGATTGTGATCATTGCTTCGATCGATCGCAACCGTCGGATCATCGCTGATCGGATTGATCGCAACGGTCCGAGATCGATCATCGCCGATCGGGATCATGGCTTCGATCGATCGCAACCGTTGGATCGTCGCCGATCGGGTTGATCACAATGATTCGAGATCGATCATCGCCGATCGAGATCATGGCTTGGATCGATCGCAACCGTTGGATCATCACTGATCGGATTGATCGCGACGGTCCGAGATCGATCATCGTCGATCGAGATCATGGCTTGGATCGATCGCAACTGTCGGATCGTCGCCGATCGGATTGATTGCAACGGTTCGAGATCGATCATCATGGATCAGGATCATGGCTTGGATCGATCGCAACCGTCGGATCATCGCCGATCGGATTGATCGCAACGGTCCGAGATCGATCATTGCCGATCGGGATCATGGCTTGGATCGATCACAACCGTCGGATCATCGCCGATCGGATTGATCACAACGGTCCGAGATTGATCATTGTCGATCAGGATCATGGCTTCGATCGATCGCAACCGTCGGATCGTTGCCGATCGGATTGATCGCAATAGTCCGAGATCGATCATCGCCGATCGGGATCATGGCTTCGATCAATCGCAACCGTCGGATCGTCACCGATCGGATTGATCGCAACGGTCCGAGATCGATCATCGCCGATCGGGATCATGGCTTAGATTGATCGCAACCGTCGGATTGTCACCGATCGAATTGATCACGATGGTCCGAGATCGATCATCGTCGATCGAGATCATGGCTTGGATCGATCGCAACTGTCGGATCGTCGCCGATCAGATTGATCGCAACAGTCCGAGATCGATCATCATCGATCGGGATCATTGCTTGGATCGATCGCAATCGTCAGATCGTCGCTGATTGGATTGATTGCAACGGTCCGAGATCGATCATCGCTGATCGGGATCATGGCTTCAATCGATCGCAACTATCGGATCGTCGCCGATCGGATTGATCGCAATGGTCTGAGATCGATCATCGCCGATCGGGATCATGGCTTGGATCGATCGCAACCGTCGGATCAAAAATTAAAAATTATTACTTAAAATTATGGTTTTTATAAAAACAAAATTAAAAAATCTAAAATTAAAAAAATTTCATTATTTCTGCAACGCAATTAATTTCGTCGCTATTTAGCGACACATTAGCGTCGCATATCACATAAAATAAAAGAAATTGTTAATTCAGCGGCGCACTTAATTGCGTCGCTATTTAGTTATGCATTAGCGACACAAATATCCAGAAAATAAAAAAAAATTATTAATTCAGTGACGCAAATAAAATGAGTCGCTACATTGTGACGCCACAAGGTGCATCGCAATTTTTTGAGAAAAAATTAATTTTTATAAAATATAATTATTAAATAAAAATATTGCAACGTAATTCAGTGCATCGTAATTTTTTTTAAAAAAATTAATTATGTTAAATAGCGACGCATTAGCGATGCAATAAATCAGAAAAATTAAAAAAAATTAATTTTTAATTTAGCAACGCAAATAATGTGTCGTAATTTTTTTTAAAAAATTAAATTTTATAAATATAATTAAAAGATAAAAAAATTAAAAATAAAACATTGCGACGCAATGAAATGTGTCGCAATTATTTTAAAAAAATTAATTTTGGTACATGCGTCGGATCGATCATCGCCTATCAAGATCATGACTTGGATCGATCGCAACCGTCGGATCGTCGCCGATCAGATTGATCGCAATGGTCCGAGATTAATTATCGCCGATCGGGATCATGGCTTGGATCGATCGCAACCATTGTATCATCGCCGATCAGATTGATCACAACGGTCTGAGATCGATCATCGCCGATCGGGATCATGGCTTCGATCGATCGCAACCGTCGGATCGTCGCCGATCGAATTGATCGCAACGGTCCGAGATCGATCATCGCCGATCAGGATCATTGCTTGGATCGATTGCAACCATCGGATCGTCACCGATCGGATTGATCGCAACTGTCCGAGATCGATCATCGCCAATCAGGATCATGGCTTCGATCAATCGCAACCGTCGGATCTTCGCCGATTGGATTGATAGCAACGGTCCGAGATCGATCATCACCGATCGAGATCATGGCTTGGATCGATCACAACCGTCGTATCGTCGCCGATCAGATTGATTGCAATGGTCCGAGATCGATCATCGCAGATCGGGATCATGGCTTCGATCGATCGCAATCGTCGGATCGTCGTCAATCGGATTGATCGCAACAGTCCGAGATCAATCATCGCCGATCGAGATTATGGCTTCGATCGATCGCAACCATCGGATCGTCGCCAATCGGATTGATCGCAACGGTCCGAGATCGATCATCGCCGATCGGGATCATGGCTTCGATTGATCACAACCGTCGGATCGTCGCCGATCGGATTGATCGCAACGGTCCGAGATCGATCATCGCCGATCAGGATCATGGCCTGGATCGATTGCAACCGTCGGATCGTCGCCAATCAGATTGATCACAACGGTCCGAGATCGATCATCGCCGATCGGAATCATGGCCTGGATCGATCGCAACCGTCGGATCGTCGCCGATCAAATTGATCGCAACAGTCCAAGATTGATCATCGCTGATTAGGATCATGGCTTCGATCGATCGCAACCGTCGGATCATCGCCGATCGGATTGATGGCAATGGTTCGAGATGATCATTGCAAATCGGGATCATGGCTTCGATCGATCACAACCGTCGGATCGTCGCCAATCGGATTGATCGCAACGGTCCGAGATCGATTATCGCCGATTGGGATCATGGCTTGGATCGATCGCAACCGTCAGATCGTCACCAATCATATTGATCACAACGGTCCGAGATCGATCATCGTCGATCGGGATCATGGCTTCAATAGATCGCAACCGTTGGATCGTTGCCGATTGGATTGATCGCAACGGTCCGAGATCGATCAACGCCGATCGGGATCATGGCTTGGATTGATCACAACCGTCAGATCGTCGCCGATCGGATTGATCGCAACGGTCCGAGATTGATCATCGCCGATCGGGATCATGACTTCAATCGATCGTAATGATCGGATAGTCGTCGATCGGATTGATCGCAACGGTCCGAGATCGATCATTGCCGATCAAGATCATGGCTTGGATCGATCGCAACCGTCGGATCGTCGCCGATCGGATTGATCGCAACGGTCCGAGATCGATCATCGCCGATCGGGATCATGGCTTGGATCGATCGCAACCATCGGATCATGGCCGATCGGATTGATCGCAACGGTCCGAGATCGATCATCGCGGATTGTGATCATGGCTTGGATCGATCGCAACCGTCGGATCGTCGCCGATCGGATTGATCGCAACGGTCCGAGATCGATCATCGCCGATCGGGATCATGGCTTCAATCGATCGCAACCGTCGGATCATCGCCGATCGGATTGATCGCAACAGTCTGAGATCGATCATCGCCGATCGGGATCATGGCTTGGATCGATCGCAACCGTCGGATCATCGCCGATCGGATTGATCGCAACGGTCCGAGATCGATCATCGCCGATCGGGATCATGGCTTTAATCGATCGCAATTATCGGATCATCGCCGATCGGATTGATCGCAACGGTCCGAGATCGATCATCGCCGATCGGGATCATGGCTTTAATCGATCGCAATTATCGGATCATCGCTGATCGGATTGATCGCAACGGTCCGAGATCGATCATCGCCGATCGGATCATGGCTTGGATCGATTGCAATCGTCGGATCATCGCCGATCGGATTGATCGCAACGGTCCGAGATCGATCATCGCCGGTCAGGATTATGGCTTCGATCGATCGCAACCGTCCGATCGTCACCGATCGGATTGATCACAATGGTCCGAGATCGATCATCACCGATCGGGATCATGGCTTGGATCAATCGCAACTGTCGGATCGTCACCGATCAGATTGATCATGACGGTATGAGATCGATCATCGTCGATCGAGATCATGGCTTGGATCGGTCGCAACTGTCGGATCGTCGCCGATCGGATTGATCGCAATGGTCCGAGATCGATCATCGCCGATCGGGATCATGGCTTGGATTGATCGCAACCGTCGGATCGTCGCCGATTGGATTGATCGCAACGGTCTGAGATCGATCATTGCCGATCGGGATCATGGCTTCAATCGATCGCAACCGTCGGATCGTCGCCGATCGGATTGATCGCAACGGTTCGAGACCGATCATCGCCGATCGGGATCATGGCTTGGATCGATCGCAACCGTCAGATCAAAAATTAAAAATTCATTACTTAAAAATTATGGTTTTTATAAAAACAAAAATTAAAAAAATCAAAAATTAAAAAAAATTCATTATTTCTACGATGCAGTTAATTTTGTCACTATTTAGCGACACATTAGCGACACATATCACATAAAATAAAAAAAATTATTAATTCAGCGACGCACTTAATTGCGTCGCTATTTAGTGATGCATTAGCGATGCAAATATCCAGAAAATAAAAAATTTTGTTAATTTAGCGATGCAATTAATTGAGTCGCTCTTTAGCGACGCATTAGCGATGCATTTTCCTAGAAAATAAAAAAAATTTCCTACCAATTTTTGCTGGCAAAATAGCGACGCATTAGCGATGCAATTATTTGCGTCACTAATTTTTTCATAAAATAAAAAAAATTTCCGCCGGTTATTGCCGCCAAAATAGCGACGCATTAGCAACGCAATTATTTGTGTCACTAATTTTCCAAATTTTTTTTTTCCGTCGGCCAAATTAGCTATGGATTAGCGACGCATAATTGCGTCGCTAATCCATATTATATTAAAAAAAATTAGCGAGGGATTAGTGAAGCAAAATTGCATCGCTAATCCCTAATATAAAACCTAAGTCACGCCCGGCCCCCCCCCCCCCCCGCCTCTTCTTCTTCCTCTTCTTGCCCTAACCCTTAAGCGGCATCCCCTCCTCCGACTCCTCCCGCCCCCTCCCCCGGCGCAAGGAACCCACCGGCGGCGGCGCCCCCCCCTGGCGCAAGGAACCCTCGGCGGCGTCCCCAAATTAGCGAGGTAAGCCCCCCTCCCCATTTCCGGCCATGGCCGGCGGTGGCCAGGCCACCATTTTTTTTTAAAAAAAAAAGGTGTCGGGGTCGGGTTTTTTCCCCACCCCTGAGGCCACGGCCACGGCGGCGACCGTGGCCGATGGCCTGGCCAGGCCACCGTTTTTTTTTTAAAAAGGGGCAAGGGTGGGGTTTTTTCCCCACCCTGCCATCTCCGGCCATGGCCACGGCCATGACCTTGGTCTTAGGCCACGACCGCGGCTGGCCTGGACACGATGGCCAGGTCACCGTTTTTTTAAAAAAAAACAGAGGGTGGGGTTTTTTTTTTCTCATTCATTATGAATTTTTTTAAATTTTTTATGTTTATGAACTCAATTTTACATGAAATATTAGAGAAATTTGCATGTAATCTATAATCTCGTAATGCATAATTTAAAATTTACATAATATTTGATATATTTAAATTTTATATATTTAGATTTATAAATGTCTTGTGTTATCGAATCTATTTATTTCTTGAAATATTGTTCATGATATATTATTATTAGAATACTTATCATGCAATTTATATTATTAGCTTTTGCCTCGCATTACTTTGAGGGTCACGTTCATACGAGGATCCGCAATTTTGGTCGTAACGATGACATATGTGTGGACGAAGGAGAACCTACTGAATAGAATATCAATATTTAAAAGTATCGGCCGTTCATTTGGGAGGCAGAAGTCAAGACAATTAAGAAATGTGGAGTATAATGCAGCACATTATTACATCCTAATTAACCGTAGAGAAGTCGACCCATACATTGAGTAAGTATATGTACACTTCATTAATTGCTTAATTAAAACTTCTACTTTAAATTGTAAAATACCATACTATTTAATTGCTAACATAAGTTTTAATTGTTATAATCCCTTAAGGATGTATTGTGATAGACAACGACAGATGGATCCAGCATCAGTCAAATTGCCATTGGGCAGAAGTTAGAAACGAAGTTCGCTTATTGGTTTTATGAATTTGTGAGAGTGATAGTACTATCACTCAATCAATTACAATAATGGCTTTTATTTTTTCAAATTAATTATGAATAGCTTATTAATTTATAGGTAAACGATCCATGGTTCACAACCGACAATATTTTCATTAAATGTCTAGCGCGGTGGCTATTGAAGACCGTAATTGGCTATTTTGTTAATAGATACAAATTTCAAATTGAATGACTCGCATCTTCAAGAGGGACGCAGAATTGGGGCGTATGTGTTAAAGGAGAAAGTGCTGGAGCAAATATGCAGGATTATTACGGAAAGTTATAGAGATGGTCGAAGTTGAATATCCCGGTTGGCCTATGAAACGAACTGTATTGTTTCGTTGTGATTGGTTTGATCCGATAATTTCTGTCGGTAAAAGGGTTCATAACGACTACAATATAGTTGACGTAAACCATCGACGAAGATTGCAGAAATATGAACCATTCATTCTTGCATCCCAAGCTCAGCAAGTGTTTTACTGTGGATATCCAAGTTTGTGCAACGACAAGCGAGATTGGTGGGCTGTTTCTAAAATCGTTCCACGTTCAACAATCATATTAGATCAGAGTTCATCAAGTCAATCAACTGAGTGCCCTGCATTTCAAGAGGATGAGATGGAAATGCATGCAATTGAGGATGACACAAGGGCTTCTAAAACATCACTTAGAGATCCAAATGGTGATGTCCAAGAAATTGAGGATGCAAATGTTCGGTTTCCTTCCGATGATAATGAAACTAAATCACAGTCCGATACGACATTGGATGTTGAACCAACATTTCACGAAACAAATGACACTGATTAAAGATATAGGTTCATTCAAGATTTATTTTTATAAGTGTTAAATTTTTGTATATTTATTAATTATTCGTAATTATATTGCATTGCATTAATCTTTAGTATTTACAGTATGATGGACCGAGGTAGATCTACCCCTGACGGACATAGCCCTGCTGCGTCACATCCCACTACCAGCCCTGACGCACGGACTTCCACCTCTCCTGGCATCGACGCTCATCCTGTATTTTCCTCTACCCGATCGGCACAGACCTCTGAGAGTTTTTCTTTGTCGGTCGCACCGTACTTCGATTGGATGCCGATGGGCTGTAAGTATATACTAATTGTAACTATATGTTTATGTTTTTCAGTTAATTACTTATTTTAATTAGTTTTTTAATAGCTTTATTGAGCAGCATACTGTATCGAGCCGGATCAGCTCTATATTTCAGAGCCGTGCTGATCCCAGTGGCTACGATTGGCACCATGTATCTGCGGCCACGAGGGAGTTTTATTTTTTAGAGTTTTAGGTAAACTTTTTAAATACATTTTATAACTGATATAAAATTTTCTAATCTTAATATATTCTAAAACTAATTATTTATTTCAATGTAGAAAAAGTTTACGTGGACCCTACCATCCATGATGCCATTAGGGCAGCATGGAATGCTCTTGCGGCACGCTGATACTCCGACATGCTTTATCATTGGAGGAGTTCGGGTGACCGTCAAGGGCATGTGCCGAAGGGTATTTGGGCTAGCTGGCAGCAGGCGTGGCAGTCCAAGGCATGGATGAGGAGGTCCGCATCAGCCAGCATGAACCGTCGATCTGAGAAGGGCAGTCGTGGCATGGGCCTCTCCTGTCACACTGCGGGTTCCATTTCTATTCAGGAGCACATGCGCCGTATGGTAAGAAAACATAAATAATTTAAATACTAATTTAGTCATTTATAAATACTTGCATTTATATTCTTTCTTCTGCTTTTGTAGTGAGCAGGAGGGCAGAGATCCTAGTGAGTTTCATCTATTCAGGGCGACACACACCAGGAAGGACGATTCCTGGGTCGATATACGATCACGGGAGGTTGGGGTAAGAAATTAGCTTTATATTTTATTTATTTAATTTCTAAAATTTTATTCAGTTTTATATATTGATTTATTTATCATTGATTTTATAATTCAAAGGCACGAGTCGAGGAGCTTCAGTCTCAGGTTTCGCAGGTCGACTCCACTGATGGGGGGCCGCCCGTCGAACTCTCATCAGAGGAGAGTCGACGTGTATTTTTGGAGGCTGTTGGTGCCCAGCCGTGAGACCGTAGGGTCTATGGTTTGGGCACCAAAGCTTCCAGATATTTTCTCCATTAGGGCTCCAATTCGCATGGTTCTGGCGATATTCCTTCCGAGCAGTTAGACGACATCCGGAGATCTATCACGGAGGAAGTTCACCAGAGGTTGGGAGGAGCTTATAGAGATGAGAAAGCAGATGCGTCAGATGCAGGATTTAATTCGTCTCATGTCGCAGGTCTATTCCAGCCTCGCAGCCTCCATAGCCGCCTGCAATACATGATGTATTTTTTTTTCACTACTTGATGTATTTTTTTATTTTTTCTGTTTTATATATGAAAATTTTAAATAATTAATAAAATATTTTTTATCTATTTTTAAAAATTTTGTAATGATTATTTTGGTCAATTGTATTAGCAATTACATTGTATTAGGAAGTTTAATTTATATTATATTATTTTTTAATAAATAAATTAATTTACTTTAAAAATTAAAAATTAATTTACTTTATTTTTTTAAAAAAATAAATTAATTAGCGATGCTATTTTTCATCGCAATTAATTAAAAAAATTAAAAATTATTTATTTTAATTTTTTTAAAAATAAATAAATTAATTAGCGACGCAATTGCGACAAGATTTTTCATCGTAAATATTTTAAAATTTTATTTTTAAAGTAGCGACGCATTAGTATGCGTTGCAATATTGTGACGCATTTAGGGGCATCACAATTATTTTTTTAAAAAAAATTAATTAATTTTATTTTTTAAAAAATAAATAAATTAATTAGCGATGCTATTTTTTATCATAATTAATTTAAAAAATATTAAAAATTATTTTATTTAATTTTTTTAAAAATAAAAAATAAATTAGCGATGCAATTGCGACGAGATTTTTCGTCACAATATTTTTAAAAATTTATTTTTAAAGTAGCGACGCATTTAGGCTGCGTCGCAATATTGCGACGCATTTAGGGACGTCGCAATATATTGCGACGCATTTAGGGCATCGCAGAGCAATTGCGATAAATTAAAATTACGATGAACATTTTAGTGATGCCTTTATTGTGTCGCTAATGCATCGCTATAGCTTGTTTAGCGACGCATTAGCGATGCAATTTGGTGTCGCTATATTTTAATTTTCTTGTAGTGACCTGAAGTCCTTACTTCTAATGTTCGAGGTTCGATTAGGGATACTTATCAGAAGTGGCTCTCTGATCAGACCACTGTCCGATGCATAATGCTAGCAGCGATGAATGATGAGTTCAGTCGAAAATTTAAAGAAGCCCAGCCAGAGAAAATTCTTTAAAAGTTGAAAGAATCCTTTGGAACACCAGACGATGTTGAGAGGTATAAGGTCTCTTGTGCCATCTACAATGCGCGGATGCGTGATAGAGCCTCAGTCATTGATCATGCATTGTACATGATCGAAATGATTGAACGCTTGGGCAAACTCGGTTGTCCCTTGCATGAACAACTTGGGAAAGATGTGATACTGAACTCCCTGCCTCCTTCCTATCTTGACTTTCTTGATCATTATAGAATGAATAAGCCTTCTGTAAACTACCATGGTTTACTTGGTTTACTGCAAACTTATGAGAAAGATCACCAGCTCGATAAAGGGGTGGTGAATTTAGTGGGAGGTTCTTTGGGAGGTCGTCGTCCCTTTAAGAAAGGAAAAAAAATAAAAGGAAGAAGGTGCAAAATGCTGGAACTAATCAGGCTAAAAGGTTAAAGCTGATCAGAGTAAGGTGGAGTGCTTCTTTTGTAAGAAGCAGGGTCATTAAAAGAGGAACTGTCCCCTTTATATTGCATCCCTTGACCGAACAGGTCTAAGAAGAGGAAGCAGCAAGGAAATGCTGAACAAGGTATATATATGATAACGCCTTGTAATTTCTCTATCTATGATACTACTAATTGGTATTGGATACCGGAAGTCCAATTCACATATGCAATTCTTTGCAGGGACTTCAAGTTAGTAGAAGATTCGAGGACGGTGAGAGATTATTAAACGTGGGAAATGGAAACCAAGTTCCAGTCTTGGCGTTGGGAGTCGTCAAACTTATTTTTGAGTCTTGTACAATCATTTTAAATGAATGTCATTATTGTCCATCTTTCATTTTAAATGTCATTTCTATAGGCCAATTGCCATGTCTGGTTATGAACTATTAATAAGAATGACATTTGCAAAATCATTATGAATGGTTTGTTGTGATGAATGAATATATGAGTAATGGATATATGTACTATCGCGACCTGTTAGTGTAATGTATACATCTAGCAAACACCTTAGAATAAATGATATCAGTAATGCTTACCTCTGGCACTGCCGGCTAGGTCATATAACAAGAACAGGATAAACAGGTTGAGACAAGAAGGTCTACTTGAGGTTAATGATTTCGAATCATTACCAACCAGTGAATCTTGTCTTATGGGTAAAATGACCAATCATCTTTTAGTGAAAAAGGTGAACGGGCCAATGAAATTCTAAGTCTGGTACATACTGATGTATGTGGACCTATGAATGTCAGTGCCAGGGGTGGGTATAATTATTTTATTACGTTTACAGACGACCTTTTGAGGTATGGTTATATATTCTTGATGAGACATAAGTCTGAATTGTTTGAAATGTTTAAATGATATCGTAATGAAGTAGAAAAATAAACTGGAAAGTTTATCAAAACCCTTCGATCAGATCGAGGTAGTGAATATCTTTCCAGTGAGTTTCTAACATATCTTGAGGAGAATGGGATTCTCTCTCAATGGATACCTCCAGGGACACCTCAGTTAAATGGAGTGTCTGAAAGGAGGAATCGAACCTTGTTAGACATGGTTCGGTCCATAATGGGCTTTGCATTTCTACCGATCTCCTTTTGGGGTTATGCTTTAGAGTCAGCTTGTTATTTTTTAAATAGGATCCCAAGTAAGTCCATTAACAAAACACCATATGAGATATGGACTGGGCATAAGCCGATACTCTCACACCTTCGGGTCTGGGGCTGCCCGGCTTATGTTAAATGTTTGGAAATAGATAAGCTTGGACCTAGGTCTGACCGGTGCCTATTTGTAGGATATCCAAAAGAGACTAAGGGGTATAACTTTTACTTTCCTGAAGAACAAAAGTTGTTCATCAGTCTTAGGGCTATCTTTTTAGAAAAGGAGTTCCTTGGTGAAGGAACTGGAGCTACTAAGATTAAACTTAGTGAAGTTCAACAAGGAGAAAAACCAATATACTTAAGAGACAATACAAAAATGGATTTGATTAGATCAAACCCAGAGCCTATACAAGAACCATTAAGGAGATCTAGTAGGGTACTCCGTCAACCGAACAGATACCATGGTTTCTTGGTCCAAGACGACGATCCTATTGAACTCGATGAGAACAATGAGGATCCGATCACCTATATGGATGCAATGCAGAGGTTTGAGTCTGAGAAATGGCTAGAAGCCATGAAATATGAAATGAAGTCTATGGAAATCAACAATGTATGAACATTGGTTGATCCACCAGAGGGGATAAAACCCGTTGGGTGCAAATGGATTTTCAAAGGAAAAGAGGCGCAGATGGGCGGTAGAGACCTTTAAAGCCCGTCTAGTTGCCAAGGGATATCGTCAACGTTATGGTATAGGCTATAATGAAACGTTTTCTCCTGTCGCAATGCTCAAATCATTTGGATTATACTTGCTTTAGCAGCACACTTTGATTATGAAATCTAAAAAATGAATGTCCGAATAGCTTTCCTGAATGGTGAGCTGGAAGAGGAGGTGTATATGATACAACCTGAAGAGTTTACATCCACAGATGAGTCAAAAGTGTGCAAGCTACAAAGATCCATTTATGGATTGAAGCAGGCATCTCGGAGTTGAAACATGCGGTTTGATAAATGTATCAAGACGGTATGGTTTCGTTAGAAATAGAGAAGAACCTTGCATTTACAAATGGGCAAATGGTTCTGTGGTTGTATTCCTTGTGTTGTATGTGGATGACATTCTCTTAATTAGAAATGATATCCCAGCACTACAGGGAATAAAGGTCTGGTTGTCATCTCAGTTTTCTATGAAGGACTTGGGTGAAGCCTCTTATATACTTGGTATGAAAATCTATAGAGATAGATCTAAGAGGCTTCTGGGATTATCCTAATCTACGTACATAGATGCTGTGCTGAAATGGTTCAGCATGGAGAATTTCAAGAAAGGTTATCTTTCAATAGGCCATGAATTTCTCTCTCCAAAAAGGATTGTGTGACAACTCCAGAAGAAAGAGAGCGTATGAGTAGGATTTCATATGCTTCGATAGTGGGTTCTATTATGTATGCTATGACATGTACTAGACCAGACGTGGCATATTCACTAGGAATAGTGAGCAGATACTAGTCTGACCCAGGTGACACTCATTGGAAAGTAGTTAAGACTATTCTTAAGTATTTACGAAATACTAAGGACCAATGGCTAATTTATGAAGAACCTGACTTAAAACTTATAGGATATACCGACTTTAGTTTTCAGTCAAATAGGGATGACAGCAAGAGTATATAAGGATTTGTTTTTACCCTAAATGGAGGAGCGATATGCTGGAAAAGTTTCAAGCAGCACACTGTGGCGGACTCAATTTGTGAGGCAGAATATATTGCAACATCGGATGCAGCAAAGAAAGTTGTATGGTTGCAAAAGTTTCTAGGAGAACTGGGAGTAACACCTCACTGGATGGTCCTATTTCGGTGTACTGTGACAACACCGGTGCCATTGCTCAAGCCAAAGAGCCAAAGTCTCATCAACGCACCAAACATATTCTGTGCCGTTATCACCTTGTGCGAGAATCATAGAGCGAGGTAACATCGACCTTCAGAAGATTGATGAAAAGGAGAACCTAGCCGACCCATTCACTAAAGCTCTTAGAATCAAAGAATTTGATGATCATAAATGGAAGATGGGTATTAGATACTATTCTGAATGGCTTTAGTCCTAGTGGGAGATGTTTGGAGTTGTGTCCTAAAGCCAATCATTAACATGTAGATGATTGTGTAAGTTGTAAATGTATATGAATTATAAATTAATAAAATTTGGCAGTTCATCACATCGCATCTTTCTGAAATAAATTCTTTTGTGATGGAGTCCTTAGAACCATAATCTATTCAATAAAGAGAGGGTTTATTGAGTGGTTTTTTAAAATAGTAGCGACCAAATGATATATAGTTATAGGACAACTATGTATCACGTAAAGGTCGTTGTATGTCATATGGGTTGGTTGTCCTCTTTACTAAGGAGTGTGGTGACACTGGTATGACATGCAGGTGAAGTGTATGATATTTCACTGAATATGACCAATCTGCGGAATACTCTTCTGCCAAGAAGTGTTCGCAAAGGGATATGGATATAAGTGTCCCTCTAACTTGAGATCATCATGGTAGCTTGCAAGCAACCTACTGTACTTTGTTGCCGGATTACCTGGATTTCTAATCCAGTGATAGAAGGTTTTTGGGTGCAGTAAAGTACTTGTGGAGCAGTGAGTGGGTCAAGATGGGATTGACCCCTCCAAATAGTTTGGAATAAATGTCTCACTATGTTTCAATTTAGCAAAACCTTGGCCAGGGTAGTCCCTGTGAGGAGTCACAGGACTTATGAAGATTGAGACACTTTATGGATGAACTGATTAAGGGTTGGCAGTTAAAACCTAAGTCATCTTAAGCATTGAGGGTCAAAGGGATGAATTATATGGTAACAGTATGCCAGAGGTTCTTGATTGTTGCTCTGCAACCTTCGGCCTATCCGGACGTCGGGTGTTATTGCTAGATGGCGACTTGGATTAGTATTGGAAGTGTTCCAGTGCTACCAGCTTAGTGTTCGAACCTATGGGGTCACACGCCATAGGGGATTCTACCTGACTGGATGATTGAGAAACTAAATGTTAGTAAATTAATTGAAGGATTAAATTGGCAATACGATTGTTGGCTAGCTCAATTTGATTGAGCTATGAACATCTTGGTCAAATCAAATAGGATTTGGTTTGGACTCAAATTTAGGTAAGCCTAATATTAACATCCTTACCATTTAAATTCGAATTATGAATTTGAATTTCAAACTAATTTTAATTTCAAGTTTAAAGATTGAATTTTGAATTCAAAACTTTAAGTCTGAATTTAAAATGGATGTTAATGATCTCTCCCTAATTATCCCTCATTTCTTAACTTCTAACCTTTTCGTTTTTAACTAGAAAATGAGATAAAGAGTTTCTTCCTTAACATGAAGAGTTTCTTCCTTAACTTCTTTTCGGTTTTTAACTGAAGATGAAGATGAAGGGTTTTCCTTATCTTTCAAGAAAAGTTGAAAAAGAAAATGGGAGATGAGAAGTTTTTAGGGTAAAAGGATTCTGGCTATAAAACCTGGAGGTAAAATATTTCCTCGAAATATACATCCTTTTGACAATTCCATGAGCACCTTGGTGTTAAAGGAAAGAAATCTCATTGTCGAAGCTTAGGAGAGGAGCTAACACTCCGAAGAGGCTAGTCAGGACCAGAGCCCCGTGTGGATCACCTGTAGAGGCCATATACCTTTGTGTGGCTTGCAGAAGTACTATCTACCACCGCCTTCTACTGCTGTGTGAGTTATAAAGCATCAAAAGGTAAAAGATTCATTGGTTACTGGTGACTTAGATATGATCTAAGACACTAGACTACAAATATAGATATAATTTATGTTAATATAGATTTGATCTATGTCCTTTTCTTTTATACCTTTATATATATATGTTTATATATTGATCATATTATAGGCTGATATTGGATTAGATCCAATATTTTATTGCTTCCGTTGCATGTTTATTTTACAAATTGTTAAAATGTATTTCTGTTGCCTGCAAAAGTTTTTCTATCACTAACTTTATGTGATCATTACAACCCAATATATAATTTTGATTAATTAAAGATGTTATGGCTATTCCTCAATTAATCAAAATCATATTGACCATATGACATTCAAACTCCATTATATGTATACAAATTAGCCAATTTATCTTAGAATAAAGGAAGGCATTACGTAGTGATCTTAATCAATATAGGATTTTCAATTCAAGGTCTAAACCAATTGAATTGACCAGTTAAGTGGAGAGAGGTGGGGTCCCCCTGTTGCTTTTCTTAAAAATCAATTTAATTGGCCAGGTCAGCCAACAGAACTAATTAAAAAATTACGATATCTTTACCTCTCAGAACCAATTTCTAACACTAATTGATCAATCAAACCCTAAAAGGATTTGCATTATAATTCTTTCACACTACGATTGCACATCCTTTCATTAAGCATATAAATCTAATATGCATAATAGGAGAAATGTCATACCAAACATCTATTCAATGCAATTTTAAAATTATCATCTTAAGTAAATTTTTTGTCAATTAGAACACATCCAGCCGTAGCTCATTAATCCCGTGGGCTAGTCTATGCAAGACTCCATAGGTAAAAAGGCTCAGGAGGCATGTTTTAATACAAGAAATTTTAAACTAAGGAAGAAAATATATGATATATAATAATTTAAATCATGTTAGAACCATAACAAATCAATCATTTTTTTAGTGCAATCTGTATGATCCAGAGTCTTTATGCACGATAATTATGACATGGACAACAAGTTAGCCCTCTCTAGTGGCTTTCTTGGCAGCCTATTAATTCTCCTAGTACGTAGGTAGTTGGGTCAAATGCACTAAGTTACTATTAGTAGCCTTTCTTGGAGATGTGTTCCTTATATTCTTACTATACATCCGTTGGATCAAATAATTTAGAGTACTACAAGTAGTCTTTCTCTTAAACTATCCCTATATGAGAGAAATAAAGACCAAGAATGCTTCTCATCATGCATCATGTCCATCCCAAGAGACCGAGCCCCCTCATTGCATCGATCTCGAAAGTCCGTCCATCTAGTAAAAAATTTCCCTCATTGTGCGTCTAAGACCAAAAGAGAAAAAAACCTAACAGCTTCGAGTGTAAGAAAAGGAAAAGATTGTTGCATTCTATTCCAGTGTTTCATTATAGTTTTGTTTTATTTTAATATGCAGTTAGAGTGTCCAAAATTATAAAAAAGATAAATCATTAAAGTTTTCATCCTAAATTATGATTTTTTCATTTGAAATTGTGATTTAATTTTTTCTTAACATGCAATCACAATATATACTTCTATTGTTCATTATGTTTTACATATTGTAATAAGTGAACTCATGCATGATGTGAAGAATAGAGTGAAAATTATGAGCAGCAATGTTAGAAGAAAAAAAAAAAGCGGAGTGAGCAGGAAGAAGAACAATGAAATTTGTCGCTGTTAGAATGAAAATTACAACCTTAAGCAAGAGTTTGAATTTATATTTTTTTAAAATATAATTTTTTTTCAGATGAAATTAAAATTGGATTGCAATTCCAATCAAGTCCTATTTTTATAGACCAACCCTTAATGATTTTTATATCTAAACCCTATCTACCATTTTAAAAACTTTTAATAAAAAATTAAAAATGTATAAAAATGTTTAGCTAAATTGTTTTTTATTTTTTAAAAACCAAATATCATTTTTTATAAATTATAAAGTGAGGTATTTTTAATAAATCTTGTACCTTATTTAACTTTCTTAATACTTTACTTTTTTTATTTATCTCTTCTTTTTGCATGTCGAATCAAAATTTTGGCATCCCATTTTTTAGCTTTGATTTTCTTTTCTTATATAATTTTAGGATGAAAAATAATAATAAAAATTGTAATAATTTATTAAATATATATTTTTAATTTTTTAAAAAAGTGTGACAGCTAAAATCTAGAAAAAGAAGAAAATAAAATTTTTATTTTATTTTTTTTAAAACTTAAGAACTCACTTCAAAGGATATGTTTGAGATAACTATTGATCAATAATTATTTAACATAGCTATTACAAAATAGCCTAAGCCATAACTATCTCATATAACAATAACAATACAATAGTCAAAGTATCTCAACCTCTACTTCTATTATCGTTAAAAAAAATAATTTTTATTCTCATTTTATTTTTTATTAAAAAATTTTATCTTTATTTTTACTTTGTAAAATTTTTTTTTTCTATCTCCATCCTATTCTTGCTTCATCCAATTTTTAATAATATATTTTAATTTTCACGTCCCGCATCGGGACGGGAGTTGTGCGTGTAGGCTTCTTACGAGGCCGGCTTTCCATTTCTTAGAGAATCGCAGAGAAATCGTGTGGATAATATCCCTATCTTCGTTAAAACTTAAAACCATGCGGTTAAATTGCATCCCACCAGTTGCTTTTACCCGGGCCTCATCGCCTCCTTTCTTTTTACCCCTTCCCCGCTCGAGCGCTATGTGCGATCGATCGTTTCCCTCTCCCAAGCTACGGCAATGATTAGGGCCATCTCTTCGCAAGATGCCGCCGATCCAAAAGAAGCAAGTTCATTTTGTTTCCCTCTTTTCTTCTCTTTCTTCCCCCAACAAAGTAAGTCTCTACCATCAAGTGTTTGTGATTATTGCTCAAATAAAGTGCAAAATATATGGAATTCATTTAGGTGGATGTAGATTAATTTTTTTCTTCTATCAAATATTTAATTTAATTAAGGATATGATTGAAGTGGCACTGTATATCCCCAGGAGTCCCGGAAATTTTCCATTGGATAAAACAGAGGTTTAAAGTTATCGTAGTTCCTGCAGTTTTCTAGAGTAGAACCTGGGAGGTTCTTTGGAGGTTCTTTGGATGAGCTGATTTGGTGCATAGCGATAGCATACTGAAGCTAATGATTTTTGACCAGAAAAGAGAAAAAGACTCGCAATATGTTCAGTTTCTTCGAGAAGATGGTGGGAAAAGATTGGAGAGTGGTAATAAATGACAATCAGTTGGTATCCAGTTGTTCTTTGTTTAATTGAAGATTCATGGAGCATTGGAGCCCCAGTAATCAATAGGTTGGTGGTTATTGTTACTGACCACTTCATATTAATATATTTCAGTGTGGAGAATTAACATATTAATATAATAATGATTAACTAGTCCAGTTGGTGTGAGGGGCAATGGTATTTGGTATCTGTTTCTGGGATTGTTCGGTATAGGGATTCTTTCCTAGATGACATTCATCAAGGAAGCCGGGACTTTGAATATATGGTGTGGTTCTAGAAATGTTTGCAATATGGATCTATTACCTTGACATGCAAAATTTTGAAATTATTTAACCATTAAACTTTCTGTTTAGGTTGTCACTAGGTTATATCCACCATCTTGAAGGTTTGGTTTTGGAAAATTTTGAACAGATTTTGTAATTTTTCTCTCTTGGCTTTGTTTCTACCTGGTATGAAATGTTAATTGCCATATTTACAACTACAACTAAAACTTTGTCAATAGGGTCAATATCTTGATTCGGAAATGAAGCACTAATGATGTTATTGAACTCCTCTCTTAATATCAATTTATAAAGATTATTTTATCTTTTACTTTTTTAATGTCTACAACCTCATCTTTTGAATACTTATCCATAATGATTACTACTCTATTTTTATTCCTATTTTTCTCCATATATGAAAGTTCATAAAATGTCTTATCAATTTTATTTATTTTATTTTTCATCCACTTAATTTCTTGCAAACAAGCTGTATTAAATTTCTTTCTAGCTGTTATATCTGCCAGTTTCATCAATTTTCCTTTCAATAAATGTCAGGCAATAAGTGGCTCTAGAAAAATAAGTCAAGTGTGGTAGATATAAGAATATCAAGATAGCTACCTCATAAAGCTAGAAATAATCGATTGAGAAATGAGTATGTTAGAGGAGCTAAGGAATTGCAAAAATTAAGAATAAGGTGATGACTATAGATTGATATGGTATGAACATTTGATATGGGATAACTGACGTGAGATGTATTTCTAATAGAATTAGTAAAGATTAAATGAACGATTAAGTGAAATAACACATGCATTCACTCATTGTTAAGAACTAGAAATTTTATGGAGGGGACTTAGAAGACCAAACAAAGTTTGAATTTAGAATTTAAACAAAGTAATAAAGAAGCAGATCTTATGGTTAAGAAACCACTCAGATTAGGGCTAAGTAAATCTAATAATTGCAGATCTGAAAGGATTTTAAAGAGGGTTCTCCCAGCAATTAATAAACTTAAGTAAAATCGATGCACTCAGGAAGGAACTTGAGGATGACAAGGGATTCCACCATATTGTAAGCTTCCGTACCTTGATTCATGGTAGGAACAGCCTGTAACTTTGGAACCATGGAAGCCGGGATCCTTGATCGGGTGAAAATGCGCTTGAAGCAAAGTGGGAAAGAAGAATAAAATGTGGACGATATAAATAGACACAGGCCTCACGCCTACCCTCTCACAGGGGACCCATCTAACAAGCAAGGAATTTTCTCAAGAAAACTTCATTAATCATCATCTTCTTACAAAAAGTCAGGAGCCCTTTTTATAGACTACCAAGCACTTACACCATATTATCATTAGAGGAAGAAGATCTCGGCCAGCGAAGAGAAGAATATGGGGCGTCCCATGATTTGTGGAGGCGGTTTTCAATGTGGGCGTTAATGTAGGTGTCCCATGATTTGTGGAGGTAGTTTTCAATATGGACGTCCCTTGATTTGTGGAGCGTCCCATGATTTATGAATGCAATTTCCAATATGGACGTCCCTTGATTTGTGGAGGTGGTTTCAAGAGGAGACGTACGAAGAGGAGAATATGGGGCGTCCCATGATAAGAGGAGGTGGTTGTGGAGACTTTGACTTGATTCAAAATCTTTCTATTCATTGGGCGACATTCCTTGTTGATGCGGCGTGATGATATGACTTCAATGTTGGTGACTTCATGACCATGCACCCATTCTTCTTGTACTGAACCATATCGGATTTTTGGGCTGGACTCCTTTTGACTCAATTGCAATAAAGAACTTAAACATGACTCAATCAAACAAATACAGCCAATTGAAATAAAATTGCTCAAATGAAAATAAATATAGGACTAAAACTTAATTTAATCTTTCATCCATAAAGAATCCTGTTGAAGTTGTTGAAGCCTCTTCTGAGACGGGTGTCCGCACCAATTCTCTCCGGATGGGAGGAACTCGACCCTGTTGAGTAAGGGTTAATCTGTCCATGATATTTCTCTAGCAAGTCTGGTGCAATTTGTTGAAGATCTTCTCGGGTGATCCAAGAGTCCTCGGATTCAGGTCGACCTTACCAATGAACCAGGTAACGTTGATAGCCTTTATTTTGGTGGTAATCGCGTGGTCATCCAAAATACGTTCAACTCTGTCTCTCCGGTCTGGTGGAATTGCTGGTGGACGCTCATGTAGGGTTTCACTCTCAAAGGCAGGATAAGGCCCAAAAGGCTCACTAGGAATTAATGCCGGTTCTTTGTATTCTTTTAGATCTGAAATATTAAATGTGGAACTAATGCCATAATCAGGTGGTAACTGTAAAACATATGCATTAGGTCCTACTTTCTTTATTACTTTGAAAGGTCCAGCTTTCCGGGCGTGTAGTTTCTTCATAGTTCCCGGTGGGAACCTTTCAGGTCTAAGTTTAATCATTACAGAGTCCTTCATTAAATTCCTTCATTCTTTTACGTGAGTTAGCCATATGTCTATATACTTCATTGCTCATTTGAATCTTTTTACTAATTTCTTTATGCAACTCCTTAATATGCTGTGCATATGACTGGCGGACTCAGATACTGTGCATGTGATGGTAATGAATGAGGTGATAGGTCTTCTAGGTTTATAACCATGGACAATCTCAAAGGGGCTTTTCTCAGTAGACCTATTGACTGAACTGTTGTATGCAAACTCAGCACGAGGTAATAATAAATCCCAGTTTTCCAGATGTTCTCCTACAAGACACCTCAGTAGGTTGCCTAGACTCCTATTTATGACTTCAGTCTGGCCATCAGTCTGGGGGTGGTAGGCAGTGGAGAATTTCAATTTGGTACTAACAAATGCCATAGGGTTTTTCAAAAGTAGCTGGTGAATTTGACATCCCTATCAGACACTATGGTTTTAGGCAGACCATGTAGCTTTACCACTCATCTAGAAAAAGTTTGGCGACTCTAGAGGCATCAACGGTTTGGGAACAACGGATGAAGTGAGCCATTTTTGAGAACCTATCAATCACAACAAAGATCGAATCATGTTTCCGCTGGGTCTTAGGCCTAATACGAAATCCATGCTAAGGTCCTGCCAGGGACAATCGGGTACAGTAAGGGTGTATAGAGTCCAGTATTTTGCTTCTGCTGTTTGCCAACAGCACAAGTTCGACACCTGGCCACTATCTGGGCAACTTGTCTCTTAAGTCCTGGCCAAAAAAACTGGTCCTTAACAGCTAAAATGGTTTATTTCTACCAAAGTGACCAGCTAAACCTCCCGCATGGGTCTCCCAAACTAGAAAGTCTCTCAAGGAAGTTTTGGGAATACAGAGCTTGTTCTCTTTAAACAGATGACCATCTAGAAGGGTATAATCACTATAGTCACTAGATGGTCCTTGACTCAAGGCCTGGTAAATTTCACTAAAGTCTGGACAGGTTGCATACTCATCTTTAAGTCTCTCAAATCCAACAACTTCAGTGCTAACTGAATGTAAAAGTAAGGTTCTACGACTCAAAGCATCGGCTACCTTATTCTCAGCTCCGGCATGGTGTTTCAGGACAAAAGTGTAGGCTTGGATGTATTCTACCCATTTGGCATGCCTAGGATTCAACTTTTTCTAGGAATTAAGAAATCTAAGGGCCTCGTGATCAGAGAATAGGACAAATTCTTGTGGTAGAAGATAGTGTCTCCAATACTTTAAAGCTTGCACTACCGCATAGAGTTCTTTATCATAGGTGGAATATTTAAGCTTAGCATCATTTAATTTTTCACTAAAGAAAGCTATGGGGTGGTTCTCCTGGCTTAAAACTCTGCCTATTCCAACTCCGGATGCATCACAAGCTACCTCGAATACTTTGGTAAAGTATGGTAACTTCAAAATAGGTGCTTGTGTCATTCTATCTTTTATCTCTAGGAAGGCTCTATTAACTGCTTTGGTCCAATTAAAACTACCCTTCCTAAGACAATCAGTTATTGGGGACAATGGAGCTAAAACCTCGTATGAATCTCCTATAGAAGGTGCTAGACCATGAAAACTACGAATATCATGAACAGTTTTGGGAACAGGCCACTCAACTATGGCTTTTATCTTTTCAGGATCAGCTGAAACTCCATCAGGGGTGACAATGAAACCTAGGAAAGTGACTCTATGGGTTAAGAACTCACACTTCTTCAAATTAGCATAGAGATTCTCTTTCCTAAGGGTTGTACATACTTGCCTAAGGTGGTCTAAGTGGCTTTCCTTAGTCCTACTGTAAATCAAAATATCATCAAAGTATACTACTACAAATTTTCCATGAAGGCACGTAGGACTTGGGTCATGATCCTCATAAATGTGCTAGGTGCATTGGACAACCCAAATGGCATCACTACCCATTCAAATAAACCATCTTAGTCTTAAATGCAGTCTTCCACTCATCCCCTGGTCTAATCCTAACTGGTGATAGCCGCTCTTCAAATCAATCTTGGAAAATATAGTTGCACCGCCATCATATCTAGCATATCGTCCAAGCGGGAATGGAAACCTATATTTTACTGTAATTTTATTTATGGCATGACTATCGACACACATCCTCCACGTGCCATCCTTTTTAGGTGTTAACAGGGCTGGAACTGCACAAGGACTCAAACTTTCCCTAACAAATCCTTTCTAAGGAGATCCCCTACTTGTCTTTGCAACTCTAGGTGTTCTATAGGGTTCATCCTATAATGTGGGAGGTTTGGTAAGGTTGCTCCTGGGACTAAATCAATGGCGTGTTGGATGTCCCTAAGTGGTGGAAGGTGGTCAGGCAGGTCATTTGGAAATACATCCTTAAAGTCCTCTAATAATTCAACTACTTCTGAGGGTGCTCTTTCTGGGCAGGCTCTTGTGTTTCTCTAGCGGTTAAGATCCAAACAGGTGTACCCTTAGTGAGTTCTTTCTTAATCTCCTTTGCAGTTATCAGATTGACTCTAGTCTTTGTTTCCTTTAGGTGGCTCGATCCTTCTTAACCGTGTCCTTAGGTGGTGAAGGGTTGATTACAAACTTCTTCCAAGGTGCATGAATGAGCAAGAATTAGATCGGCCAAAAAGGGTTGCTCATGGTCAAATAACCAGGGTCGACCTAAGATGATACTACTCACTCTCATTGGTAGAACATCACACCACACTTTCTCTGATAGGACTGTAATTGGATTTGGACTAGACACCTACTTTTGATAGGAATTGATGTGGAGTCTATCCAAAAAACCTTATAGGGGTTTGGATGGGAAGCTGTGGATAAGCCTAAAGTTTTGACAGCACTAGTAGATATGGCATTCACACAACTTCCACTATCTATGATTATCTTACACCTTATCCCCTAACTTGACAAAGGTTTGTAGGATGTTAGTCCTACGCCAATCGTCCTGGGTCTTAGTCTGGGTAAGGATGCATCTAACTACTCCCAAAAGGTCAGGGTCTACAAGATCCTCATCACCTTCATACTCATCTGCCAGATTATCCTCAGCCTGATATACTTCCTCGATACAATCATCTAAGGGTGCTTTGGATTCAGACTCATTTTCCTCTAACCCTTCCATGTACAAGCTCTATTTGGGCAATTGCTCGCATAATGGCCTATCTGATGACATTTGAAGCAAGCATTCCGGTTTGGGTTTCTCTGAACTTCTGGTGCTTTGCCTTATCATCTCTACGAGTCAGAGGTGTACCAGGGTTAGGCCGGTTGGGTCGCATCTGACTTGGTCCTGGCTGCTGACTAGGTGCACTAGTTCTAGGGATTTCTGGTCTGCGATAAACTGGTCCCCTATGAAATCTCTCAGCATCGCGTGCTATCTGATAGGCTAGCTCTAAATCTTGAACTTCTCATGAACAACTCTTTCTGGATCTCTTCCCTTAATCCGGCTCTGAATCTAGATAAGGTAACTGATTCGGACTCATCGACATTGCATCTCATCACAAATTCATCAAACTTTGCAATGTACTCAGCTACACTCTTTGTTCCTTGGGTCAATCTCTGCCACTGATCTAGAAGTCTTTGGTAGTAGGACATGGGAAGGTACTTCTCTCTAAGTCTACGCTTCATTGCTCTCCAGGTTACTATGGGAACATCACCTCTCTGTCTAATGAATCTCTCGACATTTTCCAGTATAACCGAGCCTGACGGACTAACCTAAGCTTTGCAAATTTGCACTTCCTTTCCTCAGTCATTTCGTACCACTCAAAATACTGATCCATCTCGCCCTCCCAATCTACATAAACCTTAGGATCTAGACTTCCATCAAAAGTGGGTGCTTCTAATCTAATATTCCTAAAAGTTCGGTCATACTGGTCCATTTGGTCCTGATTGGGTCTCCTAGGATTTGGCTCATAAGCTGGGTCATGGAGTGCTCTCTAGGATTCGGGTCATGGACTCGATTAAAATTGAGTCTTCTAGGATTTGGCTCAAAGAAAGGTTCTTGATTAGGCCTTCTAGGATTGGGTTCAGGAAAAAGGTCTTGGTGTAGAGCTCTTCTAGGGTTGATGGGCGTACTTAACTCTGGTTCAGGCTCTAATTCCATTTGGGCCTCATGGGCTCTTGTAGGAGTACCTGCCTCTAATTGGTCAAGCCTAAAAGTGATATGGGTCATTTGATCAGTTATGCTTTGGGTGGTCTGGGTCAATTGATCAGTCAGATTCTGGTTTAGTCGGGCCATTTGATCATTCAGGGTTTTCATCAAGGTCTCAAAATTTTGGTCCATGGTTGCACTTGATTGAGCTTGGATTTGGTAGGGTGTACCTGACCTAGTCATGCAGTGCAATTAGGCACACAAGCCCTTAACTTGATTTATCATGAGATGTATGCAACATTCATATGAATCCTAAAATCATGTGCAGAATTTTTGTGTGTTGCAACTCCAAAGTGATGCAGGGGAGTGTTATGTAACATATTCAGAAAATTCAGAAAAATTTACAGAACACTCTTAACTCAATAATGATACTCCAGTGAAAGAAAATTAAATTTAAAATTCGTTGCTTTACTGGGTAGTTCCTGGAACCCAGTCAAGTCAGAAAACAGAACAGAACCTGTCTCAGACCTTATTTCGCTGGCAGAAAATTCACAGTCCGAAATAATGCCTGAGAAAATTCTGAAAAATACTTTGAATTATAAAGAATCTAGCAAAATAAAAATCATAAAATTTTGAATTTTCTACACGCTGCAACAATTAAAACATCAGACCATATACTGCAATATTCAGATAATCCAGCGAGCAAGCAAAACTAGAAATTTCGCCCTAACCAACCATGCTCTGATACCATGATGATGTGGGACAACCACGTGGGATGTATTTCTAATAGAATTAGTAAAGATTAAATGAACGATTAAGTGAAATAACACATGCATTCACTCATTGTTTAAGAACTAGAAATTTTATGGAGGGACTTAGAAGACTAAACAAAGTTTGAATTTAATTTAAACAAAGTAATAAAGAAGCGGATCTTTGTGGTTAAGAAACCACTCAGATTAGGGCTAAGTAAATCTAATAATTGCAGATCTGAAAGGATTTTAAAGAGGGTTCTCCAGTAATTAATAAACTTAAGTAAAATCGATGCACTCAGGAAGGAACTTGAGGATGACAAGGGATTCCACCATATTGTAAGCTTCCGTACCTTGATTCATGGTGGGAACAACCTGCAACTTTGGAACCATGGAAGCCGGAGATCCTTGATCGGGAAAATGGGCTTGAAGCAAAGTGGGGAAAGGACGATAAAATGTGGACGATATAAATAGACACCAGGCCTCACGCCTATCCTCTCACAGGGGACCCATCTAACAAGCAGGGGATTTTCTTAAGAAAACTTCATTAATCATCTTCTTACAAAAAGCAGGAGCCCTTTTTATAGACTACCAAGCACTTACACCATATTATCATTAGAGGAAGAAGATCTCGGCCAGCGAAGAGAAGAATGTGAGGCGTCCCATGATTTATGGAGGCAGTTTCAATGTGGGCGTCAATGTGGGCGTCCCATGATTTGTGGAGGCAGTTTTCAATATGGACGTCCCTTGATTGTGGAGCGTCCCATGATTTGTTTTCCAATATGGACGTCCCTTGATTTGTGGAGGTGGTTTCCAAGAGGAGACGTGCGAAGAGAGAATATGGGGCGTCCCATGATAAGAGGAGGTGGTTGTGGAGACTTTGATTTGATTCAAATCTTTCTATTCATTGGCGACATTCCTTGTTGATGTGGCGTGATGATATGACTTCAATGTTGGTGACTTCATGACCATGCACCCATTCTTCTTGTACTGAACCAAATTGGGTTTTGGGCTGGACTCTTTTGACTCAATTGCAATAAAGAACTTAAACAGGACTCAATCAAACAAATACAGTCAATTAAAATAAAATTGCTCAAATGGAAAATAAATACAAGGACTAAAACTTAATTTAATCTTCCATTCATAAAGAATCCAGCTGAAGTTGTTGAAGCCTCTTCCTGAGCCTGGTGTCCGCACCAACATCTAGAGTAAATTTTGGAAGGAGGCTTCAATGAAGAAAGGTATTTAAATCAGTTTTGAAAAATGTTGGTTAAGGAGGGGAAGATATAACTTATATAGATAGAGATTATGAGAAAATATGGAAAAGCTTGAATAACATTAGGGTAGTGTTTAGTTTGTGGTAACATAATATACTAATAATCTTACATTTTTGGTAACCTTATACTTGATAATCAGTTTCGTAAGAATGAAAGTGACCGCATTTGGCTCATAATAACAAAATGTGATAATAAGTTCATCATGTTTTTGAATTTTATCATAAATATTTTTTATTTGTTAAGTGGTCTTTTCTTCTTTTTGTTAGAATATGAAATGTTTTGGTAAAAATAAAGATTCTTTGTAAGTTGATTTTAGAAGTATTATATGTTTAGATATTATAATTATTTAATATATTATATATATAGATATTAATATTATTAAATATCCCATTATATATAATGTATAATATATAAATATTAGTAATATATTATATAATAATTTAATATGCAAGAAGGTCATAAATATTAATAACTTAAAATTTAATATCAACATATTATTATTGTAAATACATATTAGTATTTTAAAATATTAAATAGTATATTAATATTAATTAATAATAGTTAAAATATAAGTTATACATTTAATATCAAACATACATATAATATTAAATATTTAAATATTATCTAGTGTAAATTAAATATATAATTAGATTAAGTATAATTAAATATTTATATGAAAGTAAAAAGTATAATTTAAGATTATCAGGCTTTGATAATCTTAGATAATGGCCTTCCAAATGGGAATTGAATTACTATGATTTGTAATAATGTTAGATTATTGAGAATTAAATATTACCTCTTAGATTATCATGTCTAATTGTCAAACATGATGATTTGTATGATAATCTCATATTATTAAGATAGATTATCATAAACCAAATGATTTCTAGAAGTAGTTCTATATAGAAATGCTCGCAAACAAGGAACCATAAAGTCCATCAAAATTGAGGCAAAAATTGTTGATTATGTTTTGGGGATATGCAATCTGACATATACACATTAAGGGTTTGTTTGGATCTTTGGAGGAGAGAGAAGGTGAGAGTGAAGGGAGGGAAAGAAAGGGAAAGGGAAAGGGAAGGGAGGGAAAGAAAATGTTATTACCTTCTCATTGTTTGGAAGGGAGAAAAGGAGAAAGGTGGAAAGAAGAAAAGAGAGGAGGGTAATGTTTGTAAAATCATGAATATATTCTTTGCTATAAGAGGAGCCCAAACTAATTTATAGGAATTAAATTGGAAAGATGAGGCAAAAGTTATAAAACATTCCTCTCCCCCTCTGTACCCTCCAATTTAGAGGTAAAAATTTTAGACTTTTGAGGTGAAATAGAGGGAAAAATGTAGTCCCCATTCTCCTTATTTCCCCTCCCTCCCAAACAAAGGATTTATTACTTTTCTCCTCCTTTCCCCTTTCCTCCCTCCCATTTCCCTCCATCCACGTAGACCCTTTAGGTGGCAGGAAGTCATGTTACTGATTTACAAAGATTCTGTCCTTGAAATGTGACACAGAGGACATACAATATGGAAGCAACATATATGCATGTCTGTGGAGCCAGAATTAGAAGAATTTTTGTCTAAAATTCAGTTTACTTTTCCTTTTAGATTACTATTTTGCTCTATAAATCTCTGAAGAGACTATTGCGAAACCATATATAAAAGCTTGGTGGTTCTATTTCAGATATTTTAATTGGGCTCATAGGAAGATGTTGGTCCTTCTTTGCCCTAGACATTGGAGATAGTTTGCGCAGAAGTATGAAGTCTTAGAAGTTCTATGGAGGATATTAAGCTGATAACATCTATAAATTTGTGCTCAAGAATATTGGATTGTGTGAGGTTGAAAAATCAGCAAAGGGAAAATTAGATATAAGATTGTGGGCAATGTAGAGTTGTGTTTAGGTGACTTGTGTCTAAGATGTTGCTCCTATAACTTAGTCCTATATTTATTATTTATTTATGTAAATGTGTATTTTGAGAAAGATCTAGAATTTGAACATGGACCTTCTCTAAAGGCCAGCCCTTAGAGAGAGGCCTAACCAACTGAGCTAATAGTTGTTGAGTTTGTGTTTTATAAATTATTTGTACATGATAAGAAAATTTGGATTGAAGATTCAATAAGATAGTTTGATGTGAATTTAAATTCAAAGATGAGTTTCCTTTCGAATCCTTACTATTGTCTATTTTCTCAAGGATGGTTGGGTGGGCATGATAGAAAGATCAAATGTTTTCGAGTTGCCTTGTTTGGTAAGTATCCAATATCCTTTGGTTCTAGAGCTTGTTTTGATGTGTGCTTATTGGCTCTTTAGCATACTACTGCTCATATATCTTATTGAGTATTGATGTTTGTGGTCTTATTTTCTGTTAAACATTTTCTTTTATTGTTGGATAAATTGGAAAAAATGATCACCAATCTCAACAACATTGGAATATTTGAATTTGCTATTAAGTGTCCTTTGACTTGGAGCAGTAATCATCTCTTATGATTGTGTCTTGGTCTTGTCTCTGTTCAAAATGAGATGAAATGTTTCGAAGCTTGTCAAGGTTTAAGTAATAGCTAGCTATGAAAATTGAGAATCTTTGCCAATTAGGGTAATCATTGATTGCTCGGTCATTTGGAAGGAAAAAATGTTTGCATTATTTCAATATAGCAACTTTTTGATTGAGGTTTTTGTTTGACAAATGGATTGTTGCTATATAGGCTTTGGGTAGTAAAAGTTCCACATAATTTTCTTTACCTAACTTAGTTGGGAAAATGGGTGTCTATGGAACTAGCTTTGCTAATGTCATTGATGAGTTTCCTAGCTTCTAGTGTCTACTCTATATGTGGGTGCTTTGTGGTGATGATGGCCTATGTTTTTTCCTTTCCTTTGGTGTCACTTAATTTGATGAAGTGCTTATTAACTATTTATGAATGCCTTCTATTTTTTATTTTTTGTTAAATCTATTAGATGGATGTAGATAAAGAAGTTAGTTCAAGAAAATAAAAATAGAAATAAAAAAATAAAAAAATAAAATACATTTAGCGACTTGGAATATAGGGCCAGCAATAGAAAAATCAATGAAACTAATAATAATGACTAGAAGAATAATTAACATAGCTTATTTATAAGAGATTAAGTGGATAGGAGAAAAGCAAAAAAGGTTGATGGTTTTAAGTTTTGATATACAGGTAAATATAGGAATAAAAATGTAAGAATAATTGTAGATAAGAGCCTAACAGATGAGGTTATAAATATGAAGAGAATAGAATATTCGATAATTTTGATTTAATTCGTATTAGGTGAGGAGTCAATTAATATTATTAGTGTTTATGCTTCTCAAATATGTTTAAATTATGCTACAAAACAATTTTTTTTTGAGGATATAGATAGACTAGTTTAAGTTGATCCCATATGGTTGGGAAAAGGCTTAGATGATTTTGAGTTGAGTTGAGATAGACTAGTTTAAGAGATTCCTAATGGAAAAAATGTTTATTGAAGGAGATTTAAATGATATATAGAAAAATATAATATATATTTTGAAAGAGTATATAAAGGTTATGGATTTAGAAATAGAAACGAAGAAAGAAATGACATTTTAGAATTTGTAATGGCATATGATTTAATATTAGCGAACATATATTTTTAAACAAGGACTCTCATTTAATAACTCTTAAAAGTGGATATATATTAGTCAAATAGATTTCTTTCTCACTAGAAAGATTAATCAAAACTTTGTAAAGATTGTAAAGTTATACTATGTTAGAGTTTAATCATGCAACATAAATTGACGATTGTGGATGTATGTATTTGAAAATGAAAGAGAAAAGTTAAAAAGTATAAGTATTTGAGGATTAGGTTGTAGAATTTGAAAGAAAAAAAACTAATAGCTTTTAAGGATAAAATAATGAAAAAATAGAGTATAGATGGAGAAATTAATACTATAAAATGTGAAAGTTCAATTATCGACTAAGGTTAAAAGAAATGTTATTAAAATATCTAAATGCAGAATAGAAAAGCATATGAAAACTATAAGATAGTTAATAAAAAAGTTAAAAAGGTAACACAGGAGGTAGATGTAAGGCATGTAAGGAATTATGAGAATTATATTGTAAGCTAGAAATTAAGGATATAGAGAAAGATATATAGAATTGCAAGATTAAGAGAAAGAAAAAAATAGAGATGATTCTAGTTAAACACATCAAAGATAAAAAGTAAAGAGAACGAGATTAAAGAAAGATAAAGAGCTATTTTAATAAATTATTAAATAAAAATCATCTAAATAATTTAGGATTTTCTACTAGTTCTATTGAGGATAGAATTATGATGTATACTTGTAAAATTAAGATATTTGAGATAAAAGAGGCTATGAAAAAGGTGAAAATAGAAAGAGTAGTAGGACTTGACACGTTTGCATCGAAGTTTGAAAATGTTTATATAATTTGGAGGAATTTTGGGCAACAAATTTATTTAACAAGATTTTAGAAACTAAAAAGATGCCAAAGGAATGAAAGAAGAGCACTATAATACCAATTTATAAGAATAAAGAAGATATTAAAGATTGTTTTAATTATCATGGTATCAAGCTTATGAGTCATACTATGAAACTTTGAAAGAGTAATTGAGCATATGTTGATATATACTACAAAAATATTAGAGATTAATTTTGTTTTATGTCAGAAAGATCGATTATAAAAGCTATTTTCTTCTTAGGAGGTTAATGGGGAAGTATGGAGAAAAAAATAATATCTTTATATAGTTTTTATTAATTTAGAGAAAGCATATGATAGAATTTCTAAAAAAAATATTATGATAAGTATTAGAAAAGAATAGAGTATTTGTTAGATATATTAACATAATAAAAGGTATATATTATGGAGTAATTACTAGTATAAGAACTATTGATGGTAATACTAGTGAATTTCCTATTATAGTAGGTTTTCATAGGAGATTTGCTCTTAGTCCTTATCTTTATGCTTTAGTTATGGATGAGCTTATTAGATATATTTAAGATGATATTCCTTGATGCATATTATTTGTAGATAATATAGTACTAGTGGATGAAACTAAGGTTAGGGTTAATTGTAAGTTAGAATTATTGAGAAATGCATTAGAATTTTAAGGTTTTAGATTAAGTGGGATAAAGATAGAGTACATGAGATGTAATTTTAATGCAATTAAAAATATGGATGAATGCAGAGTAAAAATTGAGGACTATAAAGTTTTTAAAAGTCATAATTTTTAATATCTAGATTGATTATTCATGAGGAAGGAGAGATTGAGGATGTTGTTGTCCATAGGATTAAAGTAGGTTGGATGAAATGGAAAAGTAGAACTGAAATATTGTATGATCGTAAAGTACCTTTAAAATTGAAGAAAAAATTTTATAGGACAATCATAAGATCGACTATGCTTTATGGTACAGAATGTTGAATAGTTAGAACATTACGGATCCGTTTGGTTCAATGTTGGAATTAGAATTAGAATTGAAATTAGATTCTATTGGAATCGTAATCGGAATTGCCAATTCCCTCCACCTTTTGGTTTATATGGAAATCAGATAACTGAAGAGGAGAGACTAGAGGTGCATGAAGAATGAGAATAGTTATGGGTGAGAAGGATGATAATTATTACAATTCTAGAATAGGAATCATAATCTTGAGAAAGAGTTTGAATTTCTAATCCTTTGTAAAGCATGATTCTAATTATAGATGGAATTGGAATCCAATTCCGATTGCATCCTAATAAACAATTGGATTCAGAATTAGCGATTTTGATTTTCATTCTAGAGTCTTATTTTTGCTAACCAAATGATCTTTACATGTACATAAGATGAATGTGGTTGACATGAAATGTTAAGATAGATGTATCATAATACAAGAAAAGTTAGAAAAAAATGTAGTCATTTGTAAAGGCAATAAGGTAGCATCAATTGAGAACAAATTGAGAGAAGCGTAGACCTAAGATGCACTTGTGCAAAGAAGTGATTGATACATGTAAAAGAAAAAAGAAGTAGTAGTCCAAAAATTACTAGGAAGTAAGGATATAAAAGATTTAAAATTTTTGGATCTTATAGAAATATGTCTTAAAACTAAGCAAAATGGAGAAAAAGGATTCATGTGGCTGATCCTGACTAGTTTGGGATTAAGAATTTGTTGTTATTGTTGTTGTTAAACCTGTTGGTGCTATCGTCGATGCCTTCCTTTTTTTTTCTTTGTTCATAATGTGGCTTATGCTATGCTAATGTGTCACTTTACATTGTGAACTACATTTTTTAAAGGGGATTTGTTGAGTTATACTTTGAGTAATATTTCTGCCTACAGGGCCTACCTCCTGGGCTCATAAGCCTTTACCTGCAGATGCAATCACTTAGGTGCTAACCTGTTTCTACATGGTTGTTTGTGGGGATCATTCATTCTTGCGTCATTATTTTTGCTCTTTTTCATTCATTTGCTTTATATTACTGTAATTATCCCAGCTATTATGATCCTTTTTATGTTTGGTCCTGCAAGGAGATAAATGCTCTCTCAAATGCATTCTCACTTCTTCCTATTAAGAAATGCATAGGTACATACTTTGTCAATTTCTTCCCTTAGTTATTGATTCAGAAGATTTAACACTGGCAAGAAGGATGGATAGTAGAAGCTTAATAATGGCAACATATTTGCTCTGGCACCTCTAGGGTTTAGAGCAGAGGAATTTAATGTAAAGGAGATCTAGGTCCCTTCAGACACACTCCTTGTACAGAAGTGATGTAAGAAACTTCAATCATGGAAGACAGCATGTCCTAGGTTTGCTAATTGATGCAAGAAAACCAGTATTCAGACTGGAGGGAACTCCCAAGGATTTAAATTAAGACAGAAAAATGAAAACCTCTTTGTGGTATCAATTTTGAACACTGGCTGATTGAAATGTGTCTTTGAATGAAAATCCAAATGATGATTTTTTAAGAAAACTAGAATCAGATATCTTTTACTGATTGTTCTGGTGTTCTGCTTCATAAAACATCATCGAAAAGTGGCAATTTAGAAAACCTGAGAATTAAAAAATGGCTTCTCTTTTTCCTATAAATCCTAAAATTTGTTTTATCATTATCTTTACAAACACTCAAGGAGCCTCTTGATGAATGAGAGATCCAATTGACTGAATGAAATTTGTGCTGAATTATCTTCATCTGGGTTGGTTGGGCAGTAAATGCTCGAGATTTCCTGCACTAGTTGCACTGTTGGAGACTCTAGCATCTTGTTATGCCTCTCACAGGGAATGTTATGATTCAGGAAATATTGTGGGATTTGCATCCTTCTGCATAATTAAGGACGCAATAGCTGTATAATATTGTTGGACTTACAAGAATTCCTTTGGTTGTTAGGCTTCCAAACATGGTATAACAAATTCATATAACTAATGTACAGCTTTCTTTTACCAGACCAATTCTCAAAAGTGAAATTCTGTTCAGAAAGTACCTGTTTTCTAAGGTTGATGTTATATGATTCTCAAATTTTGATTCGTTGCACTTTGTTACAGATGTTTTGGAGGTAGCTTCAGTGGCTTTTCCAAAGCACCGTCCACAGCTTGGTTCTTGATTGAAAAAATTATGGAGGCTCTAATACTAACATTTTCATTAGATTACTATTCTGACTGTTCATGGTTTCGTTGCTTATCAATGCACATTGAATGCATCCTGTTATTATTAAATTTTGGAAGAGGAAAAAAGGCTTTGCAAGTTAAAGTTTCCTGAAACACAAATTTCTAATGCTGCTTGTCGGAACCATCTTGACACAGCAAAAGACAGAGTTTGTCCTGCATATAATCTAGTACTTTTCTTTATTGGTGGCAACACAAGCTGTTCCATGATGTATTCTTCTCCATGATGATTGTTAGTGGCTAGAGATAGGCACCGGGCTGTGCCGGCCCACTCCATGATGATTGTTGGTGGCTAGAGATAGGCACCGGGCCGTACCGCTCGGCCGGCACGGCCCAGCACGAACCGGGCCGTGCTTGGCATGGTACGGTACTGTAGCCGTGCCATGCCGGGCTCGGAAAATCCGGCTCACTGGCCCAGCACTGCACGGCTCAGTCGGACTGAGCCGGTAGGCCCGCCGTGGAGCCGAATCTCGGAGGCTCGGAAAACAGCGGCCTTCCTCTCCCTTCTTCATTGGTTCAGGTCTGACGACGTGCCTGCCGCCTCACCGAGCCTAGGAGGCGGCTGGTGACCCCACCGGTGCTAGGCGAGCGTCCGGTGATGGTCTGATCGGCCGATGGTGACCGATCATGCCACTGGCACAGTAATAACATCGCGGGAGATTCGGAAGAACAAAAGAGAAAGAGAGGGAGAGGAAGGCCGCGACGGCGGCCGGCTCTAGGCCGGTCGCCGACGGCCGAGCAGGCCCGAGGAGAGGCCAGCGGCGATCCTGGCCACCAGCGTCGTTGCTAGCATGAGCGCCTTGGTTCGAGTGAACCAGGAGAAAGAAAGAAAGAACAAAAAACAAGGGATTGGGGGGGAACCATCTGGGCCTCTGGCACGGCCCTAATGGGCCGTGCCTGGCATGGCACGTGGGCCACATGTTGTGCCGGGCTGGTTTTTTTCCTTGATGGGCATGCCTGGCACAGTTCGTTTGAAGTTGCGGCCCGATGGATCTCGGCCATGTCGTGCTAGGCACGCCCAGTGCCCACCTCTATTGGTGGCCTTCTTGATTAATAAGGATGCATATTGAAAATGATGTCCACTGTATACATTGTTCTCTTATTCCTTCTGCGGTATGCAGAAGTAATGCATCTTGCATGACCTCTTGCTCAGATAGCAATGTGTCATCCGAGTCATTTCTGACTAGGATTTTCTTCAAACAACTAGAATTCTATTATAAAGTCTTTAAAAAAAATCGGTGGACATTATGCCAAGCACAACGAAATCTATTTTTTATCTTTTGCTCGTGTGCATTGCAAAACAGTTGGTTCAGTGCATTACTACATTCTTTTGCATGTTGCACAGCAGGTGCTAGACCCTCCGGTGATCGCTTAATGACTATGCTGCCTTTTACTTTCTCATGTTTCATGCTGTATGGCTTCATCGCTATAGTATTTGTGATAAAAAATTCTTAGTGATGCTTTCCATTGTTCTTTTTTGAAAAATTATTTGAGGGGTTTAGCTTGTTTTATGGTTATTTGGACCTTACTCTTCTATTTTATAAAAAACGGCATAAGAACTATAGGTGTCAAATATAACAACAATAACAATAACAAAGTCTTGATCTCAAACTAGTTGGGGTTAACTACATGAATCTTTTTTTTTTTTTTCATCCTGTTTAGTTTTTGGTCATATTTCTATAAAGATGTAAAGATCTTAAATTTCTCATGTAATTTTGGTTTATCTTTGCCTTGTTTTTCTTTTGCATATATTAAATTACTCTTATATGGATGGTTTTTTAAATCTACATTGCACATATTCAAATCAATTAAGTCCTTCCCTCAATCTGTTCTTAATTGATGCTATCTTCATCTTTTTATGAAGACTTCATTTCTTACTCTGTCTTTTCTTGTATTACGATATATCTATCTCAACATTCTTATTTTAACCATATTTATCTTATATACATATAATTTTCTAATTATCCAATATTCCATCAGCGGTCTTATGGTTAACCTATAATTTTTTTTTAACTAGTAGGTATTCTATAATCACATAGTATTCTATTTGTAATTTTTAATTTTATCTAATTTACATTAGTTTTATAAATAACATCATTCTTAATCTTTCTTTATGAATAATCAATTCAAAATATTAAAAATGATCACTTTTACAAATTTCATTATCCTTTATTTTTACTTTACATTTATTTCTATTTCTCATTATATAAAAATTATATTTCATGCATTCTTTGTTTATCCTACTTAACCGAAAACCATTATATTCTAATGTATTTCTTCATAATTCTAATTATGATTAATTTTAGCTTTAGCTTTGTATACTAATGCTGTATAATTTGCAAATAATATGTATATCATTTTGAATATATTAGTAAGCTCATCCATAATTAAAGTAAAGAGATAAGGACTAAGTGTAGATTCTTTCTCATGTAAACCTATTGCATTAGGAAATTCTCTAATATTACTGTCAATAGTTCTTGCACTAGTAACTACTCTATTACATATTTTTTTATTATATTAATATATCTAACAACTATTTTTTTTCTTTTTAAGCACCTATCATAAGATTTTTCTAAGGGCTCTATTATATACTTTTCTAAATGAATAAAAATCATATAAAGATCTTATCTCTTTTTTTTTTTATACTTCTTTGTTAACCTTTTAAAGAGAAAAATAGCTTCAATAGTCGATTTTTCAAGCATAAAACAAATTGATTATCTGACATATTTATGGTATATTTCAACCCATATTCAATTATTCTCTTTCAAAGTTTATAGTATGGCTCATGGTCGTGATATCATCATAGTTAGAGCAGTTTTGAATATCTCTTTTATTCTTATAAATTGGCACTATAGTGTTCTTTTTCTATTTATTAGGCATCTTCTTAATTTCTAAAATCTTATTAAATAAATTTATCACATAAGTTGTTGTAGCATCACATGCATATTTTCAAACCTCAATGAAATCTTTCCAATTTTCATCGCTCTTTCTATTTTTATTTTTTTTATAGCCTCTTTATATCAGTTATTTTAATTTTATAGGTATATCTTCAATTAAACTAGTAAGCAATCCTAAATTATTTACATAATTTTATTTAATAATTTATTCTATTTTTTTCATCTTTTTTTGATCTCGTACTTCTTAACCAAATTTTTTTGGTTGTTATCTTTGATATCATATCACTATTTTTTCGCCCTAGTTTTATAATTTTATATATTTCTCTCCATCTTTTAGCTTATAGCTTCTGATATAATTTTTTTTATCTTTAATTTTTTTTAACGATCTTATAATTTTCATTTGCTTCTCATTTTTAGGTAGTTTTCTATATCACTTTTTTTTTTGTTTTAACCATTAATTAAACTCTGTTCCACTACCAAGTTTTTTATCATATAACTCTTTTTTTTTTTTTTTTTAACTCCTAAGGTTGAATTGTCAATGTCTCATCTGATAAAATGCCATTGTCTTGATGAAATGATAGAATATGGTATACACATGTTTTGATTGTTCGATATTAATTTGTGAGCATCATCAAATGGCCAAATGTTGCTATGCCAGAATCTTGCCAAAAATAAATTGAATTTTTAGGTCTAGAGTGGATAAAGTTGTGAGGTGGCTGAAAAATTCAGCCATCAAAGTATCTGATAATACAATATCTGGTACGAATCAAACAGACAAATGTGTAAAGAAACATTTGCCCATATTGAATGATTTATTTGCCATTAAAAGAGGAGACCCAGATTATCACATCTGCTACCTAATCCTCTAGTCAATGTAGCCATTACCTGCAAGTAGACTATGTTATTGAGTGGTGATTGCTTTTCCAGGCATGCTTGTGTGCCGTACATTATATTATATCGACATACTGTGGTTGCTAGCTTGTTAGTGAGTATCTACTTTCTTGCTTTGAATTTGTACTTATATTTTATGGAGGATTGTTTCTATGTGAATTCTTGTCCTTCAAACCAAAATCTTCAAATATTTGTTCTGTAGTTGGTGCTGTTTGGAAACCAATTGATAGAAGTCGTCTTCTTCTTCTGATGCCGTGATATGCTTTTGGGATATGCATTTCAGATACGTGGACCATATAAACTTACTTGGCCCCTTTCTAGGGGTATGATAAAACAGTTTTGTGCTAGCTTGTGACCCTTGAAAGTGAATGAATCGGGACATTGTAACTTGCAAAGCAATTGTGATAAAAATTAAATCTGAACCTTTGGTGAAAACCATCACCAAGAAGCCCAAGAATCATTCATGTTTAATCATTAAGAATTAATAAATGATAAATGATAAACAAAAGCATACCTGAATCTATATTGCTTGATTGTTCTTTCGAACCGTGCGATTGGCCTTTCAGATCAACACGTACTTTAAAAGAGCCTTTTAAAATTTTCTTCTAGAATTTTTTTTTTGATGATGGGATTCAAAGAAGGAGGATGTACGTACGATTCAGGGATCATAACCACTATATATAGATAACTTCATTATTTTTTGGTATTTATATTTTAGCTCATCATAAAATAGAAATAACCCTTTAGATCTCTACACATTAAAGGCCCACACCTTATAGATACATTAAAGTCCAAATCATTAAAACCTTAGCAGATCATTTTTAATTGGGTTTAACCATATTTGATATCAACAATACATAATTATTTCACATATAAGCAGAACGTTGGATTAATAATCCACAATCTTTTACTGGGCTATATGTGTAACCTTATAATTATATTTTGCAAAAATAATCAAATGAGCTCAATTTTACTGTAATTACCAATCCAGTCCATCAACCATATTAACGTAGGATCAAAGCGGCCTTTTTACATCTATCGTAACTCGACCCATCAATTGTCAATATGTTAATACAACTGAATGACATGGATCATGATATGAATGTATAGCATAAAAATTTTATGTAATGTGATCTTAATATGCCTATTTTTAACTGATCCTCCTTAAACTTGAGCGAGATCAAAACTTTAACATAATTGTACAGAGTGTACTAAACTGAATAAAATACTTTATTTTTGATCAAATATATCTAAACACATAAGTGTGTACAAATCAAATATAAAGCATAAAATAGAAGCAATACAAACTTTTACTAAATCTAAGCATTATCATGCTCTATAATGCCCTGTAAGCAGTATGCTCATGAAAGACTTTGGACGATACATCCTTTGTAAGGGGATCTGCAACCATGGAGTTTGTCCCTATATGCTCTATAAAAATCTGACAAGTTTATACTTTTTTCTTTACAACTAGAAACTTGATGTCAATATGCTTTGACTTGGTTGAGCTTTTGCTGTTGTTGGAATACAATATGGCTGACTTGTTGTCACAAATAACTTTAACGATCTTGTAATTCCTTCCAATATGCACACCCAGTGATAAAGTTTTTCAGTTATATTTATGATTAGATGCTTCATAACATGCCATAAATTCTGCTGCCATGGTAGAAGGAGCTATAAGTGTCTGTTTTGCACTTCTTCAGAAAATAGCCTCACCATCTAACAGATATGCATAGCATGAAGTGGATCTTTTACTATCTTAGCATTCCACAAAGTTGGAGTCAGAATACCCAATGATCTCAAAATGATCTGATCTCCTATATGAAAGCATGTAATCTTTTATTTTTTCAGATATCTCATAACCCTTTGGCTACTTTTCAGTGATCCATTCCTGGGTTGCTTAAATATTTACCTAATATTTCAACAATGTACGCAATATTCGGACGCATACAAACTTGAGCATACATTAGACTCCCTATAACGAAGCATAGGAAATCTTCTGCATCTCTTCAACTTCAAGGTTTCTTTTTGGGCATTGATCAATGCTGAATTTATCTCCTTTAGTAACCGAGGTGTCACCTAGTTTGCAATTTTGCATTCTAAATTTTTTAAGTACTTTATCGATATATCTCGTTTGTGATAATCTAAGGATACCCTAAGAATGATCTCGATGTATTTAGATTCCCAATACAAAGAAGGCGTCACTAAGATCTTTCATTTAAAAATTGCTTGATAGAAATCTTTTGGTTTTATGCAACATGCTTATATCATTTGTGGCAAGCAAAATGTCATCCATATGCAAAACCAGAAAAATATATTTACTCCCACTGAATTTGTGATATATACAATCATCAAATGCATTCACCTCAAAATTGAATGAGAGAATCACTTGATGAAATTTATGGTACCATTGACGAGAAGCTTGCTTTAACCCATAAATGGATTTTGTCAATTTGCAAAACATTTTTTTGGATCTTTGACACAAAGTTTTGGTGCATCATATAAATTGTCTCATCAATGTCTCCATTGAGAAACGTCGTCTTGACATCCATTTGATGGAGTTCCATATCATACTGTAGCCATGATTATCCTAAAAGAGTCATTCGATGAAACGGGAGATAAAGTCAATCCCTTCCTTTTGAGTATAGCCTTTAGCCACAAGATGAGCTTTATACCTCTCCATGTTCTTTGAATCCCGTTTGGATTTGCAACCTACATCTTCTAGTAATGGAGATCTTGCATAGACATATATTTATTGCTTCAATCTATTAAGTACTTTATCATATCTCGTTTGTGATAATCTAAGGATACCTTAAGAATGATCTCGATATTCAGATTCCCAATACAAAGAAGGCGTCACCAAGATCTTTCATTTAAAAATTGCTTGATAGAAATCTTTTGGTTTCATGCAACATGCCTATATCATTTGTGGCAAGCAAAATGTCATCCATATGCAAAACCAGAAAAATATATTTACTCCCACTAAATTTGTGATATATACAATCATCAATGCATTCACCTCAAAATTGAATGAGAGAATCACTTGATGAAATTTATGGTACCATTGACGAGAAGCTTGCTTTAACCCATAAATGGATTTTGTCAATTTGCAAACCATTTTTTTGGATCTTTTGACACAAGTTTTTTGGTGCATCATATAAATTGTCTCATCAATGTCTCCATTGAGAAACGTCATCTTGACATCCATTTGATGGAGTTCCATATCATACTGTGCAACAAGAGCCATGATTATCCTAAAAGAGTCATTCGATGAAACTGGAAAGGTCTCTTTAAAGTCAATTCCTTCCTTTTGAGTATAGCCTTTAGCCATAAGATGAGCTTTATACCTTTCCATGTTACCCTTTGAATCCCGTTTGGTCTTAAAAATTCATTTGCAACCAATGGGTTTACATCTTCTAGTAATGAAACAAGTTTCTAAACCTTATTATCTTGCATAGACATATACTCTTCTTTTATTGCTTCAATCCACTTTTTTGAATTGAAACTTTGTATGGCTTGATAGAAGTTGACATGATCATCTTCTATCATGCCATTATTTTTCTCATGTTTATGAAGAAACACTATATAGTCATTTGGAATAGCATTCCTCCTTTCTCTAGTGGATTACCGCCAAGGAACTTGTTCTTGAGGTTGTTAAGTTTGTACTTTTGAGGGTTGAACAATAATTTTTTGTTATTCTGGAATTGCAACTTGATCAATGACAGGAACAGAAACCTAATCATTGTCAAAAAATAACTATAAGAATAAGAACTAACTCCTCATCAACAAGAGTAGTAGGATCCAACTCCTCAAAAACAAATCTTTAACCTTATTTCTCCCTCCAAACTCAATATCCTCAAAGAACGTTGCAGTTTTCATCTCAAAAATTATCCTTGATTTGGGATCATAAAACTTATAGCCTCTAGATTACTCAGAATGCCCAACAAAGTAGCTACTCACTATCCTAGAGTCCAATTTCTTTTCATGTGGCCTATAAGGCCTTGCCTCAGCTGGATATCCCCAAACATGAAAATGCTTTGACTAGGCTTTCGTCCTATCCAAAACTCATAAGGTATTTTGATAGTTGCTTTAGTTGGTACTCTATTCAGAATGTAGCTGCTGTCTTTAGTGCTTCTCCCAAAGTGACTCTGGTAAGGTTAAATGACTAATCATACTTCTTATCATATCTTTAAGAGTACGATTTCGTCTTTCAGCTATACCATTCATGATAGGTGACCCTGATATGGTGTATTGTGGGACAATCCTGCATTCCTCTAGGTATTTAGCAAAGGTTCCTGATGTTGTTTACCTGAACCGTCATATCTACCGTAGTATTCACCACCATGGTCAGACCTGACTTCTTTAATCCTTTTGTTGAGTTGAAGCTCAACTTCAGCTTTAAATGATTTGAACACGTCCAAAATTTAAAACTTTTCATGAATAAAAAATAAGTATGCATATCTAGAATAATCATTTATGAATGATACAAAATATTGTTGACCATTCCAAGAAAGTATATGAAATGGTCCACAAATGTCCGTATGTATCAACTCTAAGACTTCCATAGTTTTATATGCACCCAATTTCTTTGTTTTGATCTGTTTGCCCTTAATGCAATCAACACGGACATTGAAGTCTGTAAAATCAAGGGAATTCAAAATTCTATCTGACACACATCGTTCAACTTTATTTCTAGAGATGTGACCTAAGCGCTTGTGCTATAATGTTCCTGAATTTTCATTGCAAATTTTACGCTTAGTACCTCGTGATTCCATATTCAGGGTTTCATTATAAGAAGCAATAGTATCAAGCAAATATAGATTGTATACATCATAAGAGAACTAGTTCCAATAATATTTAAATTTAAAGAAAGACTAAACTGATTATTTTCAAATGAACAATAATATCCTAATTTGTTCAAAGCTGAAATAGAAACCAAATTCCGTCTAAATGACGGTACTACAAAAGTATCTTTCAAATTCAAATAATAACTAGAACTTAATAACAATCTAAAATGCCTAATTGCCTCCACATCTATCAACTTGCCATCTCCTGCATAAATGCGTCTTTCAGCATCAATTGGCTTTCGATAGCTCAGACAACCCTCCATTGAAACACTGATGTTCGTAGTAGCACCAGAAATGTACCTTTCTTTTCATGCCATGCATGATATTTGGAACATTCCTTTGCATATATCCAGACTTGTTGCAGAAGAAATAACTGTCCTTATTCTGATTTTGTTTCTTCTTTGCTGGACCCTTAGCAGCCTCATTCTTTCTTTTCTTACCTTTATCCTTGCCCTCATATTTTATGAAAATCAAGCTTTTCATGATTGTGCTTGTTTTTGCCCTATCGCTTTTGCAAAGCGTTTCTCAATCTTAGCAATAAAATCTTTGGCACTGCTAATCCCTTCGGATATCACACCCTAAAAGCTTCAAGTATGCCGCACTTGATGATCATGAGACTAATGTGATCAGAGCGATCCCACTTCTCATATCTTTTCCTTTCATCAGAGGTACTAGATGCTGTAGAAAGAGTGGGTTGCTCAATTCTTAGTGCAAGGTCCAAATATGCAGCCAAGAACAATGAGAATATTCTTCTTCTAATCCTTGAAGTTAGTGCCATTAAGGACCGACACCGAATTAAGGTTAGCAGAAATAGTAGCAATATTAGCTATAAAGAAAATAAAAGTAATACATAAATAACATGCTCATATAAATAATTAATATCAAATATCAACAATTCAGGTAATGGTAAATCCTATCTCAAGATACCAAGTGTAACATTAATATCAAGTCTTTAGACAATAATATTAACTGTTAGTAATACTATTGTTGTAATGATCAAACACTAGCAATAATACATTTTAAATAATAAATCTATCTTTGGATCGATTTATACTTTGGCTAAGCATTAACCTTTCTTTGGGCCGACTAATATCCGCATGAAATATACACAACATCCAACATCTTCATGAACCATCTACACAAGAGAGATCACTTTGGTGATATCTTGTTTTAATTAGTTTAATTTAGAACGATGGATAAATTTATTATGCATAAGAATCATTAATTTGAATTTGATTGAATTTTTTAAAAAATAATAATATGTTATTTTTGGTTGTTTCTATCTCTATAAAGTTGATTCAACCATATCAAAAATAAAACTTATTTGTTTTAAAAAATAATTATCATAATAAATAAAGTTCTATTTTATGGAACCATTAAATTGCATGGGAGGAGGTTGCCCATGCTCACATAATTAGGATCCGTTGGAACGTCCGTAAAGCTGCTCCTTTTTTTTTATCTCTAATTTTATGCATTAATGTCATGCATTAAATGAGATCCCATGCATTAAATGCTATGCATTAAATCCTTGAATGTTATCCCTTATACAAGTGCAACGAGAGGATTCGGTTCATTAAAAAAGGCCAAACGGCCGGTGCCAGATCATGAACGCAACGTGTTCAATTTTAACGAAAAAATCGGCCAGCGGAGGGTCCCAAAAAAATTCCCATCCTTTGAAGAACCGAACATTCCGCTTGAAGTCTGGCCTCACTCAATCGTGGGGCATATATATTTTTTAATCATAACAACCTGTGCATTATCTCCATGCCTTTTCCATGGAACTTCACGCTGTTGCCAAGATATCCCATGATTTTCATGGAACAGTGAAACCCCAACGTGACACATGAGGGAAAGTGATTCCGTGCATTCTCTTCATGCGAAGCCAGATCTCTTTATTTAAAATTAAACTAAATATAGATTTAATTTTATTTATAATTTAATTTATATCTTAAGAGATAAAAGATCTCGCCTGAAAAAAAAAGAACCGATGAGTCTAGTTTCACGATACAGTGAATATCTTTCGCTCTCAACATCAAAATTCATAACATCAAACTAGAAGTAAAATAAAGTTTTGATGCGCTATTACTTTTATTTTATTTAAAAACAGAATCTATAGATATTAAAAAGTATCAATGGCATCAAAATAAAATTTATAATAAACTAATGAGTATTTATCTTATGGTTGCTGAATAAAATTAAAGAAAATATATGCATAAATATGAATATCAATAGCATATTATCGAAAAATTTAAAATTTCTCAATGATTCAACATGAATAGGGCTCTGATACCCATTGTTGAAAATTAAATCTAAATCTTTGGTGAAAACCATCACCAAGAAGTCCAAGAACCATTCATGTTTAATCATCAAGAATCAATAAATGATAAACGACAAACGAAAGCATACCTATACATATTGATTGATTGCTCTTCAGCGTGCGATTGGCCTTTCAGACAAGATAGCCTTTTAGAATTTTTTCTAGGATTTTCTTTTCTGATGATTGGATTTAGAGAAAAGGTTCTACGATTCAGGACCATAACTACTATATATGGATAACTTCGTCATTATCTTTTGGTATTTCTATTTTAACCGTCATAAAAATAGAAATAACCCTTAGGTCTCTACACATTAAAGGCCATATTAAACTTCAAATCACTGAAATATTAACAAATCACTTTTAATTGGCTTAACCATATTTGATAGTTGGAAACACAATTATATCACATATAAGCCTGATTAATAATCTAACAAACTGACCTTGCACTTGTGGAAGGGAACTCTTTAAAGATACCAATTTTAAGCATCTTGTATTTTCTGTGCATAAAAAGGCTCATGCCTGTATTATATTGTTGTCTTTGGTTATGCAAAGTGGACGCATGAATCCTACTCCTTTCAGTTAGATAATCATATGTCCAATGGAGAGACATTCTGCTTGCTGTTTCCTCTTTTAATATAGACTACTGGATTGAAAAGAATCAGAAACATCACGAACTGATTTTTTTTAGTGATATATGGACATAATTTTTCTAGTAATCTGTACCCGATTTATGCCTATGAGCTGTTCAATGGCTTGAAAATATACAGCTCAGGAAGCTGGCTAACAAAGGTGCAGGAAATTTCTCAATCAGGAATGGCTGGTTTTGATCATTCGTGGAAGAGTAGCATTCCTCCAAAGCCTCCATCTGTGGAAGACTGTTTTCCCGTACCAGGTCACTAGAGGTGGCACTTGAGGTGTTGGTAGTACTTGAAAAGACTGCTACACCAGCAACAAATCGACTTTCAATCAAAATGATTTTGGCTTAAGGTTATCATGATCAGACAATAGCTGGCCGACTGGCTGCTGCCTAATTTAGGTGGGTGTGATGGTCCAGCAGTTGCAGTCATACGTTGTTATAGGTGATGGGCAGCACCGATCAGTGGAAGCCCTCCATTTGTAAAGCCAATCCAACATTATTCTTGTGGCACATGTAAACATATACATCAGTTTTGTTTCTTATCATTAAATCCAGGCATTCACAGTTTTGTAAGGATTCTTCTTGTCGGGTGCCGTTTTTCTGAATGAGGGGATTGTGCGAGCCTTAATGTACGTACAGTTGTACACATACACACACACACACAAATATAGCTTTTTGTGTATCCTTGCTGCAGGTTTTCATGTCTACTAAGCTCTATACATGCCCATCAGCCTATGAAATATAAGTTTTAGCATCCTTGTTTTATCGAGGGAAAATGCTTTGTGCATCGGCCTTTGATGCACAAAATGTACATCGAACGTGCACATTGGTTGCACGTCCATGCAGGACACAATATGGTCCAATGAATCATAGCACGCATGCTCGTATGGATGCGCATATGCATTAATCTACGAGCATGTATGTATGTGCATCAAAAACCGATGCCCTTTCCTTTATCGAGCAAGTTGGCTTTTATGGTTTGGCATTGTGGCGTCCACAAGCATTGAACACAGGAATGCTTGTCTATGTGTCTGTTCAAGTATGGGTGCATTCACGAGAACGCCATCAGCCTACAAGTCTATTGGTTGTCCTCTTCAAATGTCCAAGCCATTTATTGCATTCTTGATGAATGTTTAATGTGTAAATTTTTATACACTGATGGGAAGATGCCTCGTCAAAGTTTGAACAAAAGAGTTTATAACAAATGATGGACAATAATTGTGTTACGTGGTGGCCAAAGTACTTGCTAACGAGGACAAATCCTATAGGCCACTAGCTAAGCAAGCACATGACGATCGGCTCTCTATTAGCATCGACTACAGCATTCTTGATGGGACTACACTAAGAAAATCGGACTACACTAGGAAAATATGCTTAAAGGGTTGAAGGATGCCAAGCGATCGGTCAAAAAGGATGCACCCACTATTTGTTAAGTTAGCAAGCCCAATCATCTCCTGTTTTCTAGTAGGTCGATTAAGGCCAGCCATTTTCTGCTCCTTGGCATGTTAGCGAGGCCAATCACATTTTGTAAAGAATGCAATACATGACACTAGCTATAAGCATGCGAAGACACTCCATCCTAACAAGGCATGCTATATACTTCGTACATAGCTGTCTGGTTTAATCTTGACTCAGAAAACTTTCAATGACTAACCTAATGTCATTAAGTTCATTCTATACTCATGTACATCTTTGACTTGACTTAATCTCAAAACTCTTGGATGACACTTAGCCCAATACAAGTTAACTCTCTCAAAGCTCATAGCCCAAAGCCTTAAGATAACTGCGAACCTATAGGGCAAAATGAAGGCATATAAAAATCAAACCCCCTTGGATGCTTCGAGAAATTATACATGCCCATGTACATCGAATGTTGTGCAATCATTGCACAAACACTATGTTGAAAAATAAATATAACAATGCAACTGCGCATGACATTCCAAGGGCTTAGATACCCATCCCACTTGATGTAGGAAACTTGAAGAAAGGCAATCCAATGCCCTTGCACTCTAAAGCTCTAACTTCAATAAGTCAGCATGGACATTAAGCTAGGTAGGGTTGGCCCCTTCAGAGAATAGAACCTTAGCCCTACAAACCTACATCCCACCTGAAGAATAGGGCCATTTAGCAAGATGAAAAGTATAGGTGCTAAAGAATAGGAGGTTCACGAGCTCATCTCGGGTGATAAAGCCTACAAACTAACACTCAAGAGTACTAAATCTACCTCCTCACCCGAGTAGAACACTGTAACAAAAAGGATTATTAGCAATGCTTAAAAGTATTGCCAATAACTTCATAAAATGCTATAAAAACTTTTAGTAGCACTTAAATGACATCTTTTTATATATCACATTAAAATGGTGTCAAAAATTAACTATTGATATTTTTAATAAATGCTAATAATTAATTATAAAAATTATCAAAATTTGTTATAAATTTCATGTAAAAAAATAAATTCTGTGCCATATGAGAATCGATCATTTTCTTTCTTTATTTATTTATTAAATAAATACCCTACCAAACACCATCTTCAAACTCTTGTCTTCTTAATAAATTAAAAACCACTCTGCCATCATAGCACTATCAAACTTTATCAAAATAATAAATGCTATTATTTTATTTTTATTTATTTTATAAAATATACTCAATATGTTATGATAATTCATATTTCAATAATTATTTTTAATAAAATATAATTTTATTTGTTAAAAATATAAATAAAATAAAAAATATTTATTCTTTAATTTATTTTCAAAATTATTTTATTATTTCATATATATTTCATATAAGTTATTTAAAAAATATTTTTATCTACATTGTAATTAAAGTGTAAAAATAATATTTAGCATATAAATTTAAAGAAATATTTTTAATACAAACTCTAATTGGATCAGGAATCGAGAAGCTTAACAAATCTATCATACATATTAGGCAAAATATTATTTTGACTTTTTTTTAAAAATACTAGTAGATAATATCATGGTAGTTGTGATTTTTTTTGTAATTTATCATAAAAGGATGAAGTATTTTTTAATATTTTAAAAATGCTACTAAAATGATGCTGTAGATTTTATGATTTTTGGTATTTTATTATAAATGTAGGTAAAGTATTATTGTTTAGCATTTTCTAAAATACCACTAAAATAATGCTATAAATTATCAATACAACAATAATATTTTTAATAGAATACAACTTATTTAAGTATTATTGCTTAGCATTTAAGTATTTTTAATATTTATAACATTTGCCAATAATTACAAATATTAAGCTTAAATACTAGGAAAAAATAGATATAGTGGCACAAAATAACAAGTAGTACAATAATTATGCTGCTAATACCTATTATCGCTGAAGTGCGACCATCTTAGCCTTAGAAGTTGGGTTACGTGACGAGGACAAGTCTTGTAGACCCTCATCTAAGTAGGCACATGGCGACCCACTTCTATTCAGCATCCTAGCAGTACACCTGATACAATTGCACTAGAAAATATACTTAAAGATAGCAGGATCGCTTATGATTGGCTGAAAAGGATGCCTACTTTTTGGTAAGTTAGTAAGGCGGACCATCTCCTACTATCTAGTAGACTAGCCAAGGCCAACCATCTCCTACCTCTTACATGCCGATGAGGCCAACCACCTCCGATAGAGAATGAGGCTCATAACACCAAGATTTGACATTGGAAGATGCTCCATCATGTTAATGCAGGCCACATGCGACTCAAGCCAACCTTCTTTATCTTATCATTGAATATAGACGTCTCTTATAAGCGAAAGGTATGCCTAAGATAATGAATTCTTGTGGCTCTTTTTCCTCTCCTCTTTTGCTTATAATAAACATTTAAGTATTGATGGGGCCAATAAGCACCATGAGCAACGGTAATCTCACTAAGGTCGGACCAATCATTTTTGGAGTCAGCCCTCGACCTTTTTCCCTCGGCTATGAATAGTGCTCGGCCATGAATAGTGCTCGGCCTCTTCCCCTTGGCCATGAATAGTGCTCGACCATGAACAGTGCTCGATCTCTTCCCTCGGCCATGAACAGTGCTCGGCCTCTTCCCCTCAGCCATAAATAGTGCTCGTTATAAACAATGCTCGGTCATAAACAGTGCCATGCAAATGTTCACCCACGACCTTATCTGAAGCTCATCTAAGAGCATGAGCAGTGTCATGCACGTACTCTATAATCAATACTCCATGAGGGACAGAGCGAGCTTCAACTCCAAATTTCATTTTCTACCTCAGCAGCTACACTTTAAGGTCCACGTGCCTGACTTTATCGTCCATCACTGTCCACACAGGACAGCGGAAGGGTGGCATGGGGGACACGTCTGGCAAACACCGTAACTGTCAGCCATGCTCTGCAGCAGCCTGCAACAGTTATCCAAATCAAGCAATACCTGCCAACTCTGCTATGACCACCCACTCTGATAGGACATGGCCTGTAGCCTTGACATGCCACTAAAAAGCAAGCCTTACTATTGTTGCCATCAATAAATGCTCGGACAAGTGATCATGCTTCAAGACTGGCAGGCTAAGCACCAATAAAATGGGTAAGAGGAACCTTTGACCAGGTAACAAAACTTACTACACTCCTAAATGCTCATTCTTGGACATAGAGAGCTCTAAGCCTCTCTCTCTTTCGAGCTTTCTTAAACTCATGGCTATTGCTCAGAGCATTGACTTGAGCGTCGAAGGGTCCTCGCCGGAATTTTTGGTCCCTAAGACTTATTTGCAGGCTTCCAAGCGCAAGAAGCTCGTCGGAGGATCTCGGGCAAACTGGAGGAGGCGATCGAACGCTCATAGATGTTCGAGGATGGTGATTTGGCATCAACAGATTGGCGCACCAAGTAGGGGGACGGACTATGGATCATCAACGACACTAGCTTGCGGATCCTCGTCCCCCTTGGATTAGCATAGTGGATCAAAATGATGGTGATGACAAGAGTCTGAAGAGCTTCCACTAGTCACACTGGGGGGCACCCTCAATGAGCTAAGAAACAAAGCCAATCGCTCCACTCCACCATCGCCATTACCTCAGGCCACTCAAGCAAAACAGCATGGCATCCTCATCCTGCAAATCCATACATTGATGGTAGCCGTCCAAAAGCTCTAGAAGCAATATCTCACGGCCACACAACAGCCAACAAGAGCTTCTGCTCCCTCTTTAGTTGCTGCTTAGGCTAGCCATCATCCATCCTGCGGAAGATCTCCTCAGCAAGAGGCTCACCGCCATCAAGCTCATCAGCATGAGCATCTCCAAGCTCAAAAGTAAGAGCTCACTGGCAAGAGCACCACCGCTCACCATCCAAACGGCCTCCTCTCCTACTGACGGCGATGCGGGGGGAGGCCCAAGTAAGGGCGCTAGCACCTCCACTCTAATCAACTTGTTTTTCGAAGGGCAGACCACCGGCAGGCTGATGTATCCAAATCAATAGAAGGAGACAAATTCCTCTAAAGACACTTCACAATGACAGCCTCTTCTACTCGGACAGTCGTAGTCCACAAGAGGCGAGCAATCCCGAGGCTATCTTTGGCCAACAGGGAGCTGATTAGCACTCCTTTTCGGTCACTTTTTCTCCCTCCGAACAATCTGCATCAAGTGCCACATCATCATTATCACCTAACACATCTTCCCAGCCGGGTTTCCTCCAAGAAGTAAGGTCCTGGCCTGGCTGTGCGGGGAGAGGATCGAGGATGTGGTCCAAGTCCCAGCCCAGTGCCATGCCATGCAAACTCAAATAAACGAGATTTAATGCATGAGGTGAAGGAAGCTTGGTGCCAGCAAAAGGACAAAGAAAGGACATTGGATGGAGGGGTCATTATGACCTTCCTTTCATGTACTTGGATGTCAGAGCTCCATTAATGCCGAAGGAGACCAACAATGCTTGTGCTCCTCGCTCTCGAATGGTCTTCTTTGCCTCCCAAATACCTCAATCCAGCACCAGTAAAAGCTAGGAAAAGCTCTCTGTCCCGAATCCATACCGACCCCCAGTGTCATCGAACACGATGCAAAGGCCAAAAAGCTAAAAAAGCTAAGTATACTACACTTTGAGAAAAGTTTTTTTTATTAATACTTGAATGCACTGCAGAAAGATTGACAACAGTATCGGCAACAAAGACCAACGCCAGCGCCGGCATCAACTTAGCCTCAACGGCTTCATCACAACCTTAATGTCATCGTCACAGTCTTAATGGCTTCATCCCAGCCTCGGTGGCTTTAACTCTGTCTCAGCGGACAACGACCAACCGAGCAGCCGTTCCCATACTTCACATCAAAAGAAAAAGGCATCTAATGACTCTCAACTCTCAGGTCACCCTCTAGGGTTAAAAGGCACCTGATGACTCTCAACTCTCAGGTCACCCTTTGGGGTTAAAAGGGATCCGACGACTCTTAACTTTCAAGTCACCCTTCGGGGTTAAAAGGTACCTGATGACTCTCAACTCTTAGGTCACCCTCCGGAGTTAAAAGGCATCTGACGACTCTCAACTCTCAGATTACCCTCCGGGGTTAAAAGGCACCTAACAACTCTCAACTCTTAGGTCACCCTCTGGGGTTAAAAGGCACCGACGACTCTCAACTCTTAGGTCACCCTCCGGAGTTAAAAGGCACCTGACGACTCTTAACTCTCAGGTCACCCTTTGGGGTTAAAAGGGACCTGACGACTCTCAACTCTCAGGTCACCCTTCGGGGTTAAAAGGCACCTGATGACTCTCAACTCTTAGGTCACCCTCCGGGGTTCAAAAGGCACCTGATGACTCTCAACACTCAGATCACTATTTGGGGTTCAAAAGGCATCTGAGCCTGGTCCAAGCACCCTCATGTCACCCTCCGGGGTTAAAGGCTTCCGAGCATGGTCCCATCACAGCGACTCTCGGGTCACCCTTCGGAATTCAAAAGGCACCTAAGCTTGGTCCAAGCACTATTAGGTCATCCTCTAGGGTTAAAGGCTCCCGAGCATGGTCCCATCACAGCGACTCTCGGGTCACCCTTCGGGGTTCAAAAGGCACCTGAGCCTAGTCCAAGCACCCTTAGGTCACCCTCCGAGGTTAAAGGCTCCCGAGCATGGTCCCATCACAGCGACTCTCGGGTCACCCTTCGGGGTTCAAAAGGCTCCCGAGCATGATCCCATTCCAGTGACTCTCGGGTCACCCTCTAGGGTTCAAAAGGCTCTCGACGGCCTCAACTTTTCCTTAGCAGCTTTGTCATAGTCTCAACGGAATCATCACAGTCTCAACAGCTTCATTTCAGCCTCAGTGGCTTCAACTCTGTCTCAGCGGTTAGTGGCCAACTGGGTAAGACCTTTATTTAAATTATATACTTATAATATATTGCTGGTCACTTTCAGCCATTCAGGAAGAAGCCCCAAGTCAACTCACAATAGGGAGAGGCCAACTCCCCAGCTCACAGTTGACGGGCACCCATCTCCAAATTTTATGACTAAAGTAGAAGACCCAAAGTTAACTCAAAGTTAGAAGAAACCAACTCCTCAACTCATAGTTGATGGGCATCCGCTTTCAGACCCTACATCGGAAGAGGATTACTGGCTACTCCCAGCCAATCTAAGGTAATCAATTTACCTCCAACATTACTTAAAGTCTTTGAGCAGACAAAAGAATAAGAGAGCATGCAGACGTGGTCACAAGGCCACACAAGGCAGACGAAAACTATCCAAAGCTGGCATGCAAAGACAAGTGTAAAAGAAAGATATTACAATTCTACACTCATTTCACTTGGAGGATGCAAGGCACATAGTCGCACAAGCTCAGGAGTGTGGGGGGCATCTGATGGGGCCAATAAGCCCTATGAGCAACGGTAATCTCACCGGGGTCGAACCAATCGTTTCTGGAGTCAGCCCTCGGCCATGAACAGTGCTTAGCCATGAACAATGCTCGACCTCTTCCCCTTGGCCATGAACAGTGCTCAGCCATAAATAGAGCTCGGCCTCTTCCCCTCAGTCATGAACAGTGCTCGGCCATGAACAATGCTCGGCCTCTTCCCCTCAGCCATGAACAGTGCTCGTCCTCTTCCTCTCGGCCATGAATAGTGCCATGCAAATGTTTATCCATGGCCTTCTCTGGAGCTCATCTAAGGGCATGAACAGTGCCATGCATGTACTCTATAATCAATACTCCATAAGGGACAGAGCTAGGTTTAACTCCAAATTTTATCTTCTGCCTTAGCGGCTACACTTTGAGGCCCACGTGCCTGACTTTATTGCCCATCACTGTCCACACATGATAACAGAAGGGTGGTGTGGGGGACACATGTTGACCCAACTATTGATTTTGATGATTAATAAAGGAATTGAGTATATTTATTTGATTACTAATGGATTTGACAAGTATTTCAGGATTCAAAAATATTTGATCAATTTAAATAAATTAAGAAACATGTTTTGAATCAATTGCAAAACATCAATTTCAAAGTTTCAGAACCTGGAGTCGACACCTAGAATTCCTGGAGCCGACCCCATGGCCATTCAAATTTTCTTCTGATTTTTGATACGGTCCGGAGCCGACATCTAGAGTTTCATAGCCGACACCCAGAGTTTCGGAGTCGACACTTACAGTGTCTGGAGCCGACTCCGATGCGGGGATAGAACATTGGTTTTTTGAGCATCTTGGAGCTGACACCTACAGTATTCGGGAGCCGACACCTGACGATGGCGAGCCGACACCTAACTTTTTCGGAGCCGACTCCTCGACGAACTCAGAACTTTCTATTTTTGGAAAAATGACTTGGAGCCGACACCTGAAAAGTTGGAGCCGACTCCAACCTGTCTGGGATGAAAATTTAAATTGCCAGATCAGCTCTAACGGTAATATTTCCTTTTTACCTAATTTCTAACGGATATATTTTGTTTCCAGGTACATTCCAACGGCTAGTTTTCTTCCCAAAATGGATTAAAAGAAATCTATAAAAAGGAAAAAATACCGTTTGAAAAGTGACGAAAATAGAAAAATTTCAAATCAAAAATCCGAGAAAGCCTGAGCCTGAATCTCAAGAGAAAAGCACTTAAATTCAAATCCTTCCACTCCACAAAGCTCAAAGAAGAATCCAAGGCATTCAATCTTGAAAAAATCGAAGGATTCTCAAAGGGGAAGAAGAAACTCTGTTTTGAAGATTTTCCAACTTCTCATCCGCAACATTTGCAACGAATCAAAGCTGAGGCCTGATTCAACATCTCCAAAGAGAAGAGGAAAAGAAGAAAAGAAGAAAAGCTCAACTCCAATCTACTTCAAACAGGCTTTTCTAAACTTATTTGTTCATTCATTTGAATATCTGCTCATTTGAGGAGCTTTGTATTATTGAAAAATTCTTTTCATTCTTGTTTGTGCTGGTTCAATCTGGGGGATTGAACTAGTGGAGGTTGTATACCTCGGGTCAAGCTAGATAAGCTTGAGTTTAGGGTTTTGTGCTGGTGAGCCCGAAAACCGGCTGGGTTCGTTGTGATCCCGGGAAAAATAACAAGTTTTGAGTTGTGATCTTGTAAAACAACTCGGCTGTAATCTAGTCGATTATAGTGTGGACCCAAGTGAATCTTGGGAGTGGACGTAGGTGTTGGATACACCGAACCACTATAAAATCATTGTGTTTGCCGTGCTTCCATTATCTCTATCTCTATCTCCTTGTTTGTGCTTTATATTTGCCTTGCATTTAATTTCATTTAACTTAAAGCTAATAGTTTTCAAAAGGTTTAAATTTTTAAAGAACCCAATTCACCCCCCCTCTTGGGTTGCCATCTGGGCCAACAATTGGTATCAGAGCAAGTGCTCATTGTTTATTTGATCACACGATCAAGAGCTAAAGATCCAAATGGCAGCTCAAGTTGGATCTTCATTTGCTGAAGGTCATTCTACAAATAGACCTCCCTTATTTAATGGTTCCAACTATTCATATTGGAAAGCAAGAATGAGGATATTCATTCAAGCTTCTGATTATGAATTGTGGGGTGTTATAATTAATGGACCTAGTACACCCACACACATTGTTGATGGCACTATTGTTCCTGAAGCCCGAAAGGGATTGGAATGATAATGATAGGAAAATGGCACAGCTCAATGCTAAGGCCATGAATGTTTTATATTGTTCATTAGATGCTAACGAATTTAATCGCATTTCTACATGTAATTCGCAAAAGAGATTTGGGATAGATTAGAGGTTACCCATGAGGGTACTAACCAAGTAAAAGAATCTAAAATAAACATTCTTGTTCATAAATATGAATTATTTAGCATGGAGCAAACTGAAACTATAGCATGCATGTATACTAGATTCACCGATATTGTAAATGGTTTGAAGAGTCTTGGGAAAACCTATGCTAATTCTGAACTTGTTCGCAAAATTCTTAGGTCACTTCCAAGGACTTGGGAAGCAAAGGTGACAGCAATCCAAGAAGCCAAGGACCTCAACACTTTACCCTTGGAGGAGCTACTTGGATCCTTGATGACTCATGAGCTAACCATGAAACAACATCAAGAGGAGGAAGTCAAGAAAAAGAAAACTATAGCTCTTAAGGCTGCAGAAAGTGAGGAAAGCTGCAGTGATGATGATGATGATGATGATGAGACAGCTCTTCTAGCAAGAAAATTTAAAAAATTCATGAGAAGAAAGAGACCCTTCCAAAAGAAGAAATCTGGATTTAAGATGGAAGGAGAAAAAGAAAAGGACAAGGACAAAGAGAAAGACCCCTTGATTTGCTATGAGTGTAAGAAACCGGGGCACTTTAGATACGATTGTCCTCAACTGAAGAAGACTTTCAAGAAGAAGAAGAAAGCCTATGTTGCAACTTGGAGCGACAGCGATGAATCCTCTTCGGAGGAAGAACAAAAAGTTGCCAACATTTGCTTCATGGCAAACGAGGATGATGAGGTAAGTTCTGAAAACCCTTGTGATGATTTTGCTTTCGATGAATTATTTGAAGCTTTCAATGAACTAGTAGATGACTTTAAAATTTTGAAAAAGAAATACAAGTCTTTGAAAAATGATAGCTCAATTTTTATCAAAGAAAAAGACAATCTTACTAATGAGATTAAAATACTAAAATCTGAAAATGATAATTTGACAAAAGAAAAGGAATCAATTTCTAATGAAAATGATAAATTAAAGAAGGAAGTTGATAAATATAAAAGTATTGTTGATAAATTTACTTATAGTTCTGAAAAACTTAATTTATTGTTAAGCAATCAAAGAGCTATATATGATAAAGCTGGTTTAGGATATAGACCTAACTTAAAACAAAAATTTGTCAAAAACTTTTTTAGAAAAGAACAAAATAGAGATAATGTTACATGTCATTATTGTAACAAGAAAGGTCATAAATCCTATGAATGTGATGCAAGAAACAGTAACAAAAAATTAAATAATAAAGGCAAGAAAATATGGGTTTCCAAAGGAACGATCTTTTATGCCACTAACCATGAAGGACCCAAGAAGGCTTGGGTACCTAAATATAAGACTTAATTATTTTTGCAGGAGTGTCTTGCGGCCAAAAGATCAAAGCGAAAGTGGTATCTCGATAGTGGCTGCTCAAGACACATGACGGGTGACAAGGATCAATTCATCACCCTTGAGAGCAAAAGAGGAGGAGTTGTTACATTTGGTGACAATGGCAAAGGCCAAATCATGGGGTTTGGTAAAATTCAAATAACTCCCTCCACATATATTGAAAATGTCTTATATGTTAATGGTTTAAAACATAATCTAATAAGTATTAGTCAATTATGTGATAAAGGTTTTAAAGTATCATTTGAAGCATCAATCTGCACTGTTTCTAATCCCATTGATAATAGCATTATTTTTATTGGAAATAGAAATGGCAATGTATACTTGATTGATTTAGACAATTTGTCTACTAGTAATCATTGCTTAGTTGCTAATAATGCTAATATGAATGAGATTGGTTGGTTATGGCATCGTAGATTAGGTCATGCAAGCACACACCTTATTTCAAAATTAATTAGAATGGATTTAGTAAAAGGACTTCCACAACTAGATTTTGAAAATAACAAAATTTGTGATGCATGTCAATTTGGAAAACAAACTAGAAATTCTTTCAAAACTAAAAATATTGTTTCCACTTCTAGGCCACTTGAACTACTTCACATGGATCTTTTTGGACCTACTAGAACCACAAGTCTAGGAGGAAAGAAATATGGTCTTGTGATTGTAGATGATTACTCTAGATACACTTGGGTATTATTTTTAGCACATAAAGATGAGACCTTTCCATTGTTTTTGAAATTCTTCAAGAAGGTCACAAATGAGAAAAACAACACCATAGTGTCTCTAAGAAGTGATCATGGCACTGAATTTGAAAATCATTTATTTGAAAACTTTTGCATAGAAAATGGCATTCATCATAATTTTTCAGCACCTAGAACACCACAACAAAATGGAGTAGTTGAAAGAAAAAATAGAACCTTAGAAGACATGGCCCGTACCATGCTATGTGAAAGCAACTTACCAAAGTACTTTTGGGCGGAAGCTATAAACACGGCATGTTACATTCTTAATAGAGCTTTAATTAGGCCAATCATTAAGAAAACTCCTTATGAACTATGGAATAATAGAAAACCAAACATAAGTTACTTTCATGCATTTGGTTGTAAATGTTTCATTCATAATAATGGTAAAGATAATCTAGGAAAATTTGATGCAAAATCTGATGAAGGCATTTTCTTAGGATATTCAACATCTAGTAAAGCCTATAGAGTGTTTAACAAGAGAAACTTAATTGTAGAAGAATCTATTCATGTAATTTTTGATGAATCTTTAGCATCGAGTTCTGAAAAGATTGATGATGAGGAAGATACAAACATTCTAGAAAGAGATATTGAAAAACTGAATATAGATGTATCTTCAGATCATGAACAAGAAGCTAAAGATAATGATTCTCCTAGTGTTGATGTTGTTGATGCAAATCATAATGATGTAGATCTTCCTAGAGATTGGAGATATGCCTATGGTCATCCAAAAGAATTAATTATAGGTGATCCATCTCAAGGAGTAAGAACTAGATCATCAATGAGAAACATCAATAATCATCTTGCATTTGTATCTCAAATTGAACCTAAAACTATTGAAGAAGCAGAAAAAGATAATAATTGGATGTTAGCTATGCAAGAAGAATTAAATCAATTTGCTAGAAATAATGTTTGGACTCTTGTAGATAGACCTAAAGATCACTCTGTTATAGGATCAAAATGGGTATTTAGAAATAAATTAGATGAAAATGGCATAGTAATTAGAAACAAAGCTAGATTAGTTGTAAAAGGATATAATCAAGAAGAAGGAATTGATTTTGATAAAACTTTTGCACCGGTAGCTAGACTAGAAGCAATTAGATTATTACTTGCATTTGCATGTCATTTGCATATCAATTTATTTCAAATGGATGTTAAAAGTGCATTTTTAAATGGATTTATAAATGAGAAAGTTTTTGTTGAACAACCACCTGTTTTGAAGATCATGAATTTCAAATCATGTTTTTAAATTACACAAAGCACTATATGGTTTAAAACAAGCACCTAGAGCTTGGTATGAAAGATTAAGTAAATTTCTAATTGAAAATAATTTTATAAGAGGAAATGTTGATAAAACACTATTTTTGAAAAGAAAAGACAAGGATTTATTAGTAGTACAAATATATGTTGATGATATTGTATTCGGTGCTACTAACAATTTGTTATGTCAAGAATTTGCTAAGTTGATGCAGGGTGAGTTTGAAATGAGCATGATGGGAGAACTCAACTTCTTCCTAGGACTTCAAATCAAGCAAAGCAAAGAAGGAATTTTCATCAATCAAGCCAAATACACAAAAGAATTACTCAAGAAGTTTGGAATGGAGTCAATCAAACTACTTGGAACTCCTATGAGTCCTTCATGCAAGTTGGACAAAGATGAAGATGGTAAAAAAGTAGATCAAAAATATTACAGAGGTATGATCGGATCTCTTCTTTACTTAACAGCCAGTAGACCAGATATAATGTTTGCTGTATGTTTATGCGCTAGATTTCAATCTGAACCTAAAGAATCTCACTTAATTGCTGTAAAAAGAATCTTAAGATATTTAAGTGGAACTAAAAATGTAGGTTTATGGTATTCTAGAGACTCGACATTAAACTTGATTGCATACTCTGACTCTGACTATGCTGGATGTAAATAGATAGAAAAAGCACAAGTGGAGCATGTCAATTCTTAGGTAGTAACTTAATCTCCTGGTTTAGCAAAAAGCAAAATTCGGTTGCATTATCTACTGCTGAAGCAGAATATGTTGCAGCTGGAAGTTGCTGTGCTCAAATCCTTTGGATTAAGAGACAACTTGAAGATTATGGCATAACACTTGATAAAACTCCAATTAGATGTGATAACACAAGTGCAATAAATCTAACTAAAAATCCAATTCAACATTCAAGAACAAAACATATTAAAATTAGATATCACTTTATAAGAGAACATGTAGCTAATAATGAAATTTGTCTTGAATATGTTAATACTGAAGAACAATTAGCTGATATATTTACAAAACCTTTGAGTGAAGAGATATTTTGTTATCTTAGAGGTGAATTAGGGATATGTGACCCTTTGGATTGATTTTGAAACACTAAGGAATGACTATCTAGATTTCTATTAATTTCTTGATATTCCTTTCATAATTTTAAGGACAAATTATCTAGTCATCTGTGCATCTTGATTCTTAATACTTCAAAATTTATCAAAATTTTATAGAATTTCTTTTGGCAAGTTTCAGTTGTTTGAATCTCAACTATTTTTCTCTGGAACTGTCATTGGAGTCGACACCTCAGAATAAGGAGTCGACACCTTTGTCTGTGTCGCTCTCGGTCCCTGACCTTGGAGCCAACACCCGTATAAGTGGAGCCGACTCCAGTTCGAGCACTAACTATGTTAGCGATTTGGAGTCGACACCCGACTTTGCGGGAGTCGACACCTGGGAATCCAAAATTGATTTATTAGGGTAGAGTCGACACTTCGTTATTTCCTAAACTATCGAATCCTCAACCAAATCCCTCCTAAACTCTCTCAAAGTCTCCACATCTCTAATTCCACTCCTCCCAAGCTTTCCTAAGGATCCAATGGCGCCTAAGAGGAGAGGTTCGGTGTTTGGAGCGACTGTGGTGACCGGGAAGCGTTCTGTGAGGCGACCCATCCGCGAGCCATCTCCAAGCGAGGATTCCTCCACCGATTCAGACAATCCTAACACCACTTCACCTCAGGTAGATACCCTAGCAGGGAGGGTAATCACAATGGGTAGGAAAGTTGACTTCAAATTCTTTCAATCCGAGGGTTTTTCAATTGGTAATCAACTTAAGGAGCTCGGATGGGATAGAGTCTGCTCTCTTGATGTTCCCACTTACCCAGCTTTAGTAAAAGAATTTTATTTCAATTTATCTAGAGGAGATGGTGGTTTAGTAAGCTCTGTTAGAGGCAGACAGATTCATCTTACATTCCAAAAATTAGGAAATCTCCTGAGCATTCCTATTACCGGATTAGCTGCGGATATGCACAGTGATAGATCAGCGGCCTTATCAAGGATGTTAGGAAGAGTTGTTGAAGAATTTGAGGAAATTAGGGCTAATCAGTTGCCCTTGGAATTAAGGTTGTTACACAACATTTGCAGCAGGATTTTGTTCCCAAAGACCGGACGTTTTGAGTATGTCTTCGAGCGGGACATTATTGTGATGGATAGTGTATTGACCGGTCAGCCTATTAACCTAGCAGCCATGATGATATTCTATATGGCCGAGGCCAGAGGGAAGAGAAGATCATCACTACCTTATGACATGATTCTCACGATGGTATTCAGGAGCCAATGAGTAGTGATTCTAGAGAATGAACCATCAAAGAGCCTGAGACACACCGATTATTATAGTTTGGCTACTTTACATCGAATGGGATTTGTCAAGATTAATGGTCAGTGGGAAAGGAAAGACAACGTAGATGAGAGAGCCCCTGAGCCCAAACATTCTGCACCTTGTGAGGCTGGTCCATCTATGAGGATTCCCTCTCCGCATCCTAGTACTCCTGCTCCAGCTCCTGCCCCAGTACCTGTGATTTCATCCACTTCTTCGGTCGGATTTTCAGACCTTCAATTAGAGCAACTCAAAAATCTTCTTGCTGCTCAGAAGGATGAATTGAAGACTGAGTTTGACAACAAATTTATGAATCTTAAAGAAACTCTTTATTCCTTAGATGATCGGATTGCCAAAATTGAATCAACTCTTAGCTCTTCTACTGGATCTTTAAGTAGTGACTTGAAGAATATTTTTGAAGAACTTAAAGACATTTGTGGAGATTCTGAAACCTATTCAAAGAGCAATGCCGAGTTACAAGATAAAATTGTCACTGCTTGTACTTTTATTGATGAAAGATTAAAAGACTACATCAAGCTTCAGACTGAAGGAATGCAGAAGATTGTAGATCATTTAACAAGGATAATTAGAACTAATATATGATCTTCATGTAATGATATTGATGTAATGAAAGTTGTAATTTTGATATAATGAAAGTTTCAATTTTGATGTAATGAAAGTACTGTTTTTGATGTAATGAAAGTAAAATTCTAATGTAATGTAAGCATAGTTTCTTTTTAATAAAATTTTAGTTTCATTTTGCAATACTTGACCTTTGATGAAATTTCAGTTTTATTTTGCAATACTTGACCTTTGATGAAATTGCAGTTTCATTTTGTAACACTTGACTTTTGATGAAATGAAATTATCTTTTGATCTATCAATTTGATCTTTTGACTTAACTTTTCTTTATCTTTTTGTTGATTACAAAAAAGGGGGAGAAAGTTATGTTGTATATGCATTAATTAGTAATTGATTGGAATTCAATTAAAGCTTATTTAATTGATTAATTTAATTGGAGAAAGTTATGTTGTATATGCATTGATTGGTTATGCTTTAATTGGCATTATTTAATTAGTTTCAAGTGACTTTGTATCAAGTGATACAAGTGATTTTGGATATGCATTAATTCAATTAAGCTTAAGTGAAAATTGAAATGACTAAATTCTAAGTATCAAACACGAACAATTGATAATTTGAACTTCATAGGGGGAGCTACCTTATTCAGGGGGAGCTTACTTATGAGGATCACTCGCTTAAAAATTTTAATTTAAGAATACTATGCATATACTCAATGTTTTTATAATCATCAAAAAGGGGGAGATTGTTGACCCAACTATTGATTTTGATGATTAATAAAGGAATTGAGTATATTTATTTAATTACTAATGGATTTGACAAGTATTTCAGGATTCAAAAATATTTGATCAATTTAAATAAATTAAGAAACGTATTTTGAATCAATTGCAAAACATCAATTTCAAAGTTTCAGAACCTGGAGTCGACACCTAGAATTCCTGGAGCCGACCCCATGGCCATTCAAATTTTCTTCTGATTTTTGATACGGTCCGGAGCCGACATCTAGAGTTTCATAGCCGACACACAGAGTTTCAGAGTCGACACTTACAGTGTCTGGAGCCGACTCCGATGCGGGGATATAACGTTGGTTTTTGAGCATCTTGGAGCCGACACCTACAGTATTCGGGAGCCGACACCTGACGATGGCGAGCCGACACCTAACTTTTTCGGAGCCGACTCCTCGACGAACTCAGAACTTTCTATTTTTGGAAAAACGACTTGGAGCCGACACCTGAAAAGTTGGAGCCGACTCCAACCTGTCTGGAACAAAATTTTAAATTGCCAGATCAGCTCTAACGGTAATATTTCCTTTTTACCTAATTTCTAACAGATATATTTTCTTCCCAAAACGGATTAAAAGAAATCTATAAAAAGGGAAAAATACCAGTTTGAAAAGTGACGGAAAATAGAAAAATTTCAAATCAAAAATCCGAGAAAGCCTGAGCCTGAATCTCAAGAGAAAAGCACTCAAATTCAAATCCTTCCACTCCACAAAGCTCAAAGAAGAATCCAAGGCATTCAATCTTAAAAAAATCGAAGGATTCTCAAAGGGAAAGAAGAAACTCTGTTTTGAAGATTTTCCAACTTCTCATCCGCAACATTTGCAACAAATCAAAGCTGAGGCCTGATTCAACATCTCCAAAGATAAGAGGAAAAGAAGAAAAGAAGAAAAGCTCAACTCCAATCTACTTCAAACAGGCTTTTCTAAACTTATTTGTTCATTCATTTGAATATCTGCTTATTTGAGAAGCTTTGTATTATTGAAAAATTCTTTTCATTCTTGTTTGTGCTGGTTCAATCTGAGGGATTGAACTAGTGGAGGTTGTATACCTCGGGTCAAGCTAGATAAGCTTGAGTTTAGGGTTTTGTGCTGGTGAGCCCGGAAAACCGGCTGGGTTCGTTGTGATTCCGGGGAAAAATAACAAGTTTTGAGTTGTGATCTTGTAAAACAACTCGGCTATAATCTAGTCGATTATAGTGTGGACCCAAGTGAATCTTGGGAGTGGACGTAGGTGTTGGATACACCAAACCACTATAAAATCATTGTGTTTGCCGTGCTTCCATTATCTCTATCTCTATCTCCTTGTTTGTGCTTTATATTTGCCTTGCATTTAATTTCATTTAACTTAAAGCTAATAGTTTTCAAAAGGTTTAAATTTTTAAAGAACCCAATTCATCCCCCCTCTTGGGTTGCCATCTGGGCCAACAACACATATGGCAAATGCCATAACGGTCGGCCATGCCCTGCAGTAGCCTACAACAGCTGTCCAAACCAAGAAATACTTGCTAACTCTACTACGGCCACCCACTCTGATAGGACATGGCCTGCAGCCCTAACATGCCACTAAGAAGCAAGCCTCACTATTGTTGTCATCAATAAATGCTCTGACAAGTGATCATGCCCTAAGACTAGTAGACTCTAAGCATCAATAAAATGAGTAAGAGGAACCTCCGACCAAGTAACAAAACTCACTACACTTCTAAACGCTCATTCTTTCTCACAGAGAATTCTAAGCCCCACTCTCCCTCTTTTTCGAGCTTTCTCAAGCTCACGACTGTTGCCCAGAGCATTGACTTGAGCATCGGAGGGTCTCCGCCGAAATCTTCGGTCCCCGGGACTTGTTTGCAGGCTCCCAGGCACAAGAAGTTCACCGAAGGATTCCGAGCTCACTGGAGGAGGCGATCGAATATTCGCAGACGTTCGAAGATGGTGATTTGGCATCAATAAGTATCCTATTTTTTATTCTATTATAATGGTTATGAGACCTGTCCTTAACCTTTTTTTTTTTTTTTCATCGACTCAAGTGTTGGAGAACTTTAGTCCGATAGCTTTCGGTGCCTTTCATGCTTATCACCTTCATTTTTATCCCACATTCTTATTTCTCATTATCATCAATATTCACATGCGGAATTCTATCATCAAATTCCCGTACTATTACCTGCTAATCTTTTAATATTTGCAATTTGATTGAAAGTTCATTATTATTTTTTCTTTGGTTCAGCATTTATTGGTCATGCATGAGAATAGCTGAGCTGGTGCTGATCCTCTAAAATGCGTGCCAACCAGGCGTTTGGATGTTGGTGCAGGTTAATATCTGAAATGGGTTCGATTCAAGGTGGATCCAACCCAATTTGCACCATTTTTACTCTCGAAAAAGTCTTCGTGTATCGCATGCGATGCAGGAGTGCATGCATCATGCGTGCTGAGCATATGTGGTGTTGGAACGTATGCATCATGCGCTAATTGATCATGTAGGTATATAATCGTACATGCTAAACATAATTTTATTCTTTTATGTATCATACATATGATTTGCATATGCATGCGATATTGATCACGTACTTCTGCATCGCATGCAATGTGCTTCCATTCTCAAAGAAGAGAGAATCGACGAAGTCCGTGGGCCAAGGAATTGAGCCACATGGCACCTTATGGCCAACTCACCAATGGCATCGTCACTGATGAGGACCGGGAGGAGACCATCAACCAACAAGTAACTTTTGAAAATCTAGTGTATTTCAAGATTCGAAAATTTTTTGCATACATTTTATTTTAACCTTTTTGTCCCTTACGAAAGTTACAGTAATAGGTCTTGACCTTTTGACTTATATGTCTTTTTATCTGATACGTTGTTTGGATTGATTCATCATTCTCAATCGGATTGATATGTTGCTTGGACTGATTCATTGTTCTCAATCGGTGCATACTTACTTATAAATAGAGACATGTTCTTTTCCTTTGATGATTATCCAAAAAAATTTTCTTTTCTGATCCGGTGTTTAAAGAAACTCGTTTCAGTTGTTCATCCACTTCTAACATTGGTGTATGCACACTTGTTAGAAGTCTTGCTACTGTTGTATCCTGAAGGGTAGTCATGCTCCTATCTTCTGCACCAAGATATTATCTTCGTTAGACACGAATATACTCTTAAGGACAACGCCATGCATACCTCAATATCTTTTTAATGTTTTCATATTATCCCAGGTACTATCTCATCCTTATCTATCCAACAAACTTAAGATCATCCTTATCTATCCAACAATCCTAAGAGTAAATATAGACTCTATTATGGTTGTTGTTTCTAAATCCTTTCTCAATATATCCAAGATCGAGTATTTTACTGGTTTCCATTATAAATGATGGCAAGAGAAAATATTTTCGGTCCTAGATGTGCATAATATTGCTTATATTTTGATCGATCCTAAACCTGAGAAAGAGGATCTTTCGGATTGGGAAAAGGCTAATAGAATATGTAGGCACACTATTCTTAGTACTTTATCCAATGAACTTTTTGATATTTACTATCCTATTAAATCTGCCTTTGAGATTTGGGAAAGCCATAAAAAGAAATATATTCTTAAAGATGCTGGTACTCAAAAGTTTGCAATAGGAAACCTTTTACACTCTACCATGTCAGAAGACAAAGATGTATCATCTTAGATCCATGCATTTTATTCTTATAGATGACCTTAAAAATAAAAATATTAGTCTTCCTGATACTTTTGTTGCTGGATTCCTAATTAAAAAATTTACCAGAATCTTGGAAAGATTATAAGAATAATCTAAAGCATAAAAGAAAGTCTCTATCCCTTGAAGAAGTAATTGTGTATATTAGGATTGAAGAGCAAAATAGAGCTCAAGAAAAGATAGAAAAGGCTAAGGAAATGACTGGTAAGGCTAATCTAGTGGAGGATGGATTTAGTAAGGATAGACATAAGTCCTACAAGCCCAAACATAAAAATCATTCTAAAAAATATGATCAGAAGCCTCATTTTCAAAAAGATCAGGATTTTAAGAAAAAAAGGGATCTTTCTATGTTTGTGGAAAACCAGAACACCATGCTGTCCAATGCAGGTTCAGAAAAATTAACGATACTCCAGCCAAACCAAAGGCTAACTTGATGGTTGAAGAAATAATTGCTGTGGTTGTTAGCGAGGCCAATATTATAGCACATACAAAGGACTGAATGATGGATTCTAGAGCCATGCATCATATATGTGACGATAGAAATTAATACATTTGCTTCCTATATCCTACTGTCAGAAGGAGAGGAACAAGTCTTCATGGGAAACTCAAAGTCTTGTACTATGATTGACAAAGAAAAAGTCAATCTAAATATGACTTCTAAAAAAGTTCTTTCACTTGGAGATGTGCTACATGTGTCAGACATCTGTGTGAACTTGATTGTTATGGCTTTACATGGAAAAAATGATGCAAAAGTGTCATTTGAGTCTGACAAAGTTGTCATAACCAAACCTGAAAACTTTATTAGGAAAGGTTATTGTAACTATGGTCTATTTATATTAAATGTAAGGTTATTGTAACCATGGTCTATTTATATTAAATGTACTTGAAGTCATGAATAGAAATGCATCATCTTCTTTTGCTTACTTGTTAATTCTGCTATTCTTTAGCATAGTAGATTAGGACATATTAATTACTCTTATATTAAAAAAATAAAATAATTAGGTTTGCTAAATAATATGTCTACTTCTTATGATCATGAAAAATATCAAATATATGTAGAATTTAAATCAACCAAAAAGAGTTGTAAATCTATTCGTACAAGAGAAATTAAATTATTAGAATTAATTCATTCTGATTTAGGTGATTTAAAAAGTAATATGACTAAAAGTGAAAAGAAATATTATATTACTTTTATTGATAATTTTTCATGTTATACAATGGTTTATCTATTAAGATCAAAAGATGAAGCTTTTGAAATATTTTTAAAATATAAGGCAGAAGTTGAAAATTATTTAAAAAGAAAAATAAAAAGGCTTAGATTTGATAGAAGAGGAGAATATAATTTTACTCATTTTAATGATTTTTGTGCACAATATGATATAATTCATAAATTTACTTCTTCTTATTACTTGAATCTAATTGAGTGGCTGAGAGAAAGAATAGAACACTTAAAGAAATGATGAATGCCTTGCTCATTAGTTCTGGCGCACCCATGAACTTATGGGGGAAAGCCCTTCTTTCTGCTTATTTTATTCAAAATAGAATTTCTTATAAAAAACCAATAAAACATCCAATGAGTTATAGAAAGATCATTTGCCAAGTTTAAAATATTTAAAAGTATGTAGTTGTTTAGTTAAGGTCTACCTTCCTGAACATAAAAAGAGAAAGTTAGGATCTAAAACCTTTAATTGTATGTTCATAGGCTATGTTCAAAATAATCCTATAAATAAATATAGTACAGCCTACAGGTTCTTAGTGATTAGAAGTAAAAATAATATCATGGAATCTAATACCATAGTTGAGAAAAAAGATGCAAAATTTTTTGAACATATATTTCCTATGAGGACCTCCTTAGAAAGACCTTTTAGACCACAAGTGGTTAAACTTAATTTAGAGCCTGATGAAATTCAAGAGTTAAGGAGATCCAAGAGAGTTAGAAAGAAAACTAATCTAGGAGATGATTTTTATATATTTCTTGTTGATAATGATCCTTAAACCTTCTGTGAAGCTATTTCATCCTCTAATGTTACATTTTGGAGAGATGCTATAAATAATGAGCTAGAATCCATCATGAGCAATCATACATGGGAATTAGTAAGTTTACCCCCTGGGGCTAAAACTATTAGGTGTAAATGAATCTTCAAGAAAAAGCTAAAGTATGATGGTTCTATTGAAAAATTTAAAGCAAAGCTGATTGCAAATGGTTATTCTCAAAAGAGATATTGACTACTTTGATACTTTTGCACCAGTAACAAGAATAGCTTCTATTAGAGTCTTGATTGCCCTTACATATATTCATAAATTAATAATTCATCAATGGATGTTAAAACTGCATTTCTTAATAGAGACATAGAAGAAGAAATATATATGGATCAACATGAGGGTTGTGTTCTTTCTAACAATGAGCATAAAGTTTGTAAATTAATTAAATCTTTGTATAGCTTAAAACAAGCACCAAAATAATATCATGATAAGTTTGATAAAATACTAGTTTCAAATCAATAGTGTTGACAAATGTATTTATTCTAATATTGTTAATAATGAATGTGTTATAATTTGTTTGTATGTAGTGATATGCTCATATTTGACACTAATTTTGATATTATTACTAGCACCAAAATATTCTTGCATTCTAATTTTGATATGAAAGATATGGAAGAAGCATATATAATTTTGGGAATTAGACTGAAATCTAATAGCATCATACTTTCACAAGAATATTATATTGAGAAAATCTTGAAAAAGTTTTCATATTTTGATTATAAGCCTATGAGCACTCCTTATACTGCTAATTCATAGCTTAAAAAAAATAAAGGCATTGGTGTCTTACAATCTAAATATGCTCAAATTATTGATAATCTTATGTATTTGATGAACTGTACTCAACCTGACATTGCTTATATTGTAGGAAGACTAAGCAGATATACCCAATGTCCTAACAAGGATTATTAGATTGCATTACAATGGATGCTTAGATATTTGAAAGGAACCATGAACTATGGTTTAATATATTATGGGACTCCTACAGTATTAGAAGGGTATTGTGATGCTAACTGGATTTCAGACTCTGATGAGATGAAATTCATTAGCGGATATGTGTTTACCCTTGGACGAGGAACAATGTCTTGAAAATCATCCAAGCAAATATGTATAGCTCAGTTTATAATGAAATCCGAATTTATTGCCTTGAAGAAGGCTAAAACTAAGGCTGAATGTCTTAGGAATCTTTTGGTAGATCTTCTCATTTGGATGAGAGCTCCATATGTGTCCATACATTGTGATTGTCAGGCTGTCATAGCTAAAGCTAAAAATAAAACTGGGAAGAGTGGATATATACGTCTAAGACATAATATTGTGAGGCAGCTTATTAATGATGGAGTAATATCTTTGGATTATGTAAGATTAGAGTTGAATTTGGCCGATCCTTTGACTAAGCCTCTAAGTTGAAAGCTTGTGAGCAATACATCGAGGGAAATGGGATTATACCCAAATCAAAAGTTAAAGTAATGGTGACCCAACCTTCATGAATGGAGATCCCGGAAAGAAGGTTCATATGGGAAAATAATTCACTGGACTTGGAGAATACTATCATAAATATTTATATGGTGAAATCCCTTTCTATGGTGTGGGATAATATTTTGCAGTGTTTAGGTTGAACTAATTTGTAAAATTCTTAATAAATGTCATAGCCTAATTTGGATGGTATACAAAACTGCAATGTATACTTGATGACAATCTACTTATATGAGTATGGAGGTGGTGGTCGCTTTCTATGAGAGTTGAATAAGATCTCTAGAGACTCATGAATATCCAGGTAGATGCATGGCCAAAACGCCTCAACCCGCTAAAATAATCAAAATTTGAGAGATGGAATATGAGTTATAAGTCAGTGATCCAATAAAAGAAGGATTGGTTCATAGAAACTTAATTTCACCAAACTCTTATGGATTACACTTATTTTTTCTATGCCTAGTTTATAGTCACATAAATACAATAGCTTATGCATTACATTTTTAAAGTTTATTCAAAGTTTATCTTGTCTTCTTTTATATATTGAAATAGTGGGGAATTATTGAAAATCTGATGTATTTCAACATTCAAAAGATTTTTGCATATATTTTATTTTGACCTTTTTGTCCTTTATGGTAGTTACAGTGATAAGTATTGACCTTTTGATTTATATGTCTTTTTATCTGATATGTTGTTTGGATTGATTCATCATCTCAACCGAACTGATACGTTGTTTGGACTGATTCATCGTTCTCAACCGGACTAATTCCTTATTCTCAATCGGTGCATACTTACTTATAAATAGAGACCCATTCTTTCCCTTCAAAGATTATTCAGAAATTCTTTCTTTTCTGATCCGCTGTTTGAAGAAACTCATTTCGGTTGTTCATGCGCTTCTGACATTAATGTGTGCACACATATTAAAAGTCTTGCTGCTGTTGTATCCTAGAGGATAGTCGTGCTCCTATCTTCTATACCGAAATATTATTTTTAAGACACACAAATCTATTCTTAAGAACAATGCCATGCATGCCTCAATATCTTTTCGATATTTTTATATTATCTCAAATACTATCTTATGCTTATCTATCCAATAAACTTAAGGTCATCCTTGCCTATCCAACGGTGACAACACGAGTTCCAGGGCTCCCAGGGTCCCAGGCTCGCTCGCAACCATCCATTTTCCTTGGTGTCGTCTCAATGGCCCTTTTGGTAGTGTTTGAAATAAAGAATAAGAGGGGATATCCAGTTGATATCCCTCTTATTCCCAAAATCCTACTGGATATCCCTCTTATTCCCAAAATCCATAACTATAAGGTAGTGTTTGATAGAAAAAATATTATCCATGGATAAGTGTATGGGATAGAGTTTGTCCCTTGGCTATCCCTAGGGATATCCTTTGGCTATCCCTAGGGATATCCTTTGGCTATCCCATTGATCATATCAAATGCAAAAAGGTAAATCCATATGATAACTTTTTTTTACTCTTATTTGGAGGGATAATCAGCTATTCCTGCATTTTCTAGGGAATAAATTAAGGGGATATCCCATGGTTAACCATGGATTATTCCTATGGTTAACCATGGATTATTCCTTTTGTTAACTTTATTCCCAAGGATAGCTGGAATAAAGTTAGTTAACCATGGATTATCCCCTCAATTTATTTCCTAGAAAATGCAGGAATAGCTGGTTATCCCTTCAAATAAGAGTAAAATAAAAGTTATTCTATAAATTTATCTTTTTGCATTTGATATGTTTAATGATCTTTTTGTATTTGATATGTTTAATGGGATAATCAAAAAAATATTTCTAAAAATAATAAAAAAATAAACTTTATTTCATATATTTATTTATAAATAATATTTTTTTTATCAAACACTATCTTAATCTTGTAATTTTGGTGACGTGCAGACAGCGGGGTTGTGCCGTTTGCTGATGAAGCAGTGGATGATAGTTGTCCAGCGCGATAGCGGATAAGGAGGACAACGGAGTCCAGCGGGACCCGCATCACCGTCGCGGCTGTGGGGCCCACTGTCGACAGCCGTTGGCTTAAGTCGGTATTGCCTATCCATGTACACGTCGTTGGCCCATCCGTCGCATTGGGTTCCAACTGCCCTGTCATCCCTCGTTTTCACGTGGGAAACTTACATCGGGGTACATATTTATTTTGGGTTTAGATTTAAACCTTTATATTTTTTCCTAATAAAATACCTTAATGTTGCCTATCCATGTACGCGTCGTTGGCCCATCCGTCGCTTCACTGCCTTGCCATCCCTCGCTTTCACGTGGGATAATTACATCGGGGTACATAAATTTATTTTGGGTTTAGATTTAAACCTTTATATTTTTTTCCTAATAAAATACCTTAATTTAAATAAAAATTTCAATAATATATTTTTTAACCACCTGACAAATTATACAACGGATAGTGATTTAAATATATATATATATATATAAATATATATTTTTTATTTTTTAAAAAAATGGGTACATTGTTTTATAATTTTTTTTAGTTAAATATATAAATATTGATAGAAGAATTATAAATACTATTAGTTGATACTTTTCTAATGTTTAAATTTATATGATAGAGTTAGCCTTTGTGGAGTCATACAGATATGCCTTTGAGAGAGTGCATAATTTTTTATTAAAAAAACATGTTAGTAATAAATCAAAAAATTTACACCATATAAAAAAAAGTATATGCTTAAAGTATAATATTTTATTAATTTATTTATTATTAGCCGGGCAATTAGAAATTTATTATTTTGTTACTTAACCTTCTATGTACATGATTTTTTATGTATAAATAGATAATGATATTTCCTTTTTAGGCTATTGTATATAGAATTTTATATATAAAATTTTTTATTGATTGATTTATTATGCATTTATGAGAAATACTAGTCAAACTTAAATAAATTTATCTAATTAAAAAAATTTAAGTTATCATTGACGATCATATAATATATCAAGTCAAAATGTATTTGATTGAAAAACTTACATAAATTGGTATAAAAAAATAGAGTAAGAACTCAATTAAAAATTTTAAATAAGTTTACATATCCTAAATGTAATTATTCCTTTTGATAACATCTTAATGTGCATACGGCTTTGACCATTGGTTCTAATTTATTACTTTTTAAAAAAAATTAGCACAAAATTGCCTAATCATCCCGGGTCATTCATTTAATTTTGTAATATTTATGCAACTCTAAAGTTTTTATATTTGGTAACAGATAAAGCTACCTTAGTCAAAAGCTTGGCCATTCTATATGGCAAGAATTCTAACATTTTTCTTTTTGTTACATGCAGGCGATCACACCAATCTCGGGTTAGTCAAATCCGATATATAAGAATACAAAATTTGTGAAAGAACAGACGGACACGGATCTTTCGGCTCCCAACTCCAAAAGCTAGAATGGTTGGCCACTCTGGCAACGATCCAATCTGCCGCAGCGTTGGCTTCCCTAAAGATATACCGAATCTGGACGCAGTGAACGCCCTGCAGGAGAGAATGAATATCATAGATCAAGGAGTTGGTAGGCACCTGATCACAATGATCGTTGTGAAGCCAGCAAATCACTATAATAGCATCCCCCTCAATAATAAGACAACTAGCGCCAAGGTTACAAATGGCAGAGGAGATACCAGCCTAAGCGGCATACAGCTCCACTAGAGGCACCGAGGAGTCAATATAGCTGAAACCTCCAGTAGCCAGCATCGCACCATCGGACCCTATAATCACAAAACCCGACCCAACAACTCTACCACGAATACTCCCATCAAAGTTGATTTTGATAGACCCTAGAGGTAGGGGCTCCCAAGAAATGTAGATCGTACGCCGGTGCGCTGTCGAGGCAGCATGGGAACCTCATGGGCCAAGGCTATCAGTATTAAGAATAGTCCGACGGAAAGTGTACTCAGCTAATAAGGAGAAGGCTGTCCTGACAACCCTATGTGAAGGAGCAGACTTATCAGTAAACACAAGCCGGTTCCGACCGGATAACCAGACTTGATAAGCAATGTAAGCCCTCGCCATAGCTTTCTGAAGGATGTCTGTCCCCAAGTCCCGTTTGATCAAGCTAAGGAAGAAGCAGCACCAATGTCCCAAGGCCGGTCGCCAGCAATCCACCATATCATCTAGCTCTGGAATAGGTGAAAATAGCATGGTCAACCGTCTCCTCCTCAGTCCCACATAGCGGGCACGTAAGTGGGATGCTCAAGCCTCGCCCAGAGAGTACATAACAAGTAGGAAGACAATTCTGTGCAATCTTCCAAACAAAAAGACGAACCCTAGGATGAATGGGGAGGTGCCAGATCCAAGCCACATCCAACGGCTGCTATGATTGTGGTCTATAAATCCTGAGGAGGTCCCTGATAGGAGCACGAGCCAAATAGGATCGCCGCCAAACCCTAATGTTGGGGGTGTGACCTGGGACAAGAGGAATAGAAAGAATGCGACGATGAAGATCGTCCCCAAAGAGTCTGGACAGCAGAGGGGTATCCCAGGTATAATGGTTTTGAGTAGTAAGATCACTAACTCGCATCCCATTAGGAATGACATTGCTGACAAAGGTGGGCCATTGGGACAAGGGGAGATCAGCAATCCATGTATCCTGAACAACATCCACTAAGACTCCATCACCAATCATCTACGATATGCTGTTCAGGATAGCCGGAGCATGCCGACAGACTTCTTTCCAGAAGAAAGAATGCTCCCGGAAAGGCAGTGGATCAGCAGAAGAATCCAGTCACTATAATTGGCAGGCATGAATGAGGGACATGCCTAGCAATCAACGCCTCCCTCCTAACAATGAGGGATTGGATCCCATGTCCCCCCTCAGCAATCGGCAAGCATACAATATCCCAAGCTAAAAGATGAACACCATGTCCATCCTGCCTCAAGGCCCAGAGGAAGTCTCGAAAGTATCTCTTAATCCTCCTTAAACAAGTCAAAGGGATGGCAGCATTAGATAACAGATAGAGAGGAAGAGAGAAGAGCACCGATCGTAAGAGAGTAATCCTTGCCATCATAGAAAGACCAGTGACCTGCCACCCGTCCAGCCGATCACGGACCCGCCTCTCAAGGTCACAAAAGTCAGAAATCCTTGGTCTTTTCCCAGTTATGGGTATCCCCAGATAGGATAGCCAGTCAGCCTGCACAGAGATGCCCATGATCTGCAAGATAGGCCCCCTCAAGGTCGCAGCCAATCTCGGGCTAAAACAAATTGAGGATTTACTTAGGTTAACTTTCTGTCCAAAGGCCAGGCAGTAAGACTGAAGAATAGTGGCAAAAGTGGTAGCATTACTCATGGTAGCCCTTCTTAGGAGAATGCAGTCATCAGCAAATAGAAGGTGGGACAATGAGGGTCCCTAGGGGCCCGCCCTGTAGGGAAGAAGAGAAGAGCCCTGCTGAGCCTAATGTAGAGCTCGAGATAAAGCATCAACCGAGAGGACAAACAGAAATGGCGAAAGAGGGCAACCCTATCTCAACACGACCTCATAGTGGAAGTAATTAGTTTGGGCTCCATTAATGAGGATAGAGAAGAACGGTCGGTGAACGCAGGTCATGATCCAGTAAATAAAAAGCTTGTGAAACCAAAACTCATGAAGAGTATGGTTTAGGAACTCCCGGCACACTTTGTCATAAGCTCTCTCCATGTCTAGCTTAACAGCCATGAGACACTAACCTCCAGTGGCTCTCTTAAGATTATGCATAAATTCCTGAGCTAATAGAGCATTATCAGTGATATTGCGCCCTCTAAGAAAAGCCCCCTGCTTCGGAGAAATGAGACAAGGAATAACCATATACATCCGAGCAACCAAGAGTCAAGCACAGACTTTATATAAGGTGGTACAGAGACTGATAGGGCGATAGTGCTGTGGAGAGAAAGCATCCGACCTTTTAGGCACCAGGATGATAAAAGTATGATTCCAATCAGAGGGAATCACTTTCAACTGAAAGACGAGCTGGATCGCCTGCATAACATCCTGGCCTAGAATACCTTAATGGTGAGAAAAGAAAAAAAAGGAGGAAATCTATCAGGCCCAGGGGCCTTATCAGCACCTAGATCCCACAAAGCTGTTCGAACATCCTCAGCAGAAATTGATCGGATAAGAAGGTCATTTTCCGCATCAGTGACTCTATTGGGGGACAGAAAGGGTAGACAAGGAGACCATCACCAGTGTGCTCAGTCCATCTAGTCATAAAGAAATGAAACAGCTGATCCCTGATCACCTGGACACCCTCATGGATCTGACCTTCATCATCAGCTAAATGTCGGATGCGGTTACCCACACAACATTTAAGAGTGGCCTATGAAAGAATCTAGTGTTACCGTCCCCTTCTTGAATCCACTGGACCCGGGATCTTTATCTCCAAAAAGTCTCCTGCTGCATCAGAAGGGAGTGGTGGAGTGCCAAACTGGAACAGAGGGATGAAAGATCATAATCAGATAAAAAACCCTCTTGGTCCTCTTTGGCCTAGAGAGTGCTAATGTTAGATTCAACCTGCTCCACTTGCGACCCACCTTCTCTCTATTCCATCTGGAGAGACGATGTCTGTCCAGAACCAGGCACCTAGATAACCTATAAATGGAATTCCCTCTGACAGAAAGTCTCCAAACCTAAGAGATGATGGTCCGAGCAGCAGAATAGGATGCCCAAACATTCTCAAATCTGAACCGCCTGCTTCGCTGAATAGTAACATCAGTAGAAATGAGAACAAGATAGTGATTTGAGGCAATTCTTGACAAGTGAGTAACAGTAACGATAAGGTAAAGCTGAAGCCAACTAGAAGTGGCCAACGCCCTGTACCCAATCTTTCCCAAACTATAGCCGAACCCTACCGATTATTACACCAAGTGAATTGAGACCCCTGGAACCCCAAATCCAAAAGGCCAGTAGATATAAAATTCATGAACTCAGCACGACCAGCAGAACCAACAGCTTGCCTTCCCCCTTTCTTCTCAGAGGCCTCTACGATACAGTTGAAGTCACCAGCAACAAGGGAGGGAAATCCCTGGCCAAGATGAGACTGAAGCTAATCCCAAATAACTCGATGATCTCGATAGTCTGTACTTGCATTATCACCCGATAGAAGCCAAGGAATAGAGCTACCCTCGAATATAACCATTGCAACTTGCTGGCCACAACGGTGAAAAACATCCACTCTAATATTGTCGTTCCTCCACAGTACTAAAATACTACTGGAGAGACCGACAAACTCAACAGCATAAGACTCCCAAGATCTGAACATTAGTCTATAGAATCGAGCCAGACTAGCGCCAGATAGCTGAGACTCCAATAGAATACAAATGTTAAAACTATGAAGCTATAAAAGCCTTCCAAATGAGGAGCAAAATGATGGTTTCAGTGCTCCTCTCACATTCCAGATAAGAAGCTTCATTCTGAGGCTTGATTGGAGGGAACCCCGATCATTACACCTGACATCTCCTCATCACATTCCCTAGGACCCTTAGCACTGCAGTCAACAATCAGGATTGAGTCCATTACCTCAACAGAATCTATCGGCTGGATGGCTTGCTTCAATAGCAGCACAGCAGACTCATGGGTGCAACTCTCCACCTGAATCGGCTAAGCAATAACTGATCCAATCCCCAAATCAGGCCCGACCTTGCAGCGAAACTTCTTGGTCCCCGGCCCAGACAGAATAGTTGGCCCCCGAGAAGGATCCGAGGAAGCCAAAAAGGTAAAGGATGCCTGTCCACTTTCTTTGATAGCGAGAGGTGCCTTCCCTTTGGCTTTAGTGGATCTGGAAGGCACTCTCCGTGTCGTAGGCTCCATAGGGCAGGCCCGCTTAGATGGACCCTAGTTGAATTCCTTGCAGGATTTTGAGCACCCCAACCCTTTCCCAAAGCTCAAATCATTAAAAGGATTGGCCTCACTGCTTTCAGGCAGAAGGCCAGCAGTCTTCAGATTATCCACAGTGTCAACCGGCACACTATCCATCGCTCGGCACACTGAGAGGGATTGAGCCGAAGTCCCAGTCGTTAGCCCAGGCAAGGAGGAGGAGGTCAAACCCCCCGCTTAGAGCCCGAAATGGACAAAACCCCTAGAGTAGCTGAGGACCGACCATTCTGCCATCGAGCCAATTTCTTGGGGACTTTCCACCCATCCTTCGAAGCAGAGGAGGGAGCAGAAGCCGGCTGAGCCACCTCCCTCGGCATCGAATTCTAATCCAGAGATGGCCTACGATGTTGGATTGCAGACATCTAGGGGCCAAACCTGGCAGTAGATGAAGACGATGCCTGATCCTCCGATGACGTGCAAGATCCAGCAAGATGAAGGGAGCCACAGCGAGAACAGAGGCCATCAATGTTCTCGTAAGAGAACTACTACCAAAATGGCTCCCCGATCCCACAGACATGCTCCCCTGGCCGAAGGGGACTGGCCAGATCCACACGAATGCAAGCATGGGCAAAGCCCCCCCAATTCCTTGCTTTGGTAGAGTCGTTCGCAAACTGGAAAACCCCAGCAACCGAAAGAATTGAGGATAAGATATCCTCAGCCCAGAATTCCATAGGAAGAAGGGGAAGGCAGATCCAGAACAGAGCTTGAAGAAGAGTATCCGCGGCCAGAAAGAATTATGGCATCCATTCCGTAGTCGCAAGCACCTGGCCATTAACCACCTAGGGCCTCCCAAGAACTAGGGCATTGGCTTGGGGGTCAGAGAAACAGAGAATGAAGTGTTGGTGAGCCATGGAAATCGCTTCAACATTCCTCGGAATACTAGCGCGATGAAGTTTCCTAACAATCGCCTTCGGTGGAACCTACCGGGAGAGACACGAGCAAGGATCGCCTGAGACCCCCAGATGCTAGCCTCATTCTCCAGCAACTGAATCGGGACCTGAATGATGTCTGAAAATAGTTGGATGAGCTCCATAGTCTTAGCCGGGGAAGGCGATGGGGCAACCCACTCAAAGCGACCAACCGGAGCACGATGCCATGGTCCACCGGTCCTCCTCGGCGCATTGAACCCAACCGAAGAGGGTACAGAAGGGTGAGATATAGGTCGGACACACGAGATCGGAACCACTGTAGCAGGATGCCGGAGATCGGAGAAGATGAAGATGCAGCACGAATCTTAAAGAGCATCGAGAACACAAACCAGGGTGCTTTAAGAATCGGGCATGCTAAAGAACTATAGCAGGGCACTGTAGCACAAATATCGCCTCAAATTTGCCACTAATTACTTCAGCCAAGACTCCTTTACTTAGTTGTACGACAGTATAAGAATTCCAACCTGTAACAATGATGAGAAAGATATCTAGTAGCAAATATTAAGCTTACTTAACTGAAAAACTTTGGCCATTCTATAGGTTGAAGGTACCAAAAAACCGAGAACATATCTTGTTTCGGCGACAACAGAAGCAATGGATTGTCAGTCATCGGGGGTTACTAAAGTTCTCAGTGCGTCCACACCCATAAGCCGCAATGCCGGTGAAGAGAGAGGAGAAAGGGAAGTTTATCTCTATAAACCCTCGTGTCTCTCATAGAAGACACCTTAGATCTACTATTATAGATTGGGATAGATACGAGAGCGGATCCATTAGCGGGATATGAAGAGTCCTTGAAATCCTAAGAGTCCCAGGGATTCTGTGTGGGTACTGACTTGGCACCCAGACCAATAATCTCCCACTCGTTCACATAGGAACAATGATTTATAACCTCAACTCTCTCAACTTGCAGTGCGGTGGGATGTGCGATCCGACGAAATTTATACACAGTGACGCAGTGGATATATTGCATTAAGTTAATAAATAACTAACACAGTAAATAAGAATACAATCCAATCCTGCCTGTGTTCTAGATAATCCGATCACACCTGATCAAGCACTCTGAATCCCTCAAGAGATCTTCCCTGAGCATCACTTGATAAAACACAAAATTAAATCATAATATTTGTATCCATAATTATATGCAACTCATACACATGATTGCTCGGTCAATGGATCACAAATATAAGGTGTGGTCGCAAAGAATCTTCCTTGAATACTCTTACCAGTCCATCTTTGTCCAGTTGACTTCCTAGGATTGTCTTATGTGGCCGTATCAATTCCATGACCCTAGAGGACAAGGCTAAGGAAGTCATCCTGAACTCCAACTTCTTGGTACAGGTTCAAGTCCAAGGACACTACATAGTTGTAAGGCTCACACGGTAATGAAGAGGGAATATATCATGTTACCCCTTACAGGGTTAACTTTTAGCACATGCAACATAATACATGATACGGTGGAGCTCCCACTTAATAGGCCATGTCATACTCAGACACCGTACAACATAAGTCTACACATCACAAAGTTGTCTGACTCGAGCACACTGCAATGCTCCCAGTTCGGCTACAACAGGCTTAGTACGGATCTATGGATATATCACTATTCATACACCACACATGCATGTATGTATTCTGTACTCGACTCTCCCGAGTCTCATCTCAGTCTAAACTGAGGCAACTTTGATTATAATCTATTCTATTATAATTTATGTAGCCATTTTGTAACTTATGCAATATGTTACTCATGTATTGCTACTCAAGCATTTATTACGGCTACTTTAGTCTCATCCTGCCCACTACAAAAGTGTCAGGGCGATCACCCGTATAAGTAGACTGATCTAAGCCTGTGACAATTATACACATATATGCCAATAGATATGAACTCATCATAATAATAAAAATAAACATTTCATAAACTTTAACACATAGTCATTGATGTCCATACAATCCCTGTCTTACAAAAAGATACAAACTTATACATAAGTCTAAAACATATCTCGGTCTGTCACACTCTATACAGACCTAGACTCCTCACATGAGCCTAGAACACATCCCTGGGAATGAGCTTTATCAAGGATCAGCCAACATCTTGTTAGTGGAGATATGCTTTAGGATAACTTCTCCTTGTTTGACCATATCCCGAATGAAGTGATATCTGATGTCAATATGCTTTGTCCTTCCATGGTACTTAGGATCCTTAGCATATTATAATGCTGCCATACTATCAGAACTGACCTGAATAGCCTCATGTGCATTAGCTGATATCTTGAGTCGCCTCAAGAATCTTCTCAGCCATACGGTCTCCTGGACAACAGCCAAACCAGCAATATATTTGGCTTTCATAGTAGACAGGGAAGTACAACTTTGTTTCTTACTACACCAAATGATAGCTCCACCTCCAAAGATGAACACATATCCTGTAGTGGATCTACGCTCGTCCCTATCACCAGCCCAATTACAGTCACAAAAACCCTTTAATCTCAAATTTTGACCCTGATAGCATAGGGTAAGATTGGCAGTACCACAAAGGTAACGAATTTTTTTTTAACTGCAACCCAATGAACAAGTCCTTGATTACTTTGGTATCGGCTAACCAAGCCAACTGCAAAGCAAATATCAGGGTGAGTACATAACATAGCATACATCAAGCTCCCTACAGCACTAGCATAGGGGATCCTGCTCATCTTTTCTCTTTCTTTATCAGTTCTAGGGCACTGATCGATGCTCAAAGCATAGCCCTTCTCTATTGAGGTATCTATGGATTTAGAATAGTGCATTCGGAATCGTTCTAAGATTTTCTCAATATATGTTTCTTGAGGCAAACTAAGAAGCTTCTTAGCATAATTTCTTAGGATTCTCACTCCCAGCACAAAATTTTCCTCATCCATATCCTTCATCTCAAAAATAGAGGACAGCCACTCATTAGTGGCATTGATCATCCCTATAGAACTCCCAGCTATTAGAATGTCATCTACATGCAACACCAAGATCAGAATCCCATCATCTGATTTTTTAATGTACACACAGTGGTCCTCCTCAATCATATCTAAGCCAATTGATGTAATGGCTTCATAAAATTTGAGGTACCATTGCTTAGATGACTGCTTGAGACTATATATGAATTTTCTAAGGTGGCACACTTTACCCTTTTGTCCTTTGGTCACAAAGCCCAAAGGTTGATCCATGTAAATCTTTTCATCTAGGCTTTCATTAAGAAACGTTGTCTTAACATCCATTTGATGTAGTTCCAAATCTAAATGGGCTATAATAGCTAGGATCAGGCGAATGGAGACAAATCTTACCACAGGAAAAATATCTCTTCACAGTCTACACCCTCCATTTGGGTATAGCCCTTCACCATAAAACGAGCTTGTACTTATCAATTGACCCATTAGCCTTGCACTTTATCTTAAGAACCCACTTATTTCCTATAGATTTGCACCCAGGTGGAAGGTCTACCAAGTCCCACACATGATTCTTGGCCATCAATACCATCTCATCTTCCATAGCAGCTAGCCACTCACTATGAGCAGGTGAATCGAGCGCCTCTTCAACAGAAGCAGACTCATCAGGATCCAACAGAATGCAGAGAAACACATTCCCTTCAATCCTAAAATATCATCGTGGAATATGACCATGTTTGCTTCTCCGTAACTGCGGATCTAGACCCTGAGGATCGCTCTTAGGTAGTGCAGCACTGCTCTCAGATGGTGCATCAACCCTCATGGGTGAGCTCCTACTAGGCTCAACTTGTGCGCTCCCACTGTCTGGTGCGACACTCCCACTGGGCCTAGCATTCCCACTATCTGTGGCGATCTCTGAGATAGGTCAAAAATCCCCTTCCTCGCCAAAGATAGTAAAAATGTCCTCCTGTAACTCATACAGGGATAGGTCCTTTCTAATTTCACCAATGCTCAGAAATTCATTCTCTATAAACTCCACGTCTCTAGACTCCACTTCAGTCAACCCTCCATCAGGATGTGCACCATACATCACGTAACCCTTCGAATTCTTAGGATACCTAATGAACACCTTTTTGCTGGCTTTAGGACCCAGGTTTCCCAACTTATGGGAGGCATTGTGAACATATCCTGCTAAGCCCCAAGGGCGCGAATGATCCACAGAGGGTCGCGCATCATACCATAGCTCATATGGAGTAGAGGGTACTATTTTACTAGGTACACGATTAAGGATGTAGGCAACAGTCAACAATGCATCTCCTCAAAAACTAATTGGAAGATTTTCCTACATTATCATCGACCTGACATGTCTAGTAAAGTTCTATTTCGATGCTCGACAACACCATTCTGTTGTGGTGTCCCAGGAATGGTAAGCTACTTGCGTATCCCCTTTTTCTCACATAGCCGCTGGAATTGCTCAGATAGATATTTGCAACCTCTATCAGTTTGGAGAGTCTTTAAAGACCTCTCCTTTTGATTTTCTATCTCAGCTAAAAATCGTTTGAAATAATCCAGCGCTTCATAGCGATGAGAGATCAGGTACATACCCGAATTATAAAAAATCATCTATAAATGTAAAAAAATAGGAAGCATCATGGCGCGCCTTGACACTCATGGGTCCACAGATATCAGAGTAAACTAGCTCTAATGGATGAGAGGCCCTAGTAGCCTTACCAAAAGGTTTTTTTGATGCCTTTCCTGCTAGATAGGACTTACACACATGTAGACTTATCTTGGTAAGAGGGCCCAATAGCCCTGCTTTAGCCATTTGTGCCATCCTATCTTTGCCCACATGACCAAGTCTGGCATGCCAAAGAAAACTATCATCACAGGTAGGAATAGAAGCACAAGAAAATGAGGAATAAGAAACACAAAATTTGACATCAAGTCTAAAGAACTCTTATGACAAATATCCATAAAAGGATAAAACACCATCCAAATAGACTGACATATGATCATCAGAAAAATAAAAAGTGTAACAAGTGCCAACATGGCAAGAACAAAACAAAGATTACACCGGATAGTTGGGACATACAAAACGTTATGTAGGTTCAACACATGTCCACCATGAAACGTAACACGATATGCTCCTATACCCAAAACCTACTCACACAGACCATTTCTAAGCACGACAAACTGGGTATGTACATGTATCCGATGAAAATCCATAAAACCAGCTCGATCTTGCACTATATGTTTGTTCGCTCCCGAATCTACAATCCAATCGGGGAGAGTGTCAGCAACTAATGCATATGAACAAGCATAGAGAGAGCTTAATATGGAGTACACCTACTTTAACTTGGTACAATCATGAGCAAAGTGGCCTTTTGCTCCACAGTTGTAGCACTTAATCTTTGTCACATCTCTCTTACCCTCTCGACGTCCTCTCTTTGGTTTAGCCATAGCTTTTCCTTTAGATCCCTGAGCACTCCTGTTACGTGCCTTTTTCTTCTTTTTGTTTTTGGGCCTCGAATACTCACCAGTAACCACATAGGCCGAAAGAAGGGAAGTTTCAATACGCTCAGCCTCTAGCTCAAGGTGACAAGCAATGTCTTTAAAAGTCTTGATGTGCTCACTATAAGTTATCAAGAGCTTCATCTGACTCTACTGAGGGTCAGGCAGTGAACGAATCACTGTTAGGACCTGTTGCTCATCAGTAAGGTCAACTCCAACAGCTTTCATATCCCTAATCATGTTTTCCATCACACGAAGATTATTGTGCGTGCTGCTTAACATGGTAAAGCATGCACAATGATTTTTCTTGACCTAATTTTTATAGGCTTTCTGATCAAGGCGATGTTGCTCAGTAGTGCCAAGCACTGGTGGTGTCATGCTAGTTATCAGGACTTCTAAGACTTCTAATTCATTCAGCAGGTATTGAATTTTTCTATGCCATATTTCACAGTTATGTCCATCTAGCTTTTTACCTTTGTTGAGATTAGCTATCACAGATTTAAAGGCCATCACTTTTATTCAGTCAAGCAAGGTATGGACATCAGGCACATATCAATGTATACAGTTATCTAGAAAAATAATCAGATTACGAATGTTCCTTCTTATAAATGAGATTAAAAACTTTGCTAAGCTCATAATCATCACTCATTTAATAAGATGGAACATAAAATCTGATAATTTTTCATAGAACACATCTATATAATCCACATAAATAATATATTCACAGAATATTCATAAATTTTCCTTATGCACTAAGCATAAATTAATTATGTCAGCAAAAAATATACAGAAATATGCGTAAACCATATTTAAACACTAAGCATAAATAATTATGAATCTAGAAAAAAAATAATCATAAAAATTTAAGCAGAATGACAATGATAATATCTATGCACAAAGCATAAATAATCATACCACATCTAGAAAATTTTTCTTTGAATTGTTCAGATTTTTTTATAAATTTTTTTAATTTTTTTAATTTTCTATGATTTTTTTTGAATTTTTTATATTTTTTTATGATTTTTATAATTTTTTTGTAATTTTTAAAATCTAAAAAATCAGAAAAATGCCATGCAAGCTGCTGATGTTAGTTAGGACCGACACACGATCAAACACACAGGCCGCCACGTAGCTGCCATTTCACCTACCACGTGGCCGCCATGAATTTGTCACGTGGCCGTCACTAAGCACCATGTGGCATACCCTACCATGACCTTATATGCTAATGTGGCCACCACGTCAGCACAACACCTTATACTTAGGTTGGATAATTATAAAATTATCCCAAATTTTTGAATATTTACTGGTGGTGCCACCAAACTCACGGAAGACAGAATGCCTCTGAACTTTTATGAATTTATGGGTGTTGCCACCAACTCATGGAAAACTGCCCCTAGACTTTGTCCGTGGTGCCACCCATAAATTGGACGGGCATTCCATATGCCCGCTGCCTTCACAGCAGTGGTAAGGGGCTGTCCCGCCCCTCCGGCGACCGAGAGGGGGCTCGGGAGCAGTCTCCAACAGCGTGCGAAGGGTCATCGACCGCTAGAAAAGGTTCGGTGGCCCTATGGTCCTCGAGCATGCGGTTACCCGCCGTCTACATGGCCGCCCACATGGTGGCGGTCAAGACTTCCCCGGCCCTCCAACGGCCGACGAAGAGGCCGAATAGCCTATGGCGACCCGGGATGGTATCTGGCAGCGGACGAGGTGTTGCCGGCCGCCGGAGTGCTCCCGGTGGCCACTGCGGCCATAAGGACACTCGGGCAGCAAGAATAGGGCCATCCCCGGAAACGGTCAGGTAGATGCCGAACAGGGTCGAGCGACGAACGAAGGCAACATTGGTTGCCGGAACGGGTCTATTGACCAAAAACCATGAGAATGGCTACGGCGGGTGGGAAAACTGTCCTCGGCCACCAACGGTCGGGGAAGAAGGGGAAAGGATCCCTGGTTGCTGGAGAAGAACCTCCCAGCTGCCGGTGAGGATCCAATAGACCCTCCCCTTCGGTTCGTGCTTTCCGAGGTCCGCTGCAACACCCATGGCAGCAGCGGAACCTTCTCTTTATTATTAATTTTTTTAATATATTTTGCTGCATAATCTTGGCCGCAGCAAGGATAACCCATAGCCAAAACTTCAGTAATATCTACCCTCACCGGTGACGACCGGCAAGGCTCTGATACCAATTGTAGGAGCCATGAACAGAGAACATATCTCATTTTGGTGACAATGAAAGTAGCAGATCGTCGGTCGTCAAGAGCTACCAGAGTCCTTAGTGCATCCATACCCTAAGCCCCTAAGCCGTAGTGCCAATAAGGAAGGGAATGAAGGGAAGCTTATCTTCATAAACCCTCGCGTCTCTCACAGAAGACACATTAGATTTACTCTTATAGATCGGGATAGATACGAACGTATCCATTAGCGAGATATGAAGTCCCTAGAATCCTAAGAGTCCCTCTCATGTGACTCTTAGGATTCTATGTGGGTGCTGTTTTGGCACCCAGGCCAACAACAAGAATTCCAACCTTAACAATAATATGAAAAGGGTATTTAAGGGTAAAAAGAGAACCCTTCCTTCAAACCATGGGGGATGGTTCTCTAATTATAACTTAATGGTAGCGGATGAAGGAACCAATTGTAAAAAGAATGGCATTACATGTTCATGGTGCAAGTCCTAAAGGTGGATGTGATTCACTTGTCTTCTTGGTTGCCATCATAACCCTTTATGGATGAATACGTGGATGGAGAGATTAGAGTTGAATCTTGTTGGCCTGACTTTAATTTCCACCACAACCACCACCCAAATGAGCGGCAGGAGAGGCGTCGTCAGAAGATGAGCAGCGAAAGGCGTTGAACTTTTTGGTCCCCTTCGAGCGTTCTTTTTCTTTTTAGGACGGACATGGGTTGAGGGCAACTCAAAAAGATCACACGTTTATGTCATGGACGAAGGTTTGGCCCTGGAAGAAAACCAAACCTTTTGTGCTCAGAGAAAATAGGGCCTAGTACTGTTTGACATAACTTCTCAAATTCTCTTGTCTGGTAATATTTATTCTGCCGCAAAGGAGGGATGCCACGTCACATGGAATATAAAGGCCGGCAACTCCTCCATTTTGTAAAGAAAACTGGCCGTGGGGTTGGGAGACGGTGCTGGCCGTTGTCGTCATGAAATTTAATCTTTTAATTTCCGTCACAGAAGCCTTTGTATAGACTTTATGCAGTAGGTTTTAAACTAAAATTTTGTTAACTTCATCTCCCCATATCTATGCCATTTGAAGGAGGTTATAAGAAATCAACAAATCTGGTGTATGTTTTGGTATATGATCTTCTTTTAGATTTTGTTGCTGTGAAAATCTGCTCTCTAACTTGGATGTGGTCTGACTCTAATCTGGACGCCAATCTCTCATCCGGATAGAACCTGCAAGACAGTCCTCATGCAGAGAGTATCGGGGGAAGACCCTTCGACGTCCAAGTCAGTGGAGATTCACAGCAAGCAAATATGGGGAGAAGGCTCTTGCAGAAGAGTCCCTTAAGAAAATGGCCTCGAAAGCTCCGAGCTCTGCTTGAGCTTCAATGGAGTTTTTAAGTGAAAGTGTGAGAGCATTAGGACAAGAATATTTATAGGTTGTAGGTGTGATGATAGGCAACTACCTAATTTCTCGACATGTCACAAGGGGTCAAAAACCGTCTTGATTCGAATCGGATTCGAATCAAGTTTGTTATGAGGCCGGTAGCATTAGTATCTAGTTAGTTAGAGAACGGATGATTAGAGAAGCTAGTTAATGCTTTGAGATCTAGTGATTTTATAGACTCTATGCCACTTCTGATATTATTGGCCTAATTTTCCACTTAGAGTTATTAGGGGCCTACGCGGCTGAATCTTGATAAATCACATGGATCTGAATTTTTCGCATCCGACCCTAATCAAGTGATCAGAGCTATTCATCGTGTGGAGAATTCATCGTAACGGTTGGTAATGAATGCGCTTGGGCTAGGCATGGGGGTAGCTCGGTTCCGCATAGGTTCAGGGAAAGCCTTTGTCAAGAATAAGAGTGGCTCAGTTTTGCCGAAGTACGGGACAGTTTGATCCAGTCGAAGCTGAAGGATAGCTCATTTGACCGAGATATAGGTGTGGCTCGGTTTTGCCGAGGCATGTGGATAGCTCGATCGAAGTATAAGATCTTCGGTAACGTCGAGTCAGAACAGTTGGTGGGCCAAAAATCAAGAATGATGCCAATCTTTTCATCGTGTGCATGATTATTGATGCAATGATAATTTTACTCCTCATCAGATTTTTTTTATAATAAAAAAAATAAAAATAAGAATAGAAAAACTATACTCTTGAGAATATTTATCTAGCAAGCTATTTAAACTTTTCAAATTTTTGCCTACATTTTGTGAAAAATTTTGAATGAAAATTTTGTTGTCTAAGAAAAAGAAAAAATTAGGAATGAATGATAATTTGTGTCAAGAATAACTTATAATAATAGATCATAACAACTTCTTTTTTAAGTTTTCCACAAATAAATTCAGCTGACTTTATTATTTTTCATTTATATGTATTTTTTTAGAATATTCAACATAGATTTATTTCAAGTATCACGCCTTCTCTTTTTTTTTTTAAAAAAAAAATAAATTATATGCTTCTGATTAAACGCGAGTGATGCCATCTTTATTTGAGATATAAGACTCTAAAGGCTAGCCATATATCATTCTTTGTTTAAAATATTATTTTACATGTCTAGTCTTTAATTCATGTTTAATGGAAAAATGAGGGTAGGTAGAATGACAAGTTGATGGCACGATTAACCACGTTAGATTTCTGACACTAGTAGGTGTAATTTTGCATCGCATTTACTTTCCCTCAATCTATCCTTCTTTTTAAGGACAAAGGCCGGAAAAGACCATCATGGTCCAAGTGCCGCGAATCCAACTTGGATGGCATGGTTCTTCCAGCTGAAGTGTTGTGTTGTTCACCTAACCCCGCCGTGCTTCCTTGCAACACGTCGCACGCCGCAGACCACACCCATAGCTAGGGAGCTCATCCATGGTTTCTATCCCTTTACCTTGTTGATGCTTCCTATGATCTCTGATGTAGAACACTTTATATCTTATAAAATTATATAATTTTAATATATATATATTTTATTAAAAATAGATCATATCTTATAATTTAAAATATTAGCATAAAATCTTTATTATTTAAAGATAAATCTAATTAAATTAAAATAAAAATGCTTTCAAGTATAATCAAACCAAACTTTCTCTTTATAAATACATCCACAAATATTTACACATGCATATATAATGAAAATATTTATTATTATATATAATTTATATATGCATCACTAAAAGTCTTTGGATTCCATATTAATATTATAAGTGCTACCACATGTCTATCTATGGGATGTCCTCCACTTCAATAAAAATATAATCTAATATTATATATATATATATATATATATATATATATAGAGAGAGAGAGAGAGAGTAAAGGTAAGAGGTTTGCATCTATAAAGTTTCTGCTTGCTATGTGTCAAATTTCATTTAATAGCTTTTAAATTTTATTGATTCTAATAACTTTCAAATATCTGTAAGCTTTTTAACTCTGAAAGCAAAGTAGTGTTCATGCCATATGGAGTCTTTGCTCGCTTTTATGTAAAGATTCACTTAATAGCTTTTAAATTATAACTCTGATAGCTTTTGGACATGTATAAATATTTTAATTTTGATAGCAAAGTATGCATTGCATGGACATAAAACTAATATAATTAGTATATATATAGGAAATATTTACATCATTTTGGTACATGTCTAATCTTATTTAATAATATTTAATATGGACATTTTTTTCCTTATATAATTTTTTATTTTTAATGCAACTCATTTAATGCATTTAATGCAGACTATTTTTTTCCTATCCTCAAAAATCTTCCATTAAAACCAAGCGTCCATTTGATAGTTTCCTGGAAAATATTTTTCAGGAAAAGCCTAATTAATGATATTTAATACATACTATTTTTTTTTCATATAGTAAGAAATCTTTCATTAAAACTAATTTCTTATTTAGCTGTTTCCTACAAAAAATTTTTTTTAAAGAAAAGTTTTCTAATGAGAAGAAAAAAGAACATGGGAAAAGAAATACCATTTCCTCAATGGTATTTATTTTCTGAAGAAAGAAAGTGAAAAGTATGTAGGTTTTATATATAATTTTTTTTCTTTTTTAACGAAATCTAAAAAATAATGGTAGAAAATTTTTTCATCCCTATCCTTCCTCCAATCAAATGGGCCCTAAGGCTGAGAGGACTCTAGCCATATTTTAAATGTAATTCTTTTATTTTAAGTAAGAACCATCAAACAAAGCAAATTGAGGATGATTATATATTTTAAATATTGATGAAACTGGAAACTAAATATATCTTTTTTGAATTATAGAAAATATCATATTTACTTTTGCATCCATGCATGTATGAAAACATGTTTGATCATCATAGCTTGATTTAATCTTGATCAACCCAAGCAAAGATGGATCTCCATGTAATTTGTATGTCCTAAATTTAACCCCAACTTCAGCTAAGTTAACCAAAAAAATCAATTACATCATCTTTATGTCATCAATTATATCAGTGCTCATGCATTCCCCGGGCATGTCCAAATTATAATCAACCATCAAATATAACATAACAAGTTGAACAAGGTGGTAGGGATCAGCTACGAATGACAGTATATTAAGCTAAACAAGATGATAGATTAATTATAGATGACAGCATATTAAGTTAAACAAGTTAGGAGGGCAAACAGGAAAAACAACCATGCAATTATAATTTGCTCTTAGGTTGCTTTCCTTGACGTACAGCAGGCACCTGGATGGTTTTTCTGATTATTGTCTTCAAACTAAAGTTGCTTTATGGGACTGATAAGAGTAGCTGAAGTGTATATATATATATGTATATATAGCACCAATGGAAGTCGAGTAGTTGTAAAACATTTTACATAAAGGTCCACTAGCTGAAAGTTAGAATAGAAAGCAATGTAATTGATCCTTTGAGAAGTTGATGCCATTCCATACGTCAAACTACATCGATGCTTTCCATGCGAAAGACATCACTGTGCACAATTTGAGTGGCACGCTCATTATTGCAAAGTAATCCAGAAATAGAGCCATTTGAGTCTTATACCATGTTCCCGTGGGGGATCAAGCACAACTGGTTGCTTTCTTACTCATCTATTGTTAATGCTCAGTCTTATTGATCCAATTAATTTATTAATAGATTAAATTTACATGATTTAAAAATTTAAGTATAAATTAGTTAATAACAGATAAATTTAAATTATAATTTTCTTATCGTATGCTACAAACTAATCATAATCTACTTCAAGTGAAGTTATTGGTGCTATTGATGTCGCTCCATGCAATGGCGAGACTCTTTTCATTGTATTTGATGAGCAACTCTTTTCTTTTATCCAATCAATTTCTATATATTTAGAGCGGTTTTGATATCATTAACACCTCAAACCTACATACTAACCTAATTCATATGATTTTAAAAATTCAACGCAAATTAATTGGTAATATGCGAGCTTGAGTTATAAGCTTCTCAAACTATTTTTTTCTATTCAATGTAAATTATTTTTAAGTTATAATACCTATAAAATCAAAAAATCACCTAAGAGGATGCATAATTTGATTGGTAATCATAAATGTCACCAACTTATTTGTATCAGAATGTGTGGAGTTGTCATGAATTGACTAACAATGTAGACACAGAAGCCTTAAAACAATGAGACAACTAAGATCAAAGTTATCAATTTCGTTTCGTTTCGACCGTTTTGATGGCTTATCCGAAAAGATGAGCCTTACGTTTGCTTCGGGAGATTTTTCAATCATTTCGGTGTGTTTCAGCGTATTTCGGTATGTTTTCGGCACAATATGTTTCGGAACCAATTTATGAATTATTAAACCTTTCAGAACCATTTCAATATATATATATATATATAAAAGAACCCTAGTTACCCTACCCCACGGCCGCATCTCTTAAAAATTCAAACTCTTTATCTTTATGTTGTTATTAGTATTTATGAAGAATGTGAATTATGAACAAATTTTTTATTATATATATATGTTTCGAAACGAAGCACCGAAACGGTTCGATACCGAAAAATTTCTTTTCATAAGCTAAACCGAAACATAATCCGAAACAAATTGACAATTTAGCTAAGACACCTAACGAGTTGTCAACATAGTATGACATTTGAAAGAAAAACTGCATAAATATATTGATGATTAATATTAAGCTCAAATGTGTATCAACAACTTAATTATCACAGCTCTATTGTTAATATCTTAGGCATCTTTCACTTGAGAAGGAAAAATATTCGATAGATGAATTCTAAACTTCGATCTTTAGAAAGCACTTTAAAAGACCTAAGCCCTTCATCTGAAGGCATTTGCCTAAGTGGCGTTGTGCTGCATGTATGCCGTCAAGATTACTTTACACAAGGATCATACCATCAGCATGGCGTAAAAATATAAACATTTCTTTAGTTATATTGTGAATAGAAAGAGCATAGTTCTACGAGCTTTGATAATACTAATTTGCAATACCACATTACTAAGCTTGGCAAACCAAATACAAGGTAGCAACTTCAATTCATATAAAACAGAAAAAAACTTGCAAAATTTATATAGTGATACGATCAGAGAGAAGGTAGAATTTGTTCAAACCCGTCCAACTTGAATCTCTCAAAAAAATTTAAAAAAAATAATGAAACTAAGGTTTAGATCTCTTTTGTTTTCATTAATGATCTCAAGTTACAAAGCTCTATTTGTGCTAGTAAGATCCAGCCTTTCCTAATTCGGAAATTTTTTTTTTTTCAAAATAGACATAGCTAATGGAAAAATCATTAAAAGCTAAAATTTTATAAGAGATGGATATTAACTTTTACATCAACTTTGTTTTTAGAAGCTTTGTATAATTCTTCCTGAATCATAAGACATGCCGTGCCAATATCTTTTCTAAAAGGAAAATTTTAACTTGATTGAGCCATTTGGAGCCCAAATGATAAAATCTGACTATGATCACACTGGACATCACATCCTTGAGGGATGGCGTCATGATATTTGGTTTAAAAAAAAAAAAATTTAAGCATCATACAACTCAGTTATGATTGAAGTGTAATTTGACTTCTTAATGCAATGAATCTTACTCCAAAACTTATTTCAATCTTTTCAATGTAGCTATAGTGATCCACATCAAGTCTAATGATCTTCTTGGATTAATTAGCCTAATGAGAACGGAAGAGGAGTTTTGCAACCGTCTTCTTAAAAAGTTCAAGATTTAGAAATATATTTTTGACATTTATCTTGTTTAAAGGCCACTTTTTTATTAAGCTACAACAATAGGAGCTTGAATGGTAATTGTTCTCTCTTTAACCTACCACATGTTCTTTAGAAACTCTTAGCAATTAAACAACGGTTGTAGTGTTATTAAGACCAGAGAGTGCTTGTTGAAACATTTCTTAGCTTGGACCTCAGTTGCAGTCAAGTAGCCATCAGCAGAGGGTAATAACTGATCAAATGGCATCTTGTAGCTGTGAGACTAAAAGAGACATCTTTGTTTCTCTTATTGACTGAAAAATCATACTTCAGACTTCATGTGTCTTATTTGCTTATTGAGCTTGGGATGGATCAGTGTGTGCCTGAGAACCAGCAAGTGGATGAGAACTACAATCAGGCTTGGCATGAACAGTGTATCTTCTTCAAAAGAAACAGTAACAAAGTGTCCTCTCGAGTTTCTCCCATTATAAGTTTGAATGGTGTTGAATTAACTATTATAAAACCATGGATCCTGATGAAACAACAGAGACTCTAAGGTAGTGTTTGATAGGAAAATATTATCTATGGATAAGTATATGGGATAGAGTTTATCTCTTGACTATCCCTAGTATCCCTTGGCTATCCCATTGATCATATCAAATGCAAAAAGGTAAATCCATAGGATAACCTTTTTTTACTCTTATTTAGAAACCAGCTATTCCTGCATTTTTTAGGAAATAAATTGAGGGGATATCTCATGGTTAGCCATGGTTAACCATGGATTATCCCTTTGATTAATTTTATTCCTTGTTATCCCTTATAGTTATGGGGGAATAAGGGGATATCCCCTCTTATCCCTTATTTCAAACACTACCTAAACGTTCTTGTAGTCATCTTGAACCGCCATTAGAAATTGTACAAGACTCTCGTTACGTGGGCTCAATGAGAGCCAGCCAATCCCATGATGCAAACCGAAAAAACAAGAATAAAAGAAGTATTGACCAATATAAAAAAAAACTTTAATACGTTTCTCTTTACAAGTAATAGGAGTCCTAATTTTATTAACTCTGAATAAGTTTATGGTTAGTACTCTTTTATTTCAGAAAATATTCTGATACTAATCCAATTTCTTCTGAGCCAATATTATTTTTAATTAGGTCCCTGATCTACCTCATTAAATAAAGCAATTCAATAATAATAAATAGTGATATCATTTTTTGAAATATAATATTATAATATTATAATTATAATTATGTTATATTTTATAATAATATAATATAATATAATAATAATATAAATATGAGGTAGATTTGGCTAAATTTGAATTTAGCCAAGTCCATGATCAAATTACCTTTCGCACTCTTGAATCCACAAAGATCTCACAATCACCCAATCTTTTCTATTTTTTTATTTTTGAGATTCGTGAATTAGATAGATCTAAAGATGGGGAAGCTGATTGGATATAGGTTTGGCTACATTCGAATGTAGTCAAGTCTGCCTTATATAATATTATAATTATATTATAATATAGTAATATTATAACAACAATAAAGCCTTAATTTCAAGCTAGTTGGAATCAGTTGTATGAATCTTTTTTCTTCATTCATCTTTGTTATGAAACATATTTTTTTATAAGATGTAAAAAAATAAACATAATAATGTAAAAATAATAGTATAATATATTATATCTATTTAATATTATTATTAAATAATTAGTTATATGATAAATTTAATATTATATTATATAATATAAATTTTATTAATGTATTAGTATAGAAATAATATAATTTTTATTATATAAAGAAAAATAATTAATTATTATCTATAATTTAACAAAATTATTCTTTATTATTTATATTAATACATAATAAAATTAAATAAAAATATTAAAAGATTAAATTAAAAAACTTATAATATTAATTATATATACATTGCAATAGCCTTTATATATAATTAATTTATAGATAAATATAAAATTTACTTGATCATAACTTCTTTTTTATTCAAAAATTATGATATTAAATTGACATTAAATTCTTACTAGATGGCAACCTCATGAAACCATCATTTATTCATGTCACCATGTTTTATGGTAATGTTTATGGATGAAATAAATGTTTGGATAGATGCTTATTGAAATAAATTTGAGGATTCTAAGATATTTTCATAATGTATTAGAGGAATATTTAGGATTTGGTTGTCTTATAAAAACCACTAACTTGAATATGAATTATTTATTAACAGGTCAAATTTCAAATCCAAACTTTATATGTTTAATAAATGGATAAACTGACCCTAATAATAAAAAGGCTAAATTACAGTATTGACCCTCAAAATTAGGGGTGTATCAGTTTAGTTCCTAAACTTTAAAAAGTTAAAAGTAATCCTAAACTTTCTTTTTTGTTTCACTTTGATTCCTACTATTAAACAGGAAACATGCCGTTTGATATTATACCATAGTACACATGGCATATAGATGGCAAAATCAAATTTAAAATTCATTACCAACCTATTAACCCGTTAACTCAATATCCAATAATTCTAAAAAAACCTCTTTCCTTCCTCCTCTCCTTCGACCTCCGACCACAGCCCCTTCGTCCACAATCCTACCCTCCCCCACCGCGGCTCCTCCCTCCCTCCTCCTCCATCCCACAGCCTCCTTCGGTTTGTGGATACGCTTTAAACCTGTAAATGCTTCTCTCTTCAATAAACTTGGGGGAACTCTGTGGCCTTCAATTTTTTATAGGAAAAAAAGGCGATCCTTCTTCCAACCAATGTGGGGTAAGCTGCATGAATCGCATGGACCGCATCTCATTCGCTTGAGCTAAACACCATAAATACACCTTCAAATCATTTAGCCAAGGCATCTAAAAATAAATATTCTTTTCTTCTTACTTCTAGTTCTATTTTTGTAAGACGTGGAAGAGTAATTGGAATGCCTCTTTGAGAGGGTTAGGGTGGAGGTATTCTATCCCTTTGTCAATGTGTACTCCTTGCCATCGTCTGCTTATGAAACAGCGTGAGTAGCCATGATACCCCATCCTCAGTGCAATCAGATCTAGGAGGCCTTCCACGACCCCCTTACACCTTAGGGAGGGGGCTTCCTCCCCCTCCCCCCCACCATTGCGCATGCACCACGAGAGGTGGGGGCTGCAAGGGCGTTTTGTAGCCCCCTTTTTCCTCATTCCTCCATCGCACGCACTACATGGCGGGAGCCTTTTACGGCCCCCTTCAGCCTCCACGAGTGAGGGATGGAGGAGGCTATGACGTGAGGAGGGGGAACGGTGGTGGATGAAGGGAACTGGAGCAGGAGGGTGCAGGGATGGGTGGAGGGGGCCATAGCGAAAGGCAAGAGGGAGCCGCAAGGGAAGGGGAAAGAGGTTTTTTTTTAAGGATTATTCAATATTGGGTTAACGAGTTAACGATTTGATAATAAATTTAAATTTGATTTTTTCATCTGTATGCCATGTGTACTGCCATATGGATGAAAATAAGATGATATTTTCTCTATTTAACGGTAGAGACCAAAGTGAAACAAAAGCAAAAGTTCAGAATCACTTTTGTAATTTTTTTAAGTTCAGAAACTAAAGTGACACAACCCCCTAATTCAAGAGTCAATAATGTAATTTAGCCTAAAAAAAATGACATACGCTAATCTTTTTAACCTGTTTAATCCATTTAACCCATTTAATTTTTTAATCAATAATAAAATAGATTAGATAAATGAATTAACCCGACTCAATCCCATCCAATTAATTACTTAAATGGTTAAGAACATTAAATCCTAATTCGATCCATTTAATACATAAATTTATATTCATTAATTTGTTTACTTACCACATATGGTAAAATTTTAAAAGATAAAATTAAAAATAAAAATAGAAAAAATGACAGGAGTAGCTCATAAAACTTAGATGCTCCATTTAGAAAGAGTGATATTTTAACAATTCATGGTAAGGATAGAGGTAAAGGTAAACCTAAACTAATATGGATAGAAATAATTAAAAAGATATAATTTTGTAATTTAAATATCGCAAAGTGGAGGAAGCATATTCATGTAGCCCGATCGAAAAAGGCTTCGATGAGTTGAGTTGAATTGAGAATCTCTTTACTTATTAAATCAAAAATTAAATTGATTTATTAATTCAAATCTATAACCAAATTAATCCAAAATCCATTTATGGCCCATTAAAGATCCATTTGTATCGCCCATAGATTGAGAATTGAGATAGCTGTTCCCAGCCGTTCACCGGCAATTCCTGGAACACGGCTGCTTGTTTAGCCGAGCAGCCAATCGAAACAGGCCTTGGCAGGCTTTCGGGCACCAGTATATAAAAAAAAGGAAACCTAGCTCCCTTCACTCCCCCCCGTCCCCTCCTCGTCTCATCTCATACCACAAAACCAAGCAAGAACAATGGTAACGAAGTTACCTCTTCTCTCGTGGCTGCAGAACTACCTCTTCTTCCTATTCCTCTCCTTCACCATCATCTTCTTTGTGATCTCTCTGCTACTTCCATTACTGAGATCGCAGCGTTGGTGTGACTGCCACGTTTGCAAGGCCTTTCTGAGCCAATCCTGGACCACCGAGTTTGCGAATCTCTGCGACTGGTACACCCACCTCCTCCGCCAATCGCCGACCGGAACCATCGACAATCATGTGCTCGGTAACACGATCACCGCTAACCCCGATAACGTGGAGTACATGCTCAAGACTCGGTTCGACAACTTCCTCAAGGGGAAGCCCTTCTCGACCATCCTCGGCGACTTCCTCGGGCAGGGCATCTTCAACGTCGACGGCGAGTCCTGGCAGTTCCAGCGCAAGATGGCCAGCCTCGAGCTCGGCAGCGTCTCCGTCCGCTCCTACGCCTTCCACATCGTCTCCGCCGACGTCCGCCGCCGCCTCCTTCCCCTCTTCACGTCCATCTCCGACAGCACCTGCGCCGCCGAAAGCGTCATCGATCTCCAGGAAGTCTTCCGGCGATTCGCCTTCGATAGCATATGCAAGATCTCCTTCGGGATCGACCCGGGCTGCCTGGAGTCGCCGCTACACGTGTCGGAGTTCGCGGCGGCCTTCGACACGGCATCGAGGTTGTTGGCCGGGCGGGCAATGGCGGCGGCGCCGATGATGTGGAAGCTGAAGCGGCTCCTGAACGTGGGCTCGGAGAGGAGCTGAAACGGTCCATCCGGACGATCAACGAACTAGCCGAAGAGGTAATAAGGCAGAGGAGGAAGCAGGGCTTCGCCTTGAAGCACGACCTCCTCTCTAGATTCATGGGCTCAGTCAACGACGCCCGCTACCTCCGCGACATAGTCATCAGCTTCTTGCTGGCCGGTCGCGACACGGTAGCGGCCGGCCTCACCGGATTCTTCCTCCTCCTCTCGAAGCATCCGGCAGTAACAGCCGCCATTCGAGACGAGATAGCCAATGTCATGAGAGGCAGCGGTGACGACGAGGTGGCGAGCTTGGAGCAGCTGAAGGAGATGCACTACGTCCACGCGGCGATGTACGAGAGCATGCGGCTCTACCCGCCGGTCCAGCTCGACTCAAAATTTTGCGTCGCCGACGACATGCTCCCCGACGGAACCTTTGTGGGCAAGGGGACGAAGGTATCATACCACCCCTACGCCATGGGGAGGATGGGGAGCATCTGGGGAGCCGACTGCGAGGAGTTCAAGCCCGAGCGGTGGCTCCGTGACGGGAAGTTCGTGCCGGAGAGCACGTTCAAGTACCCGGTGTTCCAGGCCGGTCTCCGGGTGTGCCTCGGGAAGGAGATGGCTCTCATGGAAATGAAGACCGTGATCGTGTCGGTGGTCCACAGCTTCGATGTCCAAACGCTCGATGGGGACCGATCGCCAAAGTTCGCCCCAGGGCTCACTGCGTCGTTTGCCGGCGGGCTGTCGGCTCGGGTGCGGCGGAGGAGCTCCAGCAAGGAAAGCCCGGATCATGGTGCATGTTAGCACAATTATAGTTGGATGTGCTAATGTGCACCACCAGTCCCATCCGGTAGAAATGGAAGAAGGGTTCATGTTCGTCGGGGTTCATGTACTCATCGGTTATGGCTATCCGAATAATATTGTTCAATAATAAAATAAACATTAGCTTTTGAAGGGCATTTTTATTTTTTTCCTTTCTTCTTCTTCTTATTTTATTTTATTTTAAGGTTTGTTGCTATCAAAGAAGGATATACAGTGATGTGTTTCCATTGGTGGACGGTGGCAGCGGATTTTACTAAAGGCCAGTTGAGATGGATAGAGTGTGATTTCAGTGTCAAATACGTACATTGGTGATGTGTTCATCTTGACTCAGCCAGCACGATGACCCCCCGGGGCACCCATTGTTTTATGTTTCATCGATAAGGTTTGTGCATGCATGTGCCACATCCATATATAATTCCTGTTCCCATCAAAGCCTAAAATGATTAAAATCAAGTTGCTTTGCATGACACTCTGTTAGCTAGATATTTTCTTTTCATTTCATCAACTCTTTTCAACTAAAATCTGATGGTGTTCCATATTTTTTTCTCCATAAGAAAGCAATTTTTGTGTTTGTGTGCGTGAGAGAGATTACTGTCAGGTGGTTGCATTGTTTGATGTTTTATGTAGAGCTACGTTGCATCTCTTTTGAAATTTATTTTATCTAGAAAGATTCGCATCTTTTTCTTTCTTTTTCAGTACTACTATATTTTAGTTTCAGTGCACCGCATCTAAGTGCCGCTTCTTCTTCTTCTTCTTCTTCTTCTTCTTTTTGTACAAACAGACGATCGTATCTTTTTAGGATGAATCAAACTCGATATATCAGAGTACAAATTTTAAGAGAAAATCAAAGGATACGGATCATCCGATGACCAAATCCAAGGACCAGAGTGATGGACCACCCGGGCAACTACCCAGTCAGCCGCTGAGTTAGCTTCCCGATAGATATGTCGGACCCGGATGGTCTCAGCCTGACAAAGCATAGCCCGAATATCGCGGATCAGAGGAGTAAAAAAGCACTGATCACCAGAGTCCTGACTGAGCCAACTAATAACAGAGGTGGAATCCCCCTCAATAATCATCCTGCGGCTCCTCAGACTGCAAATAGAAAAAAAGATACCGGCCCAAGCCGCATACAACTCCACTAAAGGGACCAATAGATCAAGAAGGCCGAAGCCACCTGCAGCTATCATCAACCCATCCGCCCCACGGATCACAAAGCCCGAACCAGCAACTCTACCACGGACACTCCCATCAAAGTTGATTTTGACAAACCCTAGGGATGGGGGCTCCCAGGAGATAAGATCGCCGCTGGTGCGCTGCCAAGGCAGCAAGGGAGCCCCAGCTTCCAGGGTTGTCAGAACCAAGAACAGTTTGATGAAGAGTGTACTCCGCAGAGAGGGACAAAGCAGTCTGAATAATCCTAAGAGGGGGAACAACCTCATCAGAGAAGATGAACCGGTTCCGAGATAACCAGACCTGGTAAGCTATATAAGTAGCTGAGGTGCCCACCTTCCAGTTACCCTTCCAATTGTCAATCTTGACCAATCGCAGAAAAGAGTTGCGACTAGGGTCACTCCCATCACCCCAGAGACCGAACCCCGAAATCTGCCAAATCAATCTCGCTCTACCACACAAGAAAATAGCATGATCAATGGTCTCATCGTCTAGCCCACAAAGAGGACACGTAGGCTGGATCGACAGACCCCTCCTAGAGAGCAGAGAACACATGGGAAGGCAATCCCAAGCTATTTTTCAAATGAAGAGGCGAACTCTGGGGTGAATGGAAAGCTTCCATATCCAAGAAACATCCAAAGTAAGCCTGGGCTGAGGTCTGTAAGCCTTCACAAGATCTCTGATAGGGGCACGAGTCGAAAAGGATCACCTCCATAATGTGGTGTCAGGAGTATGACCCGACATCAGAGGAATAGAAAGAATACGCTGACAGAGCTCATCACCAACAGAGAGGACACTAAAGAAGGGTGCCAGGCGTGACGATCATGATCAATCAAATCAGTAACTCTCATACCACTGGGAATATCAGAGCTCACAAAAGTAGGCCACCGGCTAAGGGAAAGATCTGCAATCCAAGTGTCACAGACAGCATCAACAGGGACACCATCACCAATCATCCATGAGATGTGAGACAGGATGGCAGGGCTATGACGACAGACCTCTTTCCAAAAGAAAGAGTATCCCCGAATAGACTGAGGAAAAGTAGAAGGGGTCCAGTCTCCATATTTGGCACGCATAAACGAGCTCCACAAGCAGTGTGGATCAAGCAGGAACTGCGAAGCATGTCTAGCAAGCAAAGCATCCCTCCTAACTATGAGAGAGTGGATCCCATGCCCCCTTCTGAAATTGGCAGACAAACAGTGTCCCAAGCCATAAGGTGGATACCATGACCAGCCTGCATAGAGCCCCAGAGGAAATCTCGGAAGTATCTCTCCAACCGCCTTAGACAAGAAACCGGAACATCAGCATTAGATAAGATGTAGATCGGGAGAGAAGTAAGCACAGACCGGATAAGGGTGAGCCTGGCCATCATAGATAACCCAGTGACCTGCCAACCATCCAACCGGACCTAGACACGGTGCTCAAGGTCACTAAAATTAGAAGTACGCAGCCATCTCCCAGTGATGGTAATCCCCAGATAGGAAAGACGGTCAGCCTGCATAGAGATATCCAAAATTTGCATAATAGATTTCCTGACAGGAAGATCAGTTTTCTAACTGAAGCAAATCACATATTTACTAAGGTTAACTTTCTGACTAGAAGCCCGACAATAAGACTGAATGACTGTAGCAAAGATAGAAGCATTGAAGGTAGTGGCACTGCCCAAGAAGATACAGTCATCAGCAAATAGAAGATGGGAGAGAAAGGGCCCATTAGGCCCACCCCTATAAGGAACAAAGGAGAGATCCTGCTGAGTCAGAGAAAGAGCCCGAGATAACGCATCAGCAGATAAAATGAACAGGAATGGAGATAAAGGGCATCCCTGCCTCAGACCAACAATAGAATGAAAGAACTCCGTCTGGCCACCATTAATAATAATAGAGAAGGACGGCCGATAAACACAAGCTCTAATCCAGGCAATAAAGAGATCAGCAAATCCAAACTCCTGAAGAGTGCGATAGAGAAAATCCCAGCTCAGTCTATCATAAGCTCTCTCCATATCCAGCTTCACCGCCATAAGACACCGACGGGAAGAGGCACGGTGAAGATCATGCATGAACTCTTGAGCAAGCAACACATTATCAGAGATGCAGTGACCTCTGAGAAAAGACCCTTGCTCAGGAGAGATAAGGCGAGAAATCATCGGCCTCAGCCGAGAAACCAATCGACGAGTGCAGACCTTGTATAAAGTAGTACAAAACTAATCGGCCGGTAGTGTTGAGGAATAGAAGCATCTGGACGTTTAGGCACCAAGGTAATAAAGGTCCGGCTCCAGTCAGAGGGAATAGAATTAGACAAAAAAACCTCCTGGATAGCCTCCACAACATCCTGGCTCACAATCTCCCAATAGTGACGGAAGAAAAGGGGGGGGGGGGGGGAATCCATCAGCCCAGGGCCTTATCAGGCCCAAGGTCCCATAAAGCCATCCTAATCTCCTCGAGGTAACATGCCTAGTGAGAAGGTCGTTCTCAGAACCTGAGACCTTAAAGGGGGATGGAACAGGAGTAATAGGGAAGCCATCCCCCGTCAGCTCAGTCCATCTAAACTGGAAGAAATGATGAAACTGATCTTTGATAACCTGGATATCCTCATGGATAGTCCCCTCCTCGTCAACAACACGCCGGATCCGGTTCACCGAACGGCGATTTAAAGTGGCCTGGTAAAAAATCTAGTGTTCTGATCACCTTCCTTGACCCACTGAATCCGGGACCTTTGCCTTCAAAAAATCTCCTGCTGCCGAAGGAGGGAGTGATGGAGAGCCAGGTTAGAATGGAGAGAAATAAGGTCAGAAGCAAGAAGCCAAACTGATCTTCCTTAGCCTGGAGAGAGGCAATAGTAGACTCAACCTGCTCTACTTGCCGCACAATGTTACCAACCTCCACCCTATTCCATCTAGAAAGTTATGTCTCGCAAGCTCCAGGCGTCTGGATAATCTATAAGTAGGACTCCCTCTAACAGGAGTGCGCCACACCTGAGCGATTAATGTCTTGGCACCAGAGTAAGAGGTCCAGAATTTCTCAAACTTGAAGGGTCTCCTCTGCTGAGCAGCCATATCAGTGGATATGAGAATGGGATAGTGATCCAGGCAATCCTGATAAGTGAGTAACTGTAGTGGACGGATGATACCGAAGCCAGTTAGGGGTGGCCAAAGCTCTATCCAGGCGTTCCCAAACTCTAGCAGATCCCAACCGGTTATTGCACAAGTAAATTGGGACCCATGGAAACCCAGGTCCAGTAAATCAATAGCGATGAAGGTCCTGAACTCCGAAACCCCAGGGGACACAACAAACCGCTTGCCACCCTTCTTCTCATTAGCCCCAACTATACAGTTGAAGTCACCAGCAAGCAAAGAGGGAACACCTTGGGAAATCAAAGACCGAATCTCATCCCAGAGCACACGATGCTCCGAAAGTCTGTGCTGGCATACACACCCAAAAGAAGCCAAGGGACCGACATCCCCTCAATAATGACAAGCGCAACCTGCTGGGAACAACAGTGAAAGGCGTCCACTCTAATATCCGCTCTCCTCCATAATGCCAAGATACCACAGATAAACCAACAGAGTCTATAGCATAAGAAGACCAAGCTTTAGAAATCTGCCTCCTAAGACTAGCCAGACTAGTCCCTGACAGGTGAGTTTCTAATAAGATATAGATGTCAAAACTGTGGAGCTGCATAAGCCTCCCAAAAGAGGAGCGAAACGATGGTTTCTGGGCTCCTCTCACATTCCAAATCAGAATCTTCATTTAGAAGGAGCCCCCCCGGTCCCCTGACATCACCAAGTCAGCGGATCCCTGGCCAATACTGTCCATAGCTCACCCGTCACCTCCGGCTGAATGGCCTTCTTAAGGAGAGTGACAGCAGAATCATGGTCAAACCTGTCCTCCGCAGCCAACTGAGTGACCTTAGAGCAAACAACAGGGACATTAACTGCCTTATCACAGGAATACACAGCCCCCTCTATCGACTGAGAATCCTGTTCCATAGAGACATCCACTGGTGTAGAGATCACATTCATGGAGTGAACTCGGTCAAAATCAGAGGCAATGCTTTTCCCCTTCCCTTTGGAAGACCTGGAGACCACCCTCGGAACCGGAGTTGTAACAGGCCGAGCCCGCTTAAGTGGACCCGGTAGGCATCCGACCGAACCTTCGAACGACTAGCCCATTTGTCGGAACCCAAAAGGGCAAAAGGATTAGGTGCAATGTTCAGATTGAGCTGATTCAAGTAGATTCAGACAACCCTGGGCCTACTGCCTCCACTGGCACGCCAGCCACAAACCGGCACTCCCCCAACCCCGGCACAGGGTCCTTCAAGGGAACTGCAGACCCTTGACCACCGCATGAGCTTCAGTCTGGGGAACGTCCTCTGCAACTCTGGCACAGAAGCAACACCAGGGCACTCAGACCCCTCCGGCTCAGCAACAACACCAGGGCATCCAGACCCCCTCGACACAGAACAGAAGACAGTCGGCACAGGAGCAACAGACCCCCTCCCAGGCTTCCTACGAGCAACCTTTCTGGGGGTCTGCCACCCCCAGTGAAGCAGAGGAAGGCCCTGGACCCCCCTGCTCCACCTCCCCGAAGCAGCAGAAGGGCCAAGGGATCCCGTCGACGCCGGAGCGCCGCCATCCACGGGCCGAAGATAGGGACAACTGAGGAGAATCAACAGCCGTTGCAGAAACACACGCACCAGAGGGATGGAGCGACCCATAGGTCCCACATATTCCATCAAGATGCTCATATACAAACTGCTGCCAGAAAGCATCTCCACAGCCACGGATCCTCGCCCCCGGCTGAGAGGTCTACTTAAATCCACCCTGACACAGGCCCTAGCATACCCTCCATGCTGCCTCTCCTTCGTGGAAGAATCGAGAAACAGGAACTCCCCTGCGACTGAAATAATTGAGCTAACAACCGCCTCTGTCCAAAACTCAATAGGGAGTACCGGAAGCCTGATCCATAACAGAGCCGAGAGCAACGAATGATCCAAAGGAATAAATTCGGGGCGCCAGTCAGACACAGCTATAATCTGACCATTGGAGACCCATGGCTTCCCCAGAACTGAGGCCTTCGCTAAGGGGTCGGCGAACCGGAAGAAATAGTGACGATGGGCTAGTGACACTGCCTCTATCTCACTGGAAATGCCCTCCCGGCAGAACTCTCTGATGATAGCCTCTGGGGGCACCCAACGGGAAAGGCTTCGAGCAATAACCGCCAGCTTTCCCCAGCCAGCAGCTTCTTCCTCCAAAGCATTGACAGGAACCTGCACCACCTCCAGGAAGTGGCGCTCAAGCTCATAAATCTTAGCCGGAGATGGAGACGACGCCACCCAAACAAATCTCAGCTGCACGCCGCCATGCCATCCCACCCTTCTTCCCACCATCCGAGACCACTGGAGGAGTAGGCTGAGCAGATGCCATCTCTTAGTGAAGCTCGATCAAGACCGATGGCAAAGTTCACCGGAGATCCGAGGAAAGACAGCCGGATACACAAATCTTAAAGCAAACGCTAGAGAAACACACAGTGCTTTAAAAAAATGACGCGTCAAAATCACTGTAGCAATCCACTGTAGCTACCATCACCTTCCGCTTCTTTTTTTAATTGCATCAATCAAATGAAGCAAGACAAGATATATATTAATCGATCTTCATTTGTTTTCTCTTAGGCAAAAAAAAAAAAGAATGTTCATCTCCCCTAAATTTATTTATAAATAAAACACAATGATCATCAATTTGAGCGACGGAGAAAAGAAAGATATTAATGATAATGATTGAAAAAAAGATTAAAACAAAAATATTAATGATAATTAATGATTGAAAAAAAAAGGATAAAACTAAAAGAGAGATTGAAAACTCCATTTCTTTTTTCAAATGAAGATAGAGAGGAATTTATTATTAATACGGTAAAAGGACATAGTACATCTTCTGGTTCACTTGATAACATTCTTATTAGGTCCTGAACTTTCTACGAGAATTCCTTATACCTGAATGAGGCGTTCGAGGACTACCTCCGTGTTCTTTCTTTTGTTCCAAACTTGTCATAGTGCACTACAAATTATTGGAGTGAGAATAAATTTCCAAGGCTCCTATACAACGTTGTCTATATATTAAGATGAGCTCAAGAGGAATAATTTCAAAACTATAGGAGGTATATTTTATTATTGCTCAATAAAAACAACATATGATTTCTCGTCAAAGGTTAAACTACTTAAACAACATGCCTTCTAAAAGGATAATATAGACTCTGTAACCAAAAATCTTCCGAAAATCTTTAACTTTACTGGCCATAATATACATACATATATATATATATATATATATATATATATATATATATATATATGGTTTCTTGAAATCATGGGCTAGCGTTGCAGATAATATAAGGGGTAGTAATGCCTTGTTTCCAGGCATTCTTATTTGGGTCAGCTAGGATGTTGTTGTTTATATTGACCCCCTGAAGACTATTGTTGCCTCTTCTATCACTCATGATTGTTTTGGAGGACATTGAAATAAACAAATATTTGGAACATCAATCCTAGAAATTGAAATGTAACATTAAGTTTTTACATTTCATTCCTAATATTTTATGAATGGATAAACTACTATAGACGAGGCCTGCAAGATGCATCAGAAAGCTTTTGTTGGTGAGCTGAAAGATTAATGGATCATTGCTGTTGCAACTAGGAGTGGTGAATCCGTCAAACGACTCATGGTTTTCATGACAAAGAATTAGTGCTGATGCAAACCCTCTCCAGTTATCTCTTCTAATTCAATGAGGTTTGAGGTTTTATGTCCATTAACTCTAAATGTGAACAATAATCTTCTTGCATTTGTATGGATATCATTGGCTAGTTAGATTAGATTTACTTTGGCCACATGATTTTTGAAATACAAAATTTAATAGGATGCCGGAAAGGATTCAAATCAAACCAAAATTACTCGTATGTAATAAGGACAAGATTACGGAGAAGGGTTCAAATCAAATCCCAAGTTAATGCACATAAGAGGGGTGAATAATCATAAAGTCTATAAGGTTCACGGTAATCCATCTTGTTAATTAATATGGGATCACCATGTAAATTACTTTACTTGGCAATTAGATATGATAAATTGAATGATAATATTTAATTCTCTATAATTTAAGATTATCATAAATCATAATAATCTAATTCCATGAAGTTTGATAATCTTAAATTATGCTATTAACTTTCATATAAATATTTAATAATATTTAGTTTAATTATATATTTAATTTGAATAATATAATATTTATATATTTAATATCAAAATATATAATATATTATTTTTTATTAATAGTAAATTTAATATATATATATATAATATTTAATATTTTAAATACTATTATGATCTTGCATATTAAATATTATAAATATATATAAAATATTTATATATTATATTATGTATCATAAATTTTAAATATTTGTAATATTTAAATGTATAATGTTTTCAAAATTAGTTTATAAAGAATCTTGATTTTTATTAGAATATTTCATATTCTAGTAAAAAGAAGAGATCACTACTTAAAAAATCAAAAAAATCTATAATAAGATTTAAATAGAATTTAAACATGTAGCGAATTGGTTATCATATTTTGTTATTATGAATCAAATGTGGTAATCTTTAATTTATTCTTAAGAATCTAATTATCAAATGTAGGATTACGAGAAATATAATATTCTTAATAATATTACATTATCGCAAACTAAATGCTACCTAAGTTTATGTACTCAACATCTACTGATCATATAGTTGTTATTCTTCTTTTACAACTATAATTCTTTCCTTACAATGGTAATTCTTTCCTTACTTGATAAGAAAAGAATAACTATAAAGAAAAAATTAGAATGATAAGAAAAGAATAACAACTATAGGATTAATTAAAACTACAATGATAAGAAAAGGATAACAACTATAGGATCAGAAAAAATTACAATAGTAAGAAGAGAATAATGACTATAGGATTAGTAAAAGTTGGCAACCAACACTTAAAAGGCAATATTCTAGACTCTCTGAATATTGTATCCTTTCTTTATACACACCACTAATTTGTTTATTGGAATCTTTTACTTATTACTCCCTCTCAAGTTAAGGTGTGAAAGAGAAAGAACACCCAATTTGCTATGTAAAATTTAAAAACAATTATGAGGAAGAGATTTGGTAAATATGTCGGCTAACTAATTCAAAGAATGTACAAAATGGGTAACCAGAGAGCCTTAAGCAATCTTTTCACAAATAAAGTAATGATCAATTTTCGACATGCTTTGTTTGTGAATGAAACATAGGATTATAATATATATATATATATATATATATATATATATATATATAAAAGGTACTGATATTATCACAAGATAAAATAGAGGGACGTGAGAAATGAAGACCCTAGGTCACTTAAGAGAGAAGCAAGCCAAATGAGTTTAGCAATAATGGATGTAAGGGTATGATATTTGGCTTTAATGCTCAAGCACACAACGTATGCTTCATTTTGGTTCCCTAAGAGATCAAAGTAGAACAACAAATATTGCATAACCTATGATAGAGGGACGTGTTAATGTATATCTTGACCAATCAACATTAAAAAACCCTATAAATCAAGATTAGTAAGTGTGTAATAGTTGGAGAGTGTATAATCTAGCAGACAGTGTCAACTGCATAGGAAAGTTTTAGCTTTGTTATTATGAAATACTGCCATGTTCCAAGCATGCTTCAAAGAGAAGAATTAGAAAAAGGTTCCGTATAAGAGAGTATAGAAGACTTAGTAGTAATTGGTATGGCTATAGGCTTGTAATTAGTCATATTGGCATGCTCAAAAAGATCACAAGCATATTTCTGTTAGGATAAAAATAGCCCATGACAAGCATAAGACACTTGGATACCAAAAAAATAAGAAAGAATGCTCAAATTCTTCATTGCAAATTCTATGCTTAATTGAGTAATAAAAGAATTTAAAAAAATGAGTTACTTCCTATAAGAATTATATCATCTATGTATCAGTAGAAAAATTATGCCTTGAGCTTGATGGAGGATAAATAGAGATATATCATTATGGTTGTATAGAAAACCAAGCTAAAGTAGATAATGACTAAACCTTTCAAACCGGACTAGAGGGCTTTGTATAGTGCTCGATTGAGGCAATACGCATTGTCTAGGTAAATAGAATTATAAAAACAAGGAGGCTTCTCCGTATGTGTTGATAGGCTCTTTTAAGTAACAACGAAGAAATGCATTATGAATATTTATTTGTTTCATTGTTCATTATCTTTCTAGAGCAATGGCGAATACAATATGAATTGTTTGTGGTTTGATAGTTGGACTAAACATGTCTTCATAGCCGACGTTGTATTGTTGATTGAAACCTTTTGTAACCAACCTAGCTTTGAATCTTTCCAAGTTGCCAACTACCTTTAACTTGGTTCTATAAACCCACTTAAAACTGAAAACATTCAATGAAAAATGGCAATGAATAGGAGTCTATATATTTTCATGGAAAGAGCTATTAGTTGTTGCATTGCTTTACACCAACTTAGAGTAGTTAGAGCAGCCTTGAGTGTTTTAGACTTACGAGGTATGGAAAGAGAAAGAGTGAAGAGGATTATAGTGCAAGAGACCATCCTTCGATTTTCCTTGTGTAGTTATTTGATGTGTTTTTAGATTTAAGTGATGCCCTAAATAAAGAGAAGATAAGGAATGTTATAACTTATTATTGATCATGAGATTAGATTTTGACTATTGTTCTACTCAAAATGTAGTTAAGGATGTGAGGTTGAAAAATTCTCTTCTTATGTTATAGTAAGATCATTATTGGAGATTGATGAAAGAGAAGATGCTGATATAAGAAGAGTCAGAAGAACCTACATAAGGCATTGATATAGTTTAAGAATATGAAGTCTATCCTAGTAAGCTTTGATCTTCAGAATCATTTATTAAATTTAAGCAATATTTAGCCATTGCTTAGGATATATGAGCTCCCCTTGAGTTAAATGATCAATTGTAGAACTGAACATGTAAGACAAATTATTTTATCAAAGATAACATGTCATAGGTACATATATTTAGCTAATAGAAACATGAAGAGATCCCTTATAATTTTGAGATGCATGAAAAAGTTTTAGATTAGAAGTTATTTTCTCCACAATTTCTCCAATTAGGATAGCAATGTCACCCAAAGTACCTTATGAAGGAATAATTTAGATCCTTTTCAAAAAGTATCTTGTATGGTGAACCTATACATTCAAGATTGATGTAAGTGCTTTATTTAAAAGGAAGATTGCCATATTCTTCAACCACAACTGCTTAGGGCTATGAAACAAAAGTGTCAATATCCACTCCATGGTATATCTATATTTCTTTTTTATTTTGCTATTATGTTTAGTTGTATGTGGATAAGAGACATATCTTATAATGCCATTATTAAATAAGAGCATGAAAAATTTTCATTCTTATTGGATTTGCCACCACCATAACTTTGGAAAATTATAATTCTTCTTTCAAATTGATTTTCAACTATCTATTTAAATTGGTTAATTGTTGGAACAAAAAACATAACAAAATAGTTTTAATAATCAATTTGAAAAATGCGACAAAACATTTTTAACTCCTCTTGATATGTATGATTGAACTTCTTATATAATTGTAATGCTTTACACCTGGGCTTTTGCAAATATGGGCATATGATGGAAGACCATCAAATTTGGTTGGTTTTCCATGATTCTCATTGTAAAAAGTTAGAATTTGATCTCTATTATTGTTGGTTCTATGAAAGGTTCCTCTTCCTCTTGAATTGGCATGCCTTCTAATTAGATGGTTATTAGAATGTTCTCTTCCATGATTTACAACAAAGGTTTATTTTTCATAATACATTTAGTCTCATGATGCTTTTTATAATCAAATAAAAAGTTTATAAATTCATCAAATGAGGGAGATGAAAAATAAACTTGCATGATTGTGATAAAACTTTCATACTTTTCACCAAGATCATTGAAAGACCAATATATATACCTTTTCATTGCCATCAACTGATTATTTGATTGGAGTGAATTAATCGCTAAATTCACTTTTGATAGATATTCTTCAAGAGTGGGGTGCTCATCCCTCTAGGTTTCATGTAGTTTTTGCAAGAGATCTCAGTCTCTTTGTTTCAAGGAGTTTGCAAAGAATTTCTCAAAGATTTTTTATATTTTCCTTGTTGAAGGTTTCAACAGTAAGCATATAAACTTTAGATGATAATAGAGCTATGATAAGGCTTTTGATAATCCATCTTCTTACAACAAAATTGATAGAAGGAGATTTTATTCTTCTTTGACATCAAAAGAATCATTGGTGGCTTTGGGTACTTTGAGTCAAAAAGAATGTTATGTGCCATCGATATACCTTCTATCAGCAAAAGCATCTAGTCTAGTCAAGTGGTTTAGTTTTTTAAAGTTATGTTTTCATCGACTATAGCAAAGATTTGAGCTATAGTTGTGATGTGAGAGAAATAGATGAGGTTGAAGAAGCCATTAAGAGAAAAGGAATAATGTGAAGAAAAGTTCTCGTACCATTAATACTATAAAAAGGCTAGAAATATTCTTATGGAATTACTCATTCTTTTCTTAATTATTAAGGATGTTGTATCATTATCTATTGATATATAAATTACATATACAAGTAAGGAAAGAATAATAATTATACAATTAATAGAGGTTGATCACTAAAACTTAAAGCAATATTCTAGACTTTGTGAGCATTCACACTATTGATTGGGAGTCTAGACTTCGGGATTTGATTTGAATCTTTTCTTTATAATCCTTTCTTTATTATATACAATTAATTTGTTTTGATTTGAATCTTCTCCTTATTAGTTTGAAAGTTTGTGCATTTATTTTCTACCTTTTTGTCCTTGTGGCAAGGGCCCTTATAGGTTACAAATTAGTAATAAAAGAATGCATGGAATAGTCATTTTCCTTTTTCAATGTAACTTCTAAAATTTGAAATTAATTAAGTGGCTAGAATGAAGTTATATAGTAAAGAAAAATATAAAATTTATTTAGAAATGAATTTAGATTCAAAAGAATTGAATTTGTAACCATGAATCAAGACTTGATATTTTTTCAAGCCAACAACATAAAATGAAGATACCAATGGAGAAAAAGAATACAATTTACCTGAAACTGAATGTGATGCAAGAAGGATTGAATTTGATGAAATGAACCAGAGTTGGATACTAAAAGAGTATAGACTCTTCAAATTTCAAGCCCACCAATCAACAATTGATAATTTTCTAATTGATAAAATACGAATCTAATTGGACATAGTAATGAGTTTTAATAATAGCTGAGTAAAACCTTCCATCATTCATACAAATATCTATGGAAGAACTCTGTACGTTTACGCATAGGCTACCATCGGTGATCCCATCATAAATATCAATATTCACATGAAGAATTTTGCATGAACTGCACTTTGATGGAAGAACAAGACTGTGTTGACTTTTTCGTTTGAAAAGTTAAAAATAAAAAAAGGGGAAGTTAAGGCCCCATGCAAGCATTTAAAGCTCGCGTTGGGACGCTAGCTGAACGCCAGCGAGCTTCGCGGAACGCTCGCGAGCGTTCCGTGATTTTCGAAAACGCTCGAGCGTTTGCTCGAGCGTTCTGCTATTCCTTCCGTTTGGGAAGGAACGGTCACAAGGAGAAACGGTCATTTTTTTTTAATATAAATATATGGATAAACTAAGGGAAATAAGCAGTGAATATAGAAGGAAGAAAAAAAAATCCTTTAAAAAAAAATTCCGTTGCTACAAATCCTGTTGCTGCAAATCCGATCTTGTTGCTGCAAATCTTTGAAGATCTTGTTGCTGCAAATCCTTGAAGATTCTGTTGCCTGTTGCTGCAAATCTTTAAAGATCTTGTTGCTGCAAATCCTTGAAGATTCTATTGCCTGTTGCTGTAAATCCTTAAATATTCTGTTGTTGCAAATCCTTGAAGATTCTGTTACTGCAATTCCTTAAAGATCCTGTGCTGCAAATCCTGATGCTGTCTCAAGAAGTCTAAACAAGGAAATCTGTCTCAACAAACTACCGGTGGTAAAATATTTATTTAACTGTTTTATTATTATATTGGGCATCTGAGGAATCACTGGGTTTGAACCTCCACCCGATCGTGCTCGCGGTAGAAGGATCGAATCAAATCAGGTCGTTGTACCTTGGAGACAATTCGCCAACACCCGCACGAGGGACGAAAACTTGTCCTTAGGGCAGTGTTTTAACACGCCTCGACCAGTTTGATTCCTTTTAATTTTGATTTTAATTTAAATTTTGAGTATAAATTTTTGATTAATTTTTTAGCATTTTTCTAATAAAGAAAATTTGCAAAAAAAAACAAATACTTTTTGGTTGTGCAGAATGAATTAAGAAACCAATTTTTCAAATGGGTTCTGATGATCTTAGTGCAATTAAACCAGAAAAATTTAATGGATCATTCTTTAGGAGGTGGCAAAGCCAAGTGAAATATTGGCTTACCACTTTAGGTTTATTTTCTGCCATAGAATTTTAGATCCCAAATCTAATAGTCAACAAGGTTCTTCTAGTATAGTTGATACCTCATCTTCAAAAAACACCCCAAGAAATAGATTTTCATTGTAGACATAGAATTTTAAGTGCCCTATCTGATAATCTTTATGTGTCTACCTTCCTACTAAAACTGCTAAGGAACTATGGGATGCTCTTGAGGCTAATATGGGATGGTTGATGCTGGTCTAGATAGATTCACTATCTCAAAATTTTGAAAGTACATAATGATAGATTCTAAACCTATTAGCATTCAAATTCATGAATTCCAAGATTTTCTCAGAAAGTCAGAGTTGACTGGCTGTAGTTTTTCTGAAAACTATAAGGTCCAAGCCTTAGTAGATTCCCTTCCACCTTCTTGGTCATCCTTTACTCGAGAGCTTAGCCACAAGCAAGGTAGCTTGACCCTAACAGAAGTGATTAACTCTATTAGGATAGAAGAGGAACACCGGCTTAAGCTAAATCAAAATCAAAAGACCGACCTTGGACCTTAAATCAATCTGACTGAGTCAAATTTAATTCTAAATCAATTCAAACCTAGGAGAAAGAATTTTAAGAAGAAGAAATTTTAATTTAGATCCAATCAATCATACAAACCTCCTCAGAACCGATCAAATTGGAACCGACCGAATCAGAAGTCAAAGAATTATAAAGGCACATTCTGCTTTGTGTGCGGAAGGACAAATCATGTGGCGAAGGACTGCCACCGAAAGACTGAACCATTGAGGAAATCATCCAAACCACAAGTTAACGTGGTTGAGAGTAGTGCTGAGCCTTCTTTTAGGTCGATAAATTCAAAATTCTTAATTAACTCAACCCAATCTTCTTGTAATTGATGGCTTGATTCAGGAGCTAATGTTCATGTTTGTTTTGATCGCTCCTGGTTCTCCACTTTCAGAATCAAGTGGAGGAGGTGTGACACTTGGGAAAACTCTTCAGCACAAGTGCTTGGGAAAGGTCAAGTGGATCTAAAGATGACATCTGAAAAATCTTGGTCCTTCATGAAGTGTTGTTAGTTCCTAGTGTTAGAAGAAATCTGATTAGTGGATCTCTTCTTATATCTAGAGGATATAAAAATTATTCTAGAGTCAAATAAAGTTGTAATTATTCGTAATAATGAGTTTGTTGGTAAAGGTTTTGTGTGAAGGTCTTTTAATTAAATGTATCCTCTAAGTTATCTAAAAGTTCTCTTTCTTTTTAATGTTGAATCTTCAAATGTTTGGCATAGTAGACTTGGTCATGTGAATTTTGATCGTATTCATTACATGACAAATCTTAATCTAATTCCTAAGGTTCATATTGATAGAAAGTTTAAATGTGAGATTTGTATTCAAGCTAAGATGCCTAGAAAACCTTTTAAATCAGTAAATAGGAGTTCAACACTTCTTGAATTAGTCCATAGCGATGTATGTGACTCTACCAAGTTTCCTATCGGGAGGAAGTCGTTACTTTGTAACATTCATAGATGACTTCTCAAGATATTGTCACATATATTTGATAAAATCTAAGGATGAAGTATTAGATAAGTTTAAGATTTATAAGGTAGAAGCTGAAAACCCAAACTGAGAAAAAGCTTAAGAAATTTAGGTTAGATCGCGTGGTGAATATACTTGAAATGAAATGACTCTATTTTGTCAAGAATATGGGATTATTCATGAAGTTACACCACCATACTCTCCTCAGTCTAATGGTGTAGCTGAACGAAAAATCGTACATTAATGGATATGGTTAACTCAATGTTAATAGTTCAGGCGTACCTGAGAACTTATGGGGGGAAGCTCTTTTAGCTGCATGTTATATTTAAATAGGATACCCTTTAAGGATAGTCCTAAAACACCTTTTGAGCTTTGAAAGGTAGAACACCCAGGCTAGATTATCTTAAAGTGTGGGGATGCTTAGCTAAGGTAGGAATACCTGAACCCAAGAGAAGAAAAATAGGACCTAAAACTGTAGATGCTATCTTTATAGGTTATTCCTTAGATAGCAGTACAAATAGGTTCCTAGTGATAAACTCTGATAAGTGGCATCTCAAAAACACTCTTATCGAATCTAGAGATGCTACTTATTTTGAAAATGTTTTTCCTTTCAAGAATCAAGTACCAAATCAACTCTCTTAATCCTTCTTGGTTCATGATTCTTTTGAAGCTGGTTTCTCTAATGAGTCAAGGAAAAGGAAAAGATCTAATCCTAAAGGTGAACCTTCTGAACTTAGAAAAAGTTCAAGGATAAGGAAAGAAAAATATCTTGGTGAAGGTTTCTTTACTTTCCTAGTCGAAGGTGAACCTTCTTCTTTTTCAGAGGCGATGTCTTCTCCTGATGCTCCTTTTTGGAAGGAAGCTATCCTTTCTGAATTTAATTCAATCTTACAAAATGAAACTTGGATCTTATCTGATTTACCCCCTGGAAGCAAACCTTTAGGGTGTAAGTGGGTATTTAAGAAGAAATTTAGACCTGATGGTTCAATAGAAAAGTATAAGGCTAGATTAGTAGCCAAAGGGTATAACCAAAAGAAAGGGTTAGATTTCTTTGATACATATTCTCCTGTAGCTAGAATAACAACCCTTAGATCACTACTTGCTATTGCTTCCATTCATAAGTTAATCATCATCAAATGGATGTGAAGACTGCGTTCCTAAATGGAGATCTTGAGGAGGAGATCTATATGGAACAGCCTGAAGGTTTTGTTGTAAAGGGGA